>OX451215.1:118632718-118709250 GCA_949628195.1 Phasia obesa | reverse complement strand
AATATGCCATGTAAATTGCACTAGTTTATTGGCCCTAATGGCTTCAAAACTTGGAATAAATAAATAAATATACAACAGCAACACCAGCCACTCCAAACAAAAAACTGCCTTTAATGAGACCTAAGGATATTATTCAGCAATTTCGTCAAATAATACCGCTGGATAATGTCAGCTGCATCAACGGATTTATTAAATCTGTCGATATGATATGGTGATGGCATTTTGAGGGAATTCCCAGGCCAGGCCGAAAATAACTTATGCGGAGGTATTTAACAATTGTCGGTTTATAAAAGTGAGTAGTTTAAGACAACCATTTGATTATTTCGAAAAAGCTAAGCATTTAATAAGTAAGATGTATGAATTGATGAAAGTAAACCTTTCGTAAATAAATCAGAGAACGTTGATAGGGACATAGTTACTATTCTTATTGAAAAAATTTATGGGCCACTCAGGGTCCATTTGGATGAAAATTTGTCCTTGAACGATATCATTATTCAATACACAAAACTAGGATTACTCGTAATAAAATTCAGCATTTGCGTAATTATAAAAATTATGATAGTTACCATCATTTAAACTCTATGCAAACACAAAACTTCAACAAACCTGGTAACAAAACTGATCAATCCAAACTTCTTTATAGCCATAACATAAAAAACCTGGTTCGTTTATCGCATAGAAGTGTTGACACTAACCCAAATTCACAAAGGTCTCATAATTCTAGATATACTAAGGAGGTTGATATTTTACAGGAAACAGAAAAAATTAATTCCGATGAAGAGGCAACATTTTTTAGAACTACCTCAAAACTTAAATAGGTAAACAAAATTTCAAATACCTAATAGACACTGGGGCAAGTACAAGCGTAGTAAAACCAAACACATTTTTCCTCTTTGAAAAAGAGAATCTAACAGAACCTATTTATATAAAAACACTTAACGGTTTCAACGAAGTAAAACATTGTATTGTTACTCCAATGCCTTCGCAATTCTCAATCACAGGTACCCTTTACATTGAAAATAGTTGATTTTAAAAATGAGGAATATGATGCTATAATAGGTCAGAATTTTTTAGTCCCTTTTAAAGCCCAAATAAAGCTTGACCAACATTATTTACAAATCTTCGGAAATAAAATATATTTGGAAGGAAATGCTTACCCAGCCAATAGCAAATAAAGACATACAAAGTAAACTTCGGATAAATGACTTAAGTCAAAAAGAACAAAACTCTATTAAGAGAATGCTGAATGAATTTAGGGATTTATTTTTTGTAGAAGTAGACACTTTATCCGCAACAACCGAAATCTGTCATGAGATAGTTACTACAACAGATAAATCTTTGTATTCGAAAATTTATCGATATCCACAAGTTCACGAAAGTGAAATCCAAAGACAAATACATGCTTCGACAAAATATTATAAGGGAAAGTTATTCTTCTTATAATAGCTTCTTATGGGTCGTACCGAAAAAGACTGATAATTCGGGAATAAAAAATTATTAAAGATTACGCGAAATTTAACAAAAGCACTTAAAAAAAATGAATATATTTGATCCTAATTATATTTTAGCTTTTGAGAAATTAAACGAAATCGTCACCAATGCACTAATCCTAAGATATCCAATCTTTTCCAAAAGATTCAAGATAACCACTGACGCAAGCAATTTCGCCATTGGCGCCGTTGTTTCATAAACCCCCGTCTTCATTTGCTATCAACATGTCTCAACAACAGTCAAACGTTATATAAAGGGTGAACTAAATAAAGTTCACCCTTAAAGTTTTTTAAGCCGGATTGATTCCGATAGAAATTAAATTAATTATTTAACAGAAAACGACAATAATGAAACAAACGAAAACAAGAAAAAAGATTCATAACTGGTTCAAACCGTCCACTCTCCAGAGGAAGAATGTAATGATCACATACCAATTCTACATACTGTTGTGAACCGCTTCCAAACACAAATTATATTGGTGGAGAAAAAGAATATTCCAATACATGAAATTTTCGGGAAGAAACTAATATTCATTTATAAGAATGATTGCGAAAATGGAAACGTTGCAAACATTCTCAAAAGAAAAATTTCAAAACGAAAAATTGAAAAATTGAAATATTTTCCGAATTAAGTGATCATAAGTAAAATACATTGCAAAGAATTATTATCGCTGAGTTTTCTGGAAACAGCAAACGAAGTTTGTTAAGTGTTCTAAATTTGCTAAAGATATTGTCGAGGAAAACGACTTGATAAAGCAAATAGCATTATTTCATAAATTCGAAACAGGTCATGCTGGCATAATTGTGTTTGCATAGAGTTTAAATGATGATGACTATCATAATTTTTATAATTACGCAAATGCTGAATTTTATTACGAGTAATCCTAGTTTTGTGTATTGAATAATGATATCGTTCAAGGACAAATTTTCATCCAAATGGACCCTGAGTGGCCCATAAATTTTTTCAATAAGAATAGTAACTATGTCCTTATCAACGTTCTCTGATTTATTTAAGAAAGGTTTACTTTCATCAAATTCATACATCTTACTTATTAAATGCTTAGCTTTTTCGAAATAATCAAATGGTTGTCTTAAACTACTCACTTTTATAAACCGACAATTGTTAAATACCTCCGCATAAGTTATTTTCGGCCTGGCCTGGGAATTCCCTCAAAATGCCATCACCATATCATATCGACAGATTTAATAAATCCGTTGATGCAGCTGACATTATCCAGCGGTATTATTTGACGAAATTGCTGAATAATATCCTTAGGTCTCATTAAAAGGCAGTTTTTTGTTTGGAGTGGCTGGTGTTGCTGTTGTATATTTATTTATTTATTCCAAGTTTTGAAGCCATTAGGGCCAATAAACTAGTGCAATTTACATGGCATATTATTCTATTATTCTTAAGATCTCATTTGAATTAACTTATTAATTAATATTATTTAAAATCCCCCCTTTGCACAAATATTAAGGGAAATAATTGTATATATGAAAAAATAATAATAAAATAGACACTTAATGAGAGCAACAAGCAACAATCATTTTACAAATGTTGTAAAATGATATTTTTAATTTTTTTTACAGTGTGTAAATTTTCGTTCTGAATAAGGAACTATAGAGTTCCAGCCTCTGTAAACTAACTACGTCCCATAAGAAATGAAGAAATAAGTTTACCAGCCAGAATAATCAAACAATAATCAAACAAGAATAATCAAACAAAATAGCCACTGATTCAAATTTTTTATCCATGTTATTCCTCAATTATGCTATCACCTCTAAGGTCACCTTTGTTGTATTATAATTCCTTCTGTAGCCTGACCGAAAACCACTCAACAAATTATTAACCCGCAAATGCTCCTGCACTTGAATTTTCAATAAAATTTATACAATTTTTAAACAACATGAAAGTATACTTATTGGACGAAAATCTGTTGGCAATTGTGGAGATTTAATTAATAGTCGGTCAAATTGCGTACTTTCACTGCGGAATGAAGTATCCTATATTGGAATAAAGATAAAAGAGTACCATCTCACAAAATTTTATTAAAATCCATGTAGTAGATTTTACGTGATGCGAACACAAATGAAAAGCAGACAGACGGAAATGATTTACTATTTTATTATATGTATAGATATACCTGCACCTGTATCTACTAGTAGTGTTATTATGTTATTGTTGATTTTAGTTTGTATACTTCTGCAAAAACATAAGTTGAGGTTTAGGTTATATACTTTATTATCTATTGAATTTATCCTAGAGGAACGTCGGAGTTTTCCGAGTCGTCTTCTTGTGAGTGTGTTGCTTTTATGTTAAGTTTGTATTCTCTATTATTATTAGTATTATTATTGTATCTATTACCGTTTCTGTAATTATTATTATTGTAACAATTGTTGTTATAGCTATTTCTGTTAGTATTCTTATTTCTTGAAAAAATATTTTTCCTACCAAAATTATTGTTAGTTCCTTGGAAAGAATTGAAATTTTACCTTGGTTTGTAGTAGAGTATGGAATTTTCCTGTCCAGTTGCTTCAATGCAACTGTTTATTAATTTGCTAACAGCTTCTTTCATGCTGTTAAAGTGGCCTGTTTCCACGATAAGTTTTACTTTATGAATGGTACAGTTTTTGGTAATTGCTTTTACAGCATTTTTTTATTAATGAATGCTAGTACTAGCATTATTAGAAGTATTTTTTTCTCTCATTTTTGTTTGTTGGTGTACCCCTCTTCTTTTGGCATAGGTAACCTTCGAGATTGCTGTTTTTTTCGCAAACTTTTAATTTTTCTGTTGATTTTTGTATACCGCCATGGTCAATGGCCTTGGACCATTCATGGACATAATGCAAACGCAAAAAAAAATCTTTTGCCTCGAGCAGTTATCGCTTAGAGGCCCTAAAGTGCGTTTTAGTGAGGCGGATTTTATTTTTTGTTTGGTGTTAGGTGGTCTTTTTTTTTAATAATAAATAAATTAACTTAAAAAATCGCCGTCCTGGCTCAACCATCCTTTCTTATATTCTTTTCTTTTTAGGCTTATCTTGCCTTTTGACCAGGCTGTCTTTTTTTCTTTTACTGTTGAGGTGCATTTTGGATAGGTGGACCCACTTCCTTGAAGTTGATTATCTTAGCCACCAAAGTGTCTGGATTAGTCTCTTTGTCTTGGAATTCTCAGCAAACAATTTTATTATGCCAGATTTGGCTTGGATTAGTCTCTTTGTCTTGGAATTCTCAGCAAAAAAATTTATTATGTCACATTTGGCAGGATCGCCATGTAATATTTAAACGCAGTCTAATAATTAAAGATTGGATATTTAATTTCAGATTTTATTCTTATTAACTTAGTGTTTATTTTTTGCTTTTTCTTAGATTAACAAAAGTGTTTTGCTTATATACTATTTGGTTGAGTGTTTTTCCACTCAACCTCTTATTTGAAAAATTCATATGGGAACCATATGGGAAATATGATCTATTTCTTAACAATTTTTATTTTAATATTTTTTTATTTAAAAGTAAAATATTTTGGAATGCAATATGAAACGTGCTGATCGACGAGTGCGGAGAACAAAGTCAAGCGCATTTAAGTGGTGCATTCATTTGCAGGTCACTAAGCTGTTGTTTACTCTAACTGCATGTGGGAACTATTTATTTGCTCGATTCACAAGCTCCCTTGTATCGTTTATTGAAATAAACTTTTAAACAAAAAGCTTGTAAACAGGCTTTTAAAGTTTACAATTGTATCATTGTTTTACTTACTTTCATAAAAAAATAAATATTTTCATTAGCAACGTTGCCATTGTTGGACTTTTCCTCTCATATTTGGTAAAAATTTCGAATATTTTTAGGATGGTAGCTATAAATAATTTTGGTAGGATTGAGAAAATGTATTACTTTTGAAATAGTTTTTATGGTAAAAACTACTTTTTCAACAACATAACTGATGCCATTTATACGCATTTCAGCAAAGCTTTCACAAACTTCTCCTTAATAAGCTATAAATGCTTGGCTTTTTTGCAAATAGTCTAAATTGGATTAAATCTTATCTAAATGATAGAAAACAAAATGTACTTTTTAAAAACCACATATCTAAACCTATAAATGTTTGTTTGGAGTTCCGCAAGGCAGCCATCTTGGTCCAGTCCTGTTCTTTTTATTTATAAATGATATGCCAAATGTTATAAAATATTGTAACATTCTTATGTTTGCTGATGATGCAAAAATTTTTCTTACATACAGTAAAGATTCGGATCATGTTTACCTACAACATGATATTGATAACTTTTATACTTGGTGCAATGTAAACCTAATGAAACTAAACACTAACAAATGCAAGCACATGAGATTTAACAGGGGCAACTTCGTCAGTGTAAACTTTTTGTTCGGCAAAAACCCTTTGGAATTAGTTTGTTCCATCCTGGATTTGGGTATAATGCTTGACATTAAGCTTAGTTTTACTCCACACATTAATATGATGGTCAATAAGGCGAGAGGTGTTCTTGCTTTTGTTAAAAGATGGGCAAAGGAATTTATCGATCCATAGTAACCAAGCTTTTATACACATCCTTAGTTAGACCTATTTTTGAATATGGTTCAGTTGTTTGGGATCCGTTGTATAATGTTCATAGTGATCATATTGAGTCTATTCAAAAACAGTTTTTGCTATTTAGCCATTTAGCAACATTAAAATTGCCTCCTTATCATCAAAGACTATCTCTAATTAAGTTGTCTTTACTTAAAATCCGAAGGACTATGCTAAACGTTACGTTTTTGTTAAGTATTCTTAATGGCGATATACACTCTGAATTCATTCTAAGAAGTATATCATTTAATGTTCCACACCGGCCGACACGTTAATTTCATCCTCTGGCAATTAAATGTTTTCGTATGAACTATGCTTATGCTGATCCAATGAGAAGAATATGTGCCAACTTTAATGAACTGTATCAATTTATTGATTACTCTTTAAGCTTAAACGTTATAAAGCGCAATATTATAATTCTCCTTAATTGTTAAATTTTTTCCCGATTATGCCCAAAATTTATACAGCAGCATTTTATCTCCATATACCAAAGACACATACTGAATTTCATTTTAATATGTCACACGGTATGACCTGTAGAGCAATCACATAATTTCATTGCAGATAAAACCCGCTCCTCACCTTCTTTCAAATACCTTTCAAATTTTGCAATCTGGTCACCAACATATATATTTTGTTTAGACAAAATTTTTTGTCTAGCCATTTCCAGCCATATGTCTGTGAGTACAAATTAAGCAGAGATTGATGATCAATGCTGTCGATATCAGCCTTGGATGCATATCTCTTTGCAGTTTGGCGTGTAGTCATATTGGCAATGTTAAAATCCTCGGTTAATTTTAAATATATTTTTTCTTGTTGATTAGTTTTCTAAGCTTAAAAAGGATAAATAATAACGCCCTAAGGTATGATTTGATTGATTATATCCGTGAGTAATTAAAGTTAAACATGAGCTAAGCTTAAGGTTAATGCTTTCTATAATATAGCTTTATTTATAGATGTCCGTAAATAGTACTTTACTGGCAACATTAAAAGACAATTTGTTGATTTATTTTAATAAAATTTGTTTTCAGTGGAGCGTTTAAAAACACGTCTTACACGACTAATTATAGATGGCCTCAACCCCGAGTTTTTGTCTGCGTTTGAAAATTTATTTATTAGAGGTATAGAACTTTAAGTTGCAAAAAAACAAAGATGGATTATTCGATTGACATGAATTTTATTTATCCGAAAGATAATCTTGTGGAATTACATTTTAAATATGATTTCTGGCATATGACCGCCAAGGCTGGTGCGGATGTAGTCCAATCTGGACGTCCAATTTTCGATGACTTTTTCCAACATTTGTGGCCGTATATCGGCAATAACACGGCGAATATTGTCTTCCAAATGGTCAAGCGTTTGTGGCTTATCCGCATAGACCAATGACTTTACATAGCCCCACAAAAAGTAGTCTACCGGTGTTAAATCACAAGATCTTGGAGGCCAATTCACAGGTCCAAAACGTGAAATTAGGCGGTCACCAAACGTGTCTTTCAATAAATCTATTGTGGCACGAGCTGTGTGACATGTTGCGCCGTCTTGTTGAAACCACATCTCCTGGACATCATGGTTATTCAATTCAGGAATAAAAAAGTTAGTAATCATGGCTCTATACCGATCACCAATGACTGTAACGTTCTGGCCACCATCGTTTTTGAAAAAGTACGGACCAATGATTCCACCAGCCCATAAAGCGCACCAAACAGTCAGTTTTTCTGGATGTAACGGTGTTTCGACATACACTTGAGGATTACCTTCACTCCAAATGCGGCAGTTTTGTTTGTTGACGTAGCCATTCAACCAGAAGTGCGCTGCATCGCTAAACAAAATTCGCTTATGAAAATCAGGAATAACGGTAATCTCGTTTTGGGCACTATTTGCAAGCGTTGTTCAGGCGTGAGTCTATTCATGATGAATTGCCAAACCAAACTGAGAATAAATCACTTGACAGCTGTTAAATCGGTAGCCATCTTGAAAAGTAATGCCAACTTAAAGTTCTATACCTCTATAAAAAATTTAAGGTCCCACGCCTCTCTGTTTGGGCGCTAGAAAAAGTTGCATGTGAGCAACATTTCGTATTAGTGGTATACAAAAAAATGTAAATGCTTAATAAAAAAATATATTTTATTTCAATATTATTAATTTTATAAATAAGCCAAAAAGCAATTCTTGTTGTTACAGCAGAGATGAACTTCACATTTAAGACATTTGGATGATTGAGTTCCAGTTTTCTACAACCTGCAACAGCCTTTCTCAGCAAATACAACCCAGTGCCCAGTTTGATCATATCGTTTTGAATTAGGGGGCGTCTCTGTAAACCTGTAGTTGTTACAACTATCATTGGAAATCCTGCCCGTTGTGAAACTAATACCTGAAATCGAATCTTTGCTGTCTACTGTAGTTGAATGTCGACCCCTTTTCTTGTAGGAAACAGTCTAAAATGAAGAGGTAGATTGCAAAAGCTTATTAGCGACTTCAAGTTGAAATTTAATAAGTAGCATATATTTTTGTTTAGGCTCAAGTAAGCTTGAATGACTCCGGTAAACCAGGCAAGATTTTATCATCGATGTGCTTACGTTCCAGTAAGATATACGTATATACCACTTTCTTGAGCGATGGTTGACTTTATATGTGGTAAACGATTTCATGTTTATATGTGGTAAACTGTTTCAATTTTTTCATACGATATCTAATAAAGAACGTATCTTATAAAGTTTTTTGTAATTTGAATCTCTCAACTTGTTTGTTATTATCGTTGAAATGCGGACATTTCTTAATTTTTTCGAATGGATTTCGTGCTAGCGAGTCTGAAATCGCAGTAAGCTTTAGATCACTTGACCATGCCATTTTAAATAATTTTAAGACTTCCAGAAACAGCAAAACTCCAATATAGCGTCGTATTTACACTTCAGTACATTTCAATTCCTGGACAAGCTCCTGACGACCAAATAAATTACTTTGCTCCTTGATAAGATCAATAGCATTACAATGGAAAAAATAGGTATTTTGTTCTATTGAAGTTTTAGTTTGTTTATCTAAAATGTAATCTCCTTTCCAAACACTTTCTGGAATCTCAAATGTTCTTCTGGTCAGTTTTTTATAATAATTATGAAATTCCTTCTTCTGCAATAACGTCCTCCAAAAGTCTAATTTCTGTACTCTCAACTTTTTCTACAAAATCGCGTAAATTACTTTCAAATATTCCTGATACGTCTTCCTCATTGCCATCACTTTCCTCATCTGCTGAATTATCCCAATCGAACTCCAGAATTTGTTTTATTTCTTCTTTACACAATCCCTTCTCATATGGTCTTATAACTAAACCGAAATTTTAGTTATTACCACCAAACACTATGGCCCAAACCTGCTCACAGGTAACATGTATATTTCAGAAAATCATCAATTCTAAAACAATATATAAAACACAAACTTACTTTGCAAATAATAGGTCAGTTTCTTTACTTTTGGGTAAAGTTCGTGAAAGTGAGAGGAAGCATTATTGTTTTGGAAGTTTTGGTAAAAAAAACTTATTTTTTTACTTCTGAATAAATGTTTGCTTTGTACAATTACATTGTAAATTATCTGTGGAAACTAAAACTTACTGAAAATAAAACACAAACACTCGTTTAATATAATTCTTTTATATAATTTTTGTTTATTTGTTTATATTTTGTATAACAATTAATCTATATAAATACTAACTAGTTAACATAAACATTTTAAGAGTATATATAAAATCCCTTTATAGAGCTCTCGAGTATTATAAATATTAAATGGTTTTGTTCTTGTAACTATAATATTAATGTATTGTATATTTCGAATGAAGAATATTTTTTAATTTATTGTAATGAAAAATTATAAAAAAATAACTTTTATAGTAGAAAGGTTTGGATAGTGTCAAAAGGCTAATCAGTATATAAGTAATTATTTTCTTAGCCACCAACATTTTTCTAAGTTTAATCTCTGTAATTTTCATTCATAGTAGAATTTCATTTAACAGCTTTGACATTCGCCCGCCTAAAATTATGATAAAGGATTGGGACACAATTTTCATTTTGTATTATAATGGGTGATCCATTTCGAGGTACTTTTTTCGAAATTTTTTTATTGGCCCTAATGGCTTAAAAACTTGGAATAAATAAACACAACAGCAACACCAGCCATTCCAAACACAAAACTGCCTTTTAATGAGACCAAAGGATATTATTCAGCAATTTCGTCAAATAAGACCGCTGAATAATGTCAGCTGCATCAACGGATTTATTAAATCTGTCGATATGATGATAAGATTTTGCGGGAATTATCCCGAACTTATTAAATATGGAATGCAAATAGAGGTGAACGAAAAAATAATAATAGCCTTTATGACATATATTAGAGAATTGGAAGGCATCCCGTGGGAAGAACTGAAAAAGCAATTGGGGGCCCAGGCGAGGCCGAAAATAACTTATGCGGAGGTATTTAACAATTGTCGGTTTATAAAAGTGAGTAGTTTAAGAAAACCATTTGAGTATTTCGAAAAAGCTAAGCATTTAATAAGTAAGATGTATGAATTTAATTAAAGTAAACCTTTGTTTTATAAATCAGAGAACGTTGATAGGGACTCAGTTACTATTCTTATTGAAAAAATTTATGGGCCACTCAGGGTCCACTTGGATGAAAATTTGTCCTTGAACGATATCATTATTAAATACACAAGAGCAGCAAAGATCTACAGGTAGTTATTAAAGATTCATATGTTGATCCGAAGGAGATAATAGCTGACCTTCAAAAGGCGGGATTTAAGGTAAAAAATGTTGATAATCTCAGAAAGAGAGAACGTGTGCCACAACCACTTTTCCGATTTGAACTGGAACCCGGAGATTTAAGATTAAAAAAAATGAAACGCACCCTATATACAATCTAAAGTATTTATTGCACCGTAAAATTTCAGTAGAGGAACCACATAAACGTTCAGATCCCGTCCAATGTTTAAATTGTCAAGAATATGGCCATATTAGGGCATACTGCAAGTTGCCACCGGTTTGTGTTGTGTGTGGCGAACTACATTGTTCCGCACAATGCGATAAATCAAATGATGACTCGAAGGTTAAAAAATGTAGCAATTGCGGTGGAAATCGCACTGTTAAAAACTAACAAGCCTGTACAAAAAGACACAATGACAACTAATTCTGCTGCAAATTTCCACCCAGAACCTAAAGAACATACACCATCTGGTAACTATAATCGTCTCGAAGCAAGCATCGAGACATTAGTGCATTCCTTAAACAGTTTTATAAGCTCTATGAGCAGCATGATGCAAGAAATGGTACGCATGCAATCTACTATGTTGCAGGCGTTACTTAACAAACCATGAACTGTTTAAAAATATATTTCTGGAACGCAAACGGCTTGCGCCAACACAAAAATCAACTCGAGTAAATCCTCAGTTGCAGAGACTCACTTAACAACAAATAGCTTTTTTAAAATAAATGGCTATATCTTATATGACACCAAAGACCCCCGTGGCAGAGCATGTGGTGGTTCAGCAATACTAATAAAGGCTCGAATCAAACATTATTTACTGTGTGATTTTTGTGAAGATTACCTTTCAACAACAAACATCTGCATTGAAGAATTTCGTCAAACCTTAGTTATTTCTTCGATTTATTCACCTCCTAGGTTTCAAAT
Source organism: Phasia obesa (assembly GCA_949628195.1). Taxonomy (NCBI): domain Eukaryota; kingdom Metazoa; phylum Arthropoda; class Insecta; order Diptera; family Tachinidae; genus Phasia; species Phasia obesa. The sequence goes on along the minus strand of OX451215.1, from coordinate 118,697,513 downwards.
ATCAGAGAGTCAATAGAGCGATTTCTTCAAATCACTAGGTCCCTGTTTCATAACATCAGGCGACTACAATGCTAAACATACGTTTTGGGGATCAAGATTAATTACTCCAAAAGGTCGTGTTTTGTTTGACACGATTTCAAAAATGAGTCTAAACGTGATATCGAGTGGACAACCCACCTATTGGCCTACTGATCGACAAAAAATACCTTATGTTATTGATTTTGACGTAACTAAAGGTATTTCAAAAGATATGATTGAAGTTGAAGCGTCACTTGAATTATCCTCAGGTCATTCACCCACTATTGTCTATACATATATGGAACCAGCAAAATATCGTGTCACCAAGAACAACCATAAATTGGTTGAAATATAAAAAAGATCTCAGTACTCATTGTTCGGAAAATATCCCGCTAAGAACTCCAGAAGACGTAGAGCAAAGTCTTACTGAGTTTGATCAAAACCTTAAATTAGCTGCCCAATACGCAACAGAAACTCGACAACTAATAAGACACAATCAAATCTATTCTGTTGACGTCGAGAGCCTCTTGCCTGAGAAAAGAAAAATTCGCAGAGAGTGGCAATCGCACAGATCTCCTCAACTTAAAAGCAGACTTAAAGAATGCACGAAACGCCTAAGATATTTACTAGAAGAGCAGCATCTCTGAAAAACTATTTAAAAGACCTTGACCCAACTCCTCAATCAGATTATTCATTATGGCGTGCGTGTAGAAACCTTAAAAGGCCAGTAGTACATAAGCCTCCCTTGCGAACTTCATCTGGAGGCTGGGCAAGGAATGATACCGAAAAAGGCAAATTATTTGTTGAACATTTGAAAAAGGTCTTTACTCCAAATGTATTGACTGATGCAGTTGATTTGCCAACTGTCGAAGCTAGTGCGGCAGTACCCTTAAGATTTCATTTTAGTGACATTGAAAGGGTAATAACAGATTTAAATACCAAGAAAGCCCCTGGCTTTGATAAAACCGGTAACAAGATGTTATTTGAGTTGCCCTATGCAGCTCGCAAAATTATTCTTTTTATTTTTAACGCCATTTTACGCCTTGAGTACTTTCCTTCAGGTTGGAAGGTTTGGTTAATAACTATGATTCGTAAACCAGGAAAAGACCGCACAAAAGTTGAGTCATACAGACCTATAAGTCTTTTATCAAATATGTTAATAAATAAGCTGAACCCCATTCTAAGCGACAAAGGATGTATTCCGAAGCATCAATTTGGCTTCAGAAAAAAACATAGTACGATCGAACAAACTCACAGGTTAGTTAACGTAATTAAGAACACCTTTGAAGATACAAAATACTGCTCGGCGCTTTTTATCGACTTTTCCCAAGCATTCGATGAGGTATGGCACGATAGCCTAAAATATAAGTTAAAACTGAATTTGCCCGCAAACTTATATAAGCTGTTAGATAGTTATTTTACTAATCGGAAATTCATTGTTAAAGAAGGCAATTTTTTAAGCTCACCTGAGCCAATTGAAGCCGGAGTTCCCCGGTGTAGTATATATTCACGAAAGTGAATAATAATTTTAGAAAAGTTGTTGAAGAAATGGAAAATTAAGGTCAATGAACAAAAATGTACTCACATAACTTTTAGACTGCGTAGGGAATCGTGCCCCCCTATTCACATAAATAACCAAATGATACCTCAGCTTTCAGACGTGAAATATCTCGGCATACATCTTGACCGGCGCCTTACTTGGAAACGCCACATAGAATCAAAGTTAACACAAATGAAGTTAAAAGCAGTCCAACTAAACTGGCTTATCGGCAGAAATTCTACTCTCGCTTTAGATTGCAAACTTTTATTGTACAAGTCAATTTTAAAACCAATTTGGTGCTATGGCATTCAATTATGGGGCGCTGCCTCAGCTAGCAATATAGAAAAAATCCAAAGGCGCCAAAATAAGATTCTACGATTGATCACAGTTGCTCCCTGTTACATAAGAAACTCGAACATCCACAAAGATCTAAAGCAAAAATAGCGACATATGCAGTTACGTATTTAAATAAGCTTGAAACACATCCAAATCCGCTGGCCCGCAACATGCTAAATGAACGTGGTTATATTCGTCTAAGAAGGAGAGACATTTCTTCTCTCATCTGAACATTAAAGGGATGACCCGCAAATGATAGAAGGAACCGTGAAACATACATCTTTTTTTTCTCTAGCACTGGCTGGACATAACAAGTATATTTATTTTTATTTTAGGCTTAAGATATGAGTAATTACTGTTAGTTCAAAAATATATTTGAAGATTCAATAAACAAAATATGAAAAAAAAACAAAACTAGGACTACTCGTAATAAAATTCAGCATTTGCGTAATTATAAAAATTATGATAGTCATTATTTTAACTCTATGCAAACACAAAACTTCAACAAATCTGGTAACGAAAATGATCAATCCAAACTTCTTTATATCCATAACATAAAAAACCTGGTTCGTTTATCGCATATAAGTGTTGACACTAACCCAAATTCACAAAGGTCTCATAATTCTAGATATACTATGGAAGTTGATATTTTACAGGAAACAAAAAATTAATTCCGATTTTTTAGAACTGCTTCAAAACTTAAACAGGTAAACGAAATTTCCAATACCTAATAGACACTGGGGCAAGTACAAGCGTAGTAAAACCAAACACATTTTTCCTCTTTGAAAAAGAGAATCTAACAGAACCTATTTATATAAAAACACTTAACGGTTTCAACGAAGTAAAACGTTGTATTGTTACTCCAATGCCTTCGCAATTCTCAATCACAGGTACCCTTTAAATTGAAAATAATTGATTTTAAAAATGAGGAATATGATGCTATAATAGGTCAGAATTTTTTAGTCCCTTTTAAAGCCCAAATAAACCTTGACCAACTTTATTTACAAATCTTCGGAAATAAAATATGTTTTTAAGGAAATGCTTACCCAGCCAATAGCAAATAAAGACATACAAAGTAAACTCCGGATAAATGACTTAAGTCAAAAAGAACAAAACTCTATTAAGAGACTGCTGAATGAATTTAGGGATTTATTTTTTGTAGAAGTAGACACTTTATCCGCAACAACCGAAATCTGTCATGAGATAGTTACTACAACAGATAAATCTTTGTATTCGAAAATTTATCGATATCCACAAGTTCACGAAAGTGAAATCCAAAGACAAATACATGCTTCGACAAAATATTATAACGGAAAGTTATTCTCCTTATAATAGCTTCTTACGGGTCGTACCGAAAAAGCCTGATAATTCGGGAATAAAAAATTGGAGAAATATTATTGACTATAGAAAGCTTAATGAAAATACAGTCGATGATATATTTCCCATGCCAAACCCAAATGGCATTCTGGATAAATTGGGAAAATCCCAATACTTTACAACATTAGTTCTTGCCAAAGGTTTCCACCAAATTTTGGTAAAAAAAAGAAGATCGCAAGATCAACCCCTTTCGGACACTACGAGTTTATTCGGATTCCCTTGGACTTGTAAAACGCGCCATTAACCTTTCAAAGGCTGATGAATTCAATTCTTCGTAAGCAAATTAGTAAAACATGTGTTGTCTATATGGACGACATATTGGTTTTTAGCACGTCCCTAAAAGAACATATAAATTCTTTAGAATCAATTTTCTAAGAAAAGTTAAATTAAAAATTCAGATAGATAAATGCGACTTTCTGAAGAAAGAAACGCAATTTCTAGGTCATATACTGACTAATATAGGCATTAAACCAAATCCCTTCCTCAAACGACCAAAAAACTCCAATCATTCCTGGGAATGACAGGTTTCTACAGGAAATTTATTAAAGATTACGCGAAATTTAACAAAAACACTTAGAAAAATGAATATATTTGATCCTAATTATATTTTAGCTTTTGAGAAATTAAACGAAATCGTCACCAATGCACTAATCCTAAGATATCAAATCTTTTCCAAAAGATTCAAGATAACCACTGACGCAAGCAATTTCGCCATTGGCGCCGTTTTTTCATTTGCTATCAACATGTCTCAACAACAGTCAAACTTCATATAAAAATTGGTCCAATTGGGGGAATATAATATAAAAATAGGTTATATAAAAGGTGAACTAAATAAAGTTGCCGATTTTTTAAGCCGGATTGATTCCGACAGAAATGAATTTAATTATTTAACAGAAAAGGACAATAATGAAACAAACGAAAACGAGAAAAAAGATTCATAACTGGTTCAAAAAGTCTACTCTCCAGAGGAAGAATGTAATGATCACATACCAATTCTACATACTGTTGTGAACCGCTTCAAAACACAAATTATATTGGTGGAGAAAAAGAATATTCCAATACATGAAATTTTCTGGAAGAAACGAATATTCATTTATAAGAATGATTGCGAAAATGGAAACGTTGCAAACATTCTCAAAAGAAAAATTTCAAAACGAAAAATTGAAATATTTTCCGAATTAAGTGATCATAAGTACAATACATTGCAAAGAATTATTATCGCTGAGTTTCTGGAAACAGCAAACGAAGTTTGTTAAGTGTTCTAAATTTGCTAAAGATATTGTCGAGGAAAAAGAACTTGATAAAGCAAATAGCATTATTTCATAAATTCGAAACAGGTAATGCTGGCATAATTCCAACCTTCGAAAATATTAAACACAAAATATATAATCCAAATTTGAAAGAATTTATACAAAAAGTAATTAATAATTGCGTCGAAAATGGACGCGTTAAGCACGTGGTCTGCTTCGTTATTTCCCCTACATTAAAAAAGTTAATAATTGCAAAACTTGGCCCGGAGCTAAATACGATAGGAACCCAATTAAAACAAAATTCAAAATAACTGAAACCCCTTCCACTACGAATGAAATAATTCACGTTGATACATATTTTAACAGTAAACATTCATTTATAATTTTTATCAATAAATCTGTGGCAATAAGGAAAAAGTACTTAAGTCTGATTTTTAAGTTTTGTAGGAGAGCAATTTTAAACTTTAAAATAAATTTTTTTAAAAAATAATTTATCTTTAAAGCTTACCTATGGGAGTCAAACGTATGATTTTGAAAAATATGTTATATCTACCAAAAGTACGCAGGCGTTGCAAGTAATAAGTTGTAAAAGGGGTTTCTATGATTTTGAAAAATACCTTGTAGTTTCTTAAGCTTTTTTCCGAATAAGATTCGGCACAGAAAAAAGATAAGCAGAAAGTTTTTTTGCTATAACTTCCTGAAAAATAGTACAAAATAATTGAAACTTTGCACATGGGTACTTTGAAGTACGGAGATTTCAAAGGTGCCAGTAACTTAATTTTTGCTTAAGTCGAATTAAGCACTTATTCCTTATTGCCACAGAAATTTTCAAAACATGTAGTTTCATTTCACTTACACGATAGAAATAGTCAAACCCTAGTGGGGAAAATTCGTGCATTTTTTAGCCATTAAAGGAAATTTTACAAATGTTTGTACTAGATAATGCGTTGAATAACGCAAATGTAAGGAATTTCCTTGATCACGAGGGAATTCAATATCATTTAACAAAACCAAATAGCCATACTGGTAACTCGGATGTGGAAAGATTCAATAATACGATTACAGAAAGAACAGAGCCTTTAATTTAGAAAAAAAACTTCCAATAAATACCCACATAATTAAAGCAATAAAATTCTACAATAATAATTATCATAGCACAATAAAATGCAGTCCTTTAGATGCACAAAATAAATTGATTAACCATAGCATCATAGGAAAGATTAAAAAATTCAAAAACGAAATAGATTCAAAAAAGAAATGAATCGCGAGAAAATTACATAGAAAATAGAAATTAAGGCTTTATAAAAAATTACAAAAGTGCAAGACATAAAGAACAACCGAAGTTCATTCAAAGACCTTTGCAAAACGTTCATACTGACAATATTAAATGACTCTTTAAATTTTCAGATTATACTGATATTGTTGACAATGTCAACACTGACCATCCCAATCCAGGCGATACTGCAAATTAATCCCATTGCGGAGGAGGAGCAGAGGTTTCTTCAAAATTAATTTGAGATGGGTCGAGGTTGTCAATGAGAGAGAGTTCAACAATTCTCGATATAATAGATGTCGATGAACTTTGTTTTTTGGTAAAGAAGATAGAAGATAACATGAAAACCAAAAATTTTCAGAACAAAAAATTTTTAGTCGATTATTCCAAATTCTCCAAGGAACAAAAGAGGACTTCTTAATATAATAGGCACAGCTCAAAAATGACTTAATGGCACTATGGACGCCGATGATCGTCCAGAAATCATCGATCATTTGAGTGTTCTTGATTTTAATTCGCATAAGCTAATACAAACTGTAAACAAAGAAATATCAATTAATACGCATTTTATTCAATTAATAACAATTTTAAAATCTGCCATTGAATCTGACAGAAAGAAAATAGCAAAATATGTGAAGGAATTAAAAGAATAGAATGACGGTATAATAAAACACCTCCTATATACAGATCAGAAGTTTATACTGATACAATTGAAAAAAAAAAAAAAATAATAGCATTCAAGATAACATAGTTTCTGAAAAACATCATATCGTTACTCCAAACATATTGACACATGACGAAATAGATCGTTTTAATATTGATTTGTCAAACTTAAATTGAATAAAATAAAATGTCCTAAGTTATAAGCGAAACTTGCTTATTAAAAATTCCAAATAATTATGTATCTACAAATTTGATGACTATGGCACTATGGACGCCGATGATCGTCAAGAAATCATCGATCATTTGAGTGTTCTTGATTTTAATTCGCATAAAGTAATAAAAACTGTAAACAAACAAATATCAATTAATACGCATTTTAATCAATCAATAGCAATTTTAAAATCTGCCATCGAATCTGATAGAAAGAAAATATCAAAATATGTGAAGGAATTAAAAGAGTAGAATGACGGTATAATAAAACACCTCCTATATACAGATCAGATGTTTAAACTGATACAATTGAAAAAAAAAAAAAAATAATAGCATTCAAGATAACATAGTTTCTGAAAAACATCATATCGTTAATCCAAACATATTGACACATGACGAAATAGATCGTTTTAATATTGATTTTTTCAAACTTAATTTGATTAAAATTTATGTCTTAAGTTATAAGCGTAACTTGCTTATTAAAAATTCCAAATAATTATGTATCTACAAATTTAATAATTATTGCACCTCTCCCAAATAGCAATTTTATCGAAATCGATGATCAGTATATATAGGTATAACAACGTAACACAAATTGAAAAAATCGATAATGATATTATTTTAGTGAAAAACGACTTTGAATTAACAATAGTACAATATTGTGACAATAGGAAAATTATTTTAAATAAGAACTATTTAATAACTTATTATTTTTTTTTTAGTATTTTTTTTTAGTATTGTTTGGCATTTCATAATGGAAAAACTTACTTACTGAATCGCTTCTCTCTATGGGCTCTTGAAAAGTTCCAAGAATATCCGAAGTTTTCGAGGCAAATTTTGTTTAGCGATGAGGCCCATTTCTAGCTCAATGGGTATGTAAAAAAACAAAACTGCCGCATTTGGGACAAAAAGAACCTTAAGAGATTCAAGAGCTGCCACTTCATTCAGAAAAAACAACGGTTTGGTGTGGTTTATGAGCCAGTAGAATCATCGGTCCATATTTCTTTAAAAATTATGCAGTTGTGAACGTAACCGTCTATGGCGACCGTTATCGTGCCATGATAACCGACTATTTGATGCTTGAAATTGAAGGTCGTGATCTCGGCGATATTAGGTTTCATTCCCATCGCATCAATCAATGGATTTATTGAGAGAACATTTCGGAGAGCACGTAATTTAACGTTTTGGGCCGGTCGATTGGCCTCCAAGATCGTGTGATATCACACCGTTAGACTTTTCCATGTGGAAATATGTAAAGTCTAAAGTTTATGAGGACAAACCCGCTTCGATTCAGGCCTTAGAGGAAAACTTTACGCGTGTCATTCGCCAGTTACCAGTCGAAATGCTCGAACAAATCATCGAAAATTGTACTCAACGGAAGGACCATCTGCGACGTAGCAACGGCCAACATTTGATAGACATAATCTTCAAAAAATAAATGCCAGAGAATGTTGTCTCAACTAATAATAAACATTCTACATTAAATTTGAATTTTCTGTTTTTTTTTTTTCTTTAAAAAAGTACGGAACCTTATTATCTTATCAAATTTAAAAAGGCTTCAGGCGGTACAAACTAGAGGCCTGCACAAATCCATTTGAACACACAATCAAGACATGGCATATTTTTGAAATGGTATACTGAAGTAAAGTCGTGACAAACAAATACTGTCAAATGCTGTCGAAACAAAAAACGAATACTTTCTTGTGTGTATTTGAAAAATATCTTGATGTTATAATAACAACAAGACGTCTTAAATTATTTAAATTATTTAAGACGTCTTGGTATTTCAATATAATGTAGCGCGACTCTACTGTAGTTTCCGCCAACACAATGTACTGCATAACTAATGATCATTAATAGCGCAACATGTATAAACAAATGAATATCATATAGCATAAGCGAATGTGTTGAGCTGAAGACTGGGATCGTATTACATACAATTGCCCATTGTATAACATACACACAAACTTGTATATTTTTAATTATTAGAATATAAGTCATGTAACATATAAGCAAACGGATGTATTAGGTTAAGAGCTATATAGAATTAAGGGACTGATTGTCGGATCAGCTAAAAAACTGTATAAAATAATAATCAATTCCAACACAAATATATTCAATAAAAATCAGTCGAGCTCTTCACTTGAGCTCCTGTAAAAAAACATAAAAGAACATTAATCATTTTTCACTACAATAACGCACTGTTACATTAATTTTATATTATTAATAACTTCAAAATTATCTTTAAATGGAATGTTTAACTTTTGATACATTTGTATTTATTCTGTAATTTTATCTTCGGCATTTAAGTTTGACTTTTTAACGAACATTTTTGTTACTTACTGCCCTATTTTAATAATTGTGGTTTTAAGATATCTGTTATATAAAAAGCATTTTCGGGAATGTCCAAAAAACAAGTAAAACAGTACTCATAAATAGTACTGCTATAAAATAATATGCAAAACATTTTCAATGGAACTTTGAAGGAAAAATGTTTCATTTAAAGTGACTAAGAGAGTGGCGATGGCCCCGGGCGCCACGGTGCAGGGGGCGCAAACTTGTGTAAGGGAGAAAGAAATATTGCCGTCGGCGTTATTGATAGGAGCACGAATATTGAATATTTGATGAAAATTTCAAATGTAATCAATGACTATTAAAACAAACAACAATAAGTCGTAGAAGAGCACATACTTATGTATGCTCCACTCGTGGCTCAATGGTTGCCAGGTGTAAACACCGTTTTTCAAATGTACGATCAACCGTGACATTGGCGACGGCGGGTGTCCGAATTAAAAACGGCTAACTATTGAAAAATTAGTATTGGTTCTTTCATTGCCAACAAAAAAGTAATAAAGAAGTAATACACGAAAACAATAATATTATATTTGAAATTGCCAATTACCATACCATAAGCATTCCATAGTATTATAACGAACTGAATAATTTTTTACCATCATGTCTAAAAAACTCTCTGGAGCAGAAAGACTTAATTAGCAAAAGAAGACGAGGCAACGACTGAAGTGCTTCTTAAAAAGGTCCTAAAGCTCACTTCCTATTTTGCTCCTTCTAGTTCTTCGGTGTCATCAGTAAACGTGAGAACACCTAATGAAGTTGAAATACTAGTAATACCAGATTCAGATTCTAATGACGAAGATATTAATGAGAATGAAGCTGGCAAAACGATATTAATTTCTTCTCCTAAAACTGTTGGCTTGATAAATTCGGATTTATCCTTTTGGCCAGAATTCAAAAATAAAAACGAAAAGAGTGAGTTAATTTTTAAAGAGTTCTTGCCATTAAAGGCTGATAATTATTATCCAAAAATTACCCAAGACGGTTATTATTGTAATCAACATCGGCTTCGTTGTGCAGAAAATGGGGAAAAAATAAAACGGTATTGTTTACCATTCCAGATTTCATTGAAACTTTTTTCATTTACATTCTTTGACTCCCTAAATCGAAATTTAAAAAATGCTATAACTTATAGTTTTTTATATTAACTACATAATATGTAAAGGCTATAACTATAATATGCATAAGCTAGCTTAAGCCAACTAAGCAACTGTGCAATTACATATAAATCATATGTGGCAAACTATAACGTACTTAACAACACTTTTCGTTGCGTTTCGTCAAATGTCATTTGCTTAAGCAAAGTTCGAAACCGATCGCACATTCCGTACGGAAACAGCTATTTGTGCTTTGTGTATTACATATAAATGTACATTCATAAAAATTGCAATGGAAAACGAAAGTGAACAAATTATATCTAAATTTAATATAAAATGTTTAAAAAAAAGAAGCTTCTATAAGAAAAAAGGGACGCTTTGTATAATAATCGTATTTAAAAAGAAATAGCATTTTATTGTTTATGAGTTGAGTGATGCACACCGATGTATTTTTTAGTACTTTTGGGCAAAATTACACAAACAGCAAAAAACGTAAAATTTTTGTTTCGAAATTTTCTTAAAACTATTAAAAATAGTTTTTAATTTGTATATGAATGGTATTAGGTATATAAAATAAGTTTATTAAACAACTTTTTGTTAACAAATTTCATTTATTAAAAAAAATTATTATTTTGCAAAAGTACGAATAAAACAAATGTGCAACTGTGTCATAATAGTTTATAGATTCATGTTAGTACATTGTAACCACCTAAAAGTGTTCAGCTTATTCATTTGACAGACTTTTCGTATCTGAAAAAGTATAAGTGATTGAGTAGCATATCTCTAAACTATTGATTCTTTTTGAATGAAACTGCTAATCGTTCAAGCAATAAATTAAGATTTTATGAATAGATTGTAAAATTTGCCGTGGTAGGAATTGTACTATTTCGCGGTGTCAACGTGGCATGAGTCAGTGGTGCATTTAAGTACCAAGTGAAGCAGCGATGTAAAACGAAGTTAGCTGCAGTTTTTAAATATATTGTGAAAGATGACAGGTAGCCGTGCTGATTTGCATTTTGGCGAATTTCCGGTATTTCTGGTTTGGCTGTTGAATGGTGTGGTACGGTTAGCGGATAATTTGCAGAACAAAATGTTTTAAGAAAATTAAAGAATGTTTAGAATTAATGTGTGTGTTTTATCTAATGTGTGCGTTTAAAAATAGCGTTATTTAGTAAAGCAGCAGGTATTTACAGACATGTTGAGCGTGGTAATTAGACTGTGAGTGAAAAAAATTAATTTTTTTAAAGGTGGTTTTAGCGGGGGGTGCTGGTGCGGAACACCTTGTTATTGATACGGCCAGTGGCGAGAGCGAATGATTGGCTTTAGCAGTGATACTATTATCGGTAGGCTATTCCGAGGCAGGGCTCCTCACAAAATCGTGAAAATTTGAGCAAAACCCAGCCGATGTTGCACCGTAAAACAAGCCACAAATACGATGAAACGAAAGTCGCCAACACACCACCTCTACGCCGTTTGAGTCAACCCATCCTAACAGCCAAAAAAAAAAAAAACACGGTATAAGCACCACTACCAAAAACCCCATAAAATCAAAAACAAACGGGTGCCACAACCAAAGTCCATTAGCTCCACAGCGAAAAACACACGAGTGTCACAACCAGAAAAATAAAACATCAGGCCGAAAAACATCATCAGACCACAATGAACACCAGCAACAGGCCACAATCTACACCAATAAGCCGAAAACATCATCATCAGGCCACAATTGACATCTGCAGGGCATAAACACCATCAAAAGGTCACAATCAAGACCTGCAGGAAAAAGAAACACCATTAACAAGGCTACAGGTCAGGACAACGAGACACCTCTGACCATTCCAGGTGGAAGATAAGTACCGTTTAATTTGTTGTCTAACTAATCTAACATATTTTTGAAAATCCGTTAAATATATTTTAATTAGCTTTTATCTCTTTTTGTCTAAAACATTGGGCACGTTTAACTTTAATAAGCTTGTTTTGGGTAAGTAGCCCACGCGAAAAGCTCGCTCTATCTGGAGCCGAATGAAATAGAATAAACCAATTTCCTGATGTTTCAATTAATTTAACATACCTGTTGTTTATTGCTAAGCTGCTTCCCTGAATTAGTCTCCCATTTGAATTTGTTCCTTCCGACAACGACCTCATTAACCAGAAGATACTTCGCTCTGGCCAATGGTTGTTAATTTTGCAAACTGATAATTTCTGTGCCCAATGACAATTTTAATTTCCTTTTGGGTGCGTTAAGCTGACTTCAAAATAAAACAATAAAAGTGATGATAATAAAAAAATAGAAAAATAAACTAATTTAATTCGTCGGTTGCTTGAATAATTTATATTTCAAATTTTTATTAAAGACAATTATTTCAAAACGGGGTTGCCAATATTGGAATTTAGCGGACGAAACTTGTATTCCGCTAAAGTTTGAAATCAATATTGTTTAAAAAAAACAAATGTAATAAAGAATATATATACAACCATCACTCTGAAGTCTGGTAATGCTGGGAATACCGCACTGAATTTGATACACAAACAGTAATTTAAATTAATTGGTATCCGAGAAATTAAGCTACTAGATTTAAGAATATGTATGTATATACTGTAGTACTAACCCTAGCAATAGAGCTGTATAATTAAAAACAAAAAATCCACTATCTTTGAAATAATTAAACAAATCAAATGTTAGTTTAAATTAAATTTGAAATAGGCAGTAATTGTTAAATATTGTTCAAGTGTTCGAACCAAGCGATCCCTTAAAGAAATTTTGTACAAGATTCTTCCTCATGAATTAAATTGAATTACTATACGATAGAATCGTGATAAGAATGGCTGAGTAATAAGATCCAGCCGGTGAGTATTGGTTGATGGGTAAAGTACAGGGGTAGTAAAAAAAATGATGATACTACCGTGGTATAAAAGAGGAGGGTTATGGTAGCCAGATACTCCGGTGGCTAGCTAGAAGTTATAGAACGTTCTCACTTTACACTGACACGACTAATTGTGTCATGTAGTTGCTCTCCGTTAACTGCGAAAATTGTACAAAGTTGCCAGTGTGGCAGGAATCAGAGATGCAACAACAGCTCGAAACACTCGCTTATCGGTTGAAACATGACAAGATTAATTTCGTTCACTATACATATGAATTGAAGCGTAGGAAGCGGTGAAAAGTTTTACTAATTATTTAAAATAACTTACCTTTCAGGCAGATTGAAGAGTATTTTTTAAGAAACACACAAATTTTTATCATAACCCAGAGGTTTAGGTAGATAGCTTAACACGTGTATATTCGCCAGATCTTGAAAAATTACCTCTAGTGCCATTCCAATCTACTTCCCCTGCATTTAATTGGTGAATTTAACATGTGAATGTCCTACGGAAGGAGCAATTGGCCTATCACCTTTACCCAAAAATAGGGTTAGAACATTCAACAAAATGTTGTTCTTTGTAACAAAGAGAAAATTTTTATTGTAGGAGAAAACACTAGCGAATAGTGGCTACCAATTGACAAGTTAACATAAGATATTAGTATCTGTAGAATGATGTAGGTGTGGTTGGGTATGGCACCCAAGTAGCCCCAAGTGTAAACAGGTTAACAATTTCGCCTGTCAGTAGTGGCGATGGTTCCTAGCTAAACCACTGGGAATGATGAATGTGAATGATTTTTTATTTATTTTTTGAAGTTGAAGCAATCAAGAACTTTTATTTTCCTTACGAACTCTTTTTAATTTTAATTCAATTCATAATTTTAGTGAAATGAAAGGATTAAAGAGTTTTTAATTTTTCATTCCTATGTTTTAGGTGTGGTATGTTATAAAAATATTTGTAAAAAATTCAGCAATGCCCTTTAGCAATTTTTTAATAAAAGAACTAACATAGCTCTTTTCATTCTTATGAACAGCACGTTTGGCACTTTATGCTTTTTTCAATAAATTTCCCCTTTTTACCCCCTATTCTTTCATCTTTGTTGTCAATCGCATAAAATTTAAATTCATATAAAAAATGGCTTACAAAGATCTAACAGGCGCTGTTCAAGTTATGATTTAACATGAAGCTTATTTGGAAAAATAAATTCAAATAAAACATATATCAAGTCAAAATATTATACAAAATCAATATAATAAATGATTAGAAGGAGGATATAAAAATTTTAATCTTTTTAGGGTTCCGTACACAAAGTGTAAAAACGTAACCCTATTGTTTTCGCTACAATGTCTGTCCGTCTGTCAGCGCCTTTTATCTCTGGAACCGTAATAGGTAGAATCTTGAAATTTTCACAAATGATGTATAGCTGTTGCCGCTATAGCAACAAATACTAAAACTTATAGGGTGTTCCAATAGAGAGGTGTTATTCACGAAAATGTGTTTATTTCTTGAACTGTAGGAGGGATGCACTTGAAATTTACAAACAGTAATTAAAACTTAGTTCACTATATAAACAAGTATAAAAAAAATAAAACAAAAAATTAAAGGGTGTTCCGATAGTGGTGTTATTTGCATTTATAAGGCCTAAGTTTTGAACTATAATAGGTAGAATCTTGAAATTTTCACAGAAGGTGTATACCTGTGGCCGCTATAGCAACAAATATTACAATTTATAGGGTGTTCCGATAGAGAGGTGTTATTCAACAATATTGTTTATTTCTTGAGCTGTAGGAGGCATACACCAAAAATATGTAAGCAGTAATTAAAACTTAGTTCGCTATATAGACAAGTATAAAAAATTAACATAAAAATTAAAGGGTGTTCCGATAGTAGTGTGATTTGCATGTATAAGGCCTAAGTTTTTAACCGTAATAGGTAGGCACTTGAAATTTTCACAGAAGGTATATAACTGTGACCGCTATACTAGCAAATACTAAAACTTATAGGGTGTTCGGATAGAGAGGTGTTATTCAAAAATATGTGCTTATTTCTTGAACTGTAGGAGGAATTCACTAAAAATATGCAAGCACTAAATTAAAATTAGTTCGCTATATAAGCAAGTCTGAAAAAATAAACCTAAAAATTAAAGGGTGTTCCGATAGTGGAGTGATTTGCATGTATGAGGCCTAAGTTTTGAACCATAATAGGCCGCTATAGCAACAAATATTAAAACTTATAGGGTGTTCCGATAGAGAGGTGTTATTTATTTATTGTGTTTATTTATTGAACTGTAGGAGACATACACTAAAAATTTACAAACAGTAATTAAAACTTAGTTCGCTTTAAAAACAAGTTTAAAAAAAATAAACCTAAAAATTGAAGGCTGTTCCGATAGTGGTGTGCTTTGTACGTTTTGAAGTTATGAACCATAATAGAAGATTTTACCAAAAGTGTATAACTGCGGCCACTATAGCAAAAAATACTAAAACGTAGGGTGTTCCAAAAGTGACGTGTTATTTACGTTTATGTCTTTTTTTTGAGCTGTAAGAGGCAAGCACTTACAACTATGTTTGTTTTATAAACAAGTATACAAAATTGAACTTAAATATTAAAGGGTGTTCCAATAGTGACGTGATTTGCATGTATATAGCCTAAGTTTTGAATGAATAGGTGGAATCTTGAAATTTTTTAGGGGAGGTGTGTAACTATGGCCACTATAATAAATAGTAAAAATTAAAGGGTTTTCCGCCAGTGATGTGATTTGCATGACAAAGCCTTATTTCTTGAACCGTAACAGATAGACTCTTGGAATTTTGTACAGAAGATGTGTTGCCAAGACCGATATGACAATTACTAAAAATTAAAGGGTATTCCGACAGTGACATGTTTTTCACTTATAGTGACTTATTTTTTAATCGTGATAAGTAGACTTTTAATATATTTATAGAAAGGAAGTTGCCATGGCCACTATAATGAATAATAAAATTAAAGGGTGTTCCGTCAGTGACATGATTTTATAAACCGTAATAGATACCCTTTTGAAATGTTTACAGTAGCTGTGTTACTTCGGCCGCTATAACAAATACATAAAATTGAAGTGTGTCCATTAGTGACGTGTTTTTCTCGAATATTACCTTATTTTTTAACTTTTAATAGAAAGTGTATTACCATGGCCACTATAAAATCAATTACATACTAAAATTTAAAGGTTGTTCCAATTATGATGCAATTTTCTCGAATATTACTTTAATTTTAAAATTTAAGGGTGTCCCATAAGTCATAATGAAATAAACTGGAGTTTTTAAATTATACTGAACATAGTACGGAACCCTACGTGTGTGAGTCTAACTCGCACTTGACTAATTTATTTGTACTTGATTTACAATATTATTTTTTTTTAATTTATAAAATATATATTGCTTTTTTAGAATAATTAAGAGGTACTGGTGCCATATTTTGTAATTCTCGTAGCTTAAGCTATCGCTAAAATTCTAAAAATACACGAACAAATTACAAGTATTTTTACAACAACACTCATAATTTGTTTGTGCATTTTTAGAATTTTAGCGATAGATTTAGCTTCGAGAATTACTCAATATGGCATCTGATCACGAAAAATGTTATAAATTTTTCATTTCGGCTATTGGCCAGGATCGGATAAAAAAACTGAGTTGTAGTGGATCGAAATTAAATTTTCGTAAAGTTTTTAAGGATTTTCAAAAATTTGTGATATTTCAGAAGCTATTTTCATCATAAATAATAACAATATGTGAACAGTGAACTACGTATAGTTACTAGTTTTTAGTATAGCATTTTTGTTATAAAATTATGATAATATTGTAATTATCATAATATTAATGTTATGTAATTATCATATTTTATATTATCATAATTCATATATCATATTTATTATATTAAATAATTAACAAAACCTAAATTTATAATTTTCATATTTGGTTGAAAAAAATTAAAAAAACACAATATATATATATATATATATATATATATATATATATATATATATTGTGTTTGTTTGTGTATTGTATATATACAATATATATATATATATATATATATATATATATATATATATATATATATATATTGTGTTTTTTTAATTTTTTTCAACCAAATATGAAAATTATAAATTTAGGTTTTGTTAATTATAATATATATATATATATATATATATATATATATATATATATATATATATATATATATATATATATGTTAATTTATTTTTTGTTAAAAGGAAAAAATCGTCCTTTTTTCAAATTAGCGCGTTTTAGCTCTTTTTGAGCGCTGGGACGACGCGTTTGGGATCCCTGAAAAAATGTTTGTTTCATTTAGCACAATTTGGGAAATATAAATAGCTAGGCAGATAATAATAAACACTTGTGTATTTTTTAAATTATTACCGTTTAGTTGAATGATTTCTTTTTAAGTTCTCAACTCGTTTGCTAGACATATTGAAAAGATTTTTCGACAGATATAATCGGTCGTCATACGCCATTCTCTTACTCTTATTTTGCTTCGGCGAATTCATAGATCTTAAAATGTTTGTACAAGAACATTAATTTTAAAATATATTGAAAAATTAATTTTGATCCAATTAGATAAGCTATGCTTTTAATATTTCAATATTTTTTAACTTACCTTGCTTCTATACTGGATTGATCATCGGTTTTGGGCATAACGGACCTGAAAAAGAATTTTAATTTAATATGATAATTTGAGTTCTGATGTCTTAATGATACACTTGATTTGGATATTTATTTCAAAAAAGGCAACTTTCCTATTTATTTTATCTTTATACATATTCGGACAACATTTAGATCAAGCGAATTTCCAAGCTTAAGATTTTTTTTCGATTCCAATAAACAGACCAGATATACATATATATGTCTAGAAAATACATTCCATTCTGCTTGTGTCTAAAATAAAATTTTTCATTTTTTCTATAAAAATTTATCAACTAATTTGCAAAAATATTCTTTCTACTTAGAAAGAATTAAACGAACTTAAGCCTGACTTCAAAATTAATTTGTATATTAATTAAACAGTTCGACTAATAATTTAAATATTCTTAATATTAAAATTTACTTTAGCTAGAGCTTTAAAAAAGTTCCAAACAGTTCCATTACTTTTCCTTATAAGTAAAAAAACAACTACTAATAAGTGCACAAAAGTCAAGTAGAGGTCCCCCCATTTCTCATTTCAATAAATAGAGCATATTTTCCTTAGGTACTACACCTAATTCTGAAAATTCCACCTTTCGCAAGGAGGGCTACTCACAACACTAAAAACCACCAACACTCTACAACATAATCTCAAGACATCAACAGAAACAACCGCCAAATTTAAGAACAGCGGATTACACAGACTAACTTGCACCTGCAACTAGAAACACGAAACAAGGGGAATAGATGAATCTATAAGATTGCTGCATCCTAGCAAAAAAGGACGATTGGACATTCTTGAAAACATAGATATCTACAAAAGACGATCTTTCAAAAGAGATATTATTAACGAACAAGTAAACACAAGCTCAGACACAATTTTTACACCACTAAAACTACTGAAACATTCTAGCAAACGAAAAACACCTGCAGACGAACACACTTCCATAGCTAACGAAAATATAAAATACACACTGACCTCACAACACAATTTAAATAAACACCACACCACCTTAATGAGCAATTACCTAAACCCATTACTATTTATACTAAAACAACTAATACTAACTCTCCAGTACTCTCCACGCTTGTGTATACGAAAATATATTAGAAAGGGGAATTTATACAATACATTGGGTGTACTGAGATCTGTACTTTAAAGAAGATGTAAATGAAGAGAAAGGAGTTATTTGATGTACTGAAAAACCAACAATTTTTAAATTTGTCATCATCATAGTGTAATAAAAACTATTAAACTATCGGGCGAAATTGGTGTTAGTGAGCTTTCTGAAAATTTAATAAAACAAATAAAACAGGAAGTTAAAGTGTTTGTTTGAAAGATGTTTACGAAGTGGCGTGAGTGTAATTATATATGAGCGTTTTAGCAAGAAATACATAAACTAGCTTGAGGAAAACTAAAAACTCACTTTGGCAGAAACACATTCACTTCGCTTTTTTATAAGTATTGCCGTTTTAAGTTTTTAATTAGGCCTAATGTTTTGAAATTGGAATTTTTAATTTTTATAAACTGACATAAAAAATCAAGTGTAATAAGTTTTAAGCGAATTCGATCATTTTTTTAATTGTACGCCATATTGGATCCGCCATTTCGCGTCGCACTAAATTTTCACCTTTTTCTTGTGTGTGGCGATTTGTACTGATTTGTACTGAGCTTTTGTTTTGTATGCACAAACAGACGTCATACACTATTGCTTATCGTAAAATTGAACAGCTATTTTGCAATTCATACACAGCAGACTTAAAAAAAGTTGCTTTGTATATCTATTTTTGGCGAAATCAATTTTATTACCTTAGGTTTTGTTTAATAAAACATTTCAGCTGGTAAGGCCTAACTTTTTTCATGTCAATAAATAAAAATAGTTTATTTACTGCTTTTGCATGTACTTGTTTTTGGCGTGAAAATTACTCAAATACATAGTAGCGGAACTCACGCTTCATAGCAAACTATTGTTGCAAACCTTGTAGATGTTGCAAACCAAACATTAAATGTTTGTAATTTATTTATGAAATTTTTTGTTTAGTTAACAATAAATGAAATTATGGTTGTTTTAGGAAGAAACTTTTTATTTAACTATTTATAACCGATCTAAAAAAAACAAACGACAATAAAACTAACAGTTAATTTTTATCTTCTTGCATTAAAACCGAAATACTTCATTATAAAAACATTAGTCAGTACAAAACCATTATTTTATAATAGCTTTAAAAAATAAAATAACAATCAGAAAGGTTTGAAAAATATGTCATATGTTTTTTATTTTTTTTGGGATTTTAAATTAAATGGCCAACACTAATAGGTTATATTGCCAGGGTCTGTAACATGTAGGAGTTTTTTCCGGAAAATCCAGCCGACCTGTACCTTTGCACAGAAAATAGGCTCGCCAGTGCCCAGTCTAGAGTATTATTGGTCTCCACCAGTATCAATCTTACTTATTTTTATAAGTACTACACCACGTCAAAAAGTGAGGTTACAATCCTCACTTGTGAGTTTTAATTGGTCGACCAGGTTCTGTCATCCAATTGTGTATTTACTTCTTCAGATCAAGTAATTTTGAGTTCTATTTTTGGGGTCCACCAGGTTCTTTCATACACTTTTTTTAAAAACGTTTTTCCTCTCGTAAAATCTTGTGTATTTTTCTTCTTTTCTTTTTTTCCTTCCAATTATTGAAATATTTATACGTACATACTGTTATTTCAACAGTTTCACATGTTAAAACAGATAGTACAATTACATAAATGAACAGTTGACAATTATCGACGAAAGCATGTGGTTAATGGAAAAAACCGTAGTTCCATACAGTTATCAGAGGCTAACCATCAGCCAATGCGAGAGTGAGACGTAAAACTCTCGAGGTGAATTAAACATAATCAGGCCTGATCGCCCTTACCATATAATGACGTTGACGCGAGAGCTGTTCATTAAACCGGAGCTGTTTTGCGACTGGCATATGTTTGTTAAAAAATATACAGTTTGTCAAGGAATTGTTTTTACATAGTGAAAAAAGTTTTGGTTTAGACTTTTATGATAGAAAATGTCGTTTCTTTTTTATTTTTATAGATTTTTTTACTAAATTAATTTTATCTATATGTAAACTTACGAATAACATCAAAAAAGATAACCCAAAGTTAACAAGGATTAAAAGCAAGATTAAAAACAGAATCACTTCCGGAATTTTGCTGTCAAGATAGTGTTTTTACATACTAAGATAATTTGAAAAAAATGCGATGGATATTGAATTGTAAGACAATCAGTAATTTTTATGGCCACCACTGGCATTAATCACTGCTTGCAGACACTTTTTTATGGAATAAACTAATAGCATTAATTCCGTTAGAATTTTATTCTATTCCTCCAAAATTATAGCCTTTAATTCATCTTGGCGTTCACAAATTTTAAACTGAATAGATAAGTCCGGACTCTGAACAGGAGTATACAGTACTTTGCCACAGATTTAGAAAATCAAGTCCTTACCAGAAGATCCTTATGTTTGGGATCATTATTCTGATAAAACTTGAAATTCGGTTGTACATCAGTATAAATTCTATATTTATTTACCATGGAAATTAGATGACCTGTCAATATATCCATTATGTGCACAATGAAAGAAATTACTGCAACTGCCTTACTAGATATGGACCTACAAATTATTACAGAAAGTTTTCCAAAATTTGCTACTGGAATTATGTTCCGACTTTCTAACGCTTTTAGGGGTTTTTCTCCTCTGCGATGGAGAGGCTTAAGTGCAAGTCATGAGGCCATGCTGGTAGGGCCACCCATGCCAGACGGGCTCATGACGTGCATGAAACCAAGAACTACCTCCCCTCAGTGTCTGATAGCGTCTGTTTCACCTATGGGGCGGCTATCAGTCTGTTACCCATATTGGGCGGCTTGTTGGTCTGCCTGACACGCAGCTATTAAATTAAATGACAGTATGTATAAAATGCAAACACCCCCCCCCCCCCCCGCAAAAATGAAAAAAAACAAAAAATCACGCATGTATCATGGGACTTCCTAATCTCCGGAGAACCTATTCCCGCTTCGACGATTTCAGGTCGCGGTGAATCGAATTCATCTGAGATCCAGGTTAGTCAGCTTGGAACGCCAGGACAGGCTAATCTGCAAAGTACTGGTGTCGTACAAGAAGCAGGTCCTGTTAAACCAAGGCCATCCAAATGCGGTAACGTCGCACCTAAATCAGGTGCCAAAAAAGGCGACGTACCTCTGGATCTCACTCCAAGCACTTCAAAAGCTGCCAAGGTCCTTGCCGTCAAGGCTAAAACCCCTGTTTCGGGCGCTGCAAGCTCATCAGCTGCAGCTAACCCAGTGCCGGCTGTGAGCAGCGGAACTGCGAACAAGATTTCGGGTTCCACTGTCTTACCTCCCCCCGCCAGTGGAGGAACTGCGAACAAGTCTTCGGGTTCAAAAACTGCGCTCCATGCCACACAAGGCATTTTAAATAGACCAACACGGCACGTCACACCTGCCAGAAGGGCCTTTTTGAAACGGCGAGCTGCCGAAAAATGCATTGACCGACTTGGTAAAAAGCCAGTCGAGTCACTCTCTAAGGAGGAATCAACCTCTCTTAAATGGGCTAAAGCCATTTTAGCTGTAGCCACATCAACCTCCCCCTAAGTCCACTGACGCATCAAAGCGGCAGAGGTCGGAGGAGAAGGTAAATGTACAGAACCAACAGCCAGATATTAACCGTCCTAAACATAGGTCGAGGGACAGAAGCTTCAGCGAAGTAGCCAAAGGCAACCTCGTTCGTGCTCTCATTGACCGAAACGACGCGAATAGCTCCATCTCCCATGCAAATTGGGAGGTGGTGCAGAAAAAACTAATGGGAGTATTCTGGAAAGTCCTCAAGGACAATTGAGGCCCCTCCCCTCAGTGCGATGATGCTGGATGGTTTCGTGGGCGTGTCAAACTGATGGCCTGTTCGAACGAACGATCAGCCATGCTTCTAAAGCTGGCTGTCGCTCTTTTGGAAGGCCTCTGTGGAGGTGCTAGACTCGACGTGGTCTCTCTTGATGAGATTCCACGCCGACCTAGAGCCACTGCCAGGATACCCGACGAGCCATCTAAAGCAAAGGAGATAATGGATCTCATTTAGATAGGAAATCCTGAAGTTCCAACCGGTGACTGTAAGGTAGCCAAGGTTTCCGAACCTGAAGGTTCATCCAGAAGGATTACCGTCTTGTTGAACCAGGAATCACTTGCGCTGCTTAGGGAGAGACGGGGAGGATCTATTACGGTTTCGAAACGATCATTCTGCGTGTCTACCGAGGAGACGATAAGGGAAACCTGGTTCAGGGGGAAGGCGATCCTACTCCGGAAGACGTGGCACACGAGGAGACTGCCAGTCTAACCTCTCAAGAGGAGACACTCTCAAACTCCGAGTTTGTGGGTGAATTCTTTGAAAGGATGGAAGAGGTAGTTGACGAGGACGCCCTCTTGGACTCTGACAAAGAGGACGTCAACGTCACAATCGTATCTACCAATAAAGATAGTGAAGGTGACGCAAGTAAATATCCACCATTCTAAAGCAGCTTCGGCTGAACTGCTCCCCCGCATAGCTGAGAGAGGGGAGGAGCTTGTATTAGTCCAAGAAGCCTGGCTCTATCAAGGCAGGGTTTGCGGGTTTGGTGTTAAAGGCTATAATCTACTATACACGAATGGTCCAGGTAAGATCAGATCGTGCATAGTGGCCAATAGCGATTTGAATATCTTCATTCTTTCTGATTTCAGTGATGGAGATACGATAACCTGGGATACGAAATCTGGTACCATCATTATCGTCTCCAGCTACATGGCCCATGAATGCTAATCTTCACCAGCTAAGGTTCGCGATGTCACTGAAAAGAACGGTAGACTCAATCTGCCGCTGATTATTAGAGCTGACGCCAACGCACACCATGTCGTATGGGGTAGCTCGGATTGCAATGCAAGGGGTGAGTGTCTCTTTGATTTCATTCTTTGTAACAAATTAACTGTAGTAAAAATTGGGTCAGAACCCACTCCTGTTGTTGTAAATAGAAGGCAGGTTCTTGATGTAACGCTAGTGAGCACTATGCATTCAGGTCTGGTCAGATTATGGAGGTTTTAAAATGACTGCTCATTTTCTGATCAAATGTACATTGAATTCCAAATAGGAATTCAGGAGAAGGGGGCTACAGCCCGATGTAACAGAAGGAAAACTGACTGGGGGCTACAACGGACTATACTCTTAGAATTTCTCCCGAATCCACCGATTATTAATAATCGACACGATATTGATGTCGCAGTGGGCGCCTTGACAAACGCGTTCGATTTAGCAACATCGGAATCATGCAGAGTAAATGTCTGTCGTGGAAGGAGTAAACCACCCTGGTGGAACTCCGATATAGCGAAGACCGCAAAGCCTCACGCAAACTTTTCAATGAGGCAAAAAGACTGGGAAACTGGTCAGCTTATAAGTCCTCAGTGAACAGATTTAAGAACTTGGTGAGAAATGCAAAGGCGGTGTCCTGCAAATCCTTCTGTAGCGGCATGGAGGGATCTTCTGAGACTAGACGTCTTCGCAAAATCTTATCAGTCACTCCTGTTGTCCCGAGTTTCATTAAAAACCATGTGAAAACTGGACTACTAGCGGACATGAGACCCTCGAGGTACTCATGGACACACACTTTCCTGGATGCACTTCCCTAAGCGGAGACCACAGGACCGGCTCCGAATACTACACACAAGCCCCAATACCAATCACTGGTGAAGGACTTATGTGGGCTTTGAAGAGCCTTGACCCATTAAAATGTCCGGGTCCAGATGGCATCATGCCTGCTGATCTTCAGCACAATGTGGATATCATTATACCATGGTTAATTCGGATTTATACGGCATGTCTTTCATGGTCGTACATTCCGGAACTGTGGACCAGGTGCTCCGTGGTCTTCATCCCAAAAAGGGGAAAGGCCTCGCACACCTCACCGATGGACTTCAGAGGCTCTGGAGAGACTGAATGTAAGTAAGTCGATTATTAGCTTCGTTTGGAATCTCTTGACTTATGGGGTCATCATCTCCAAAATGGGGCGGGCTACAATTTATTGGATAGCTAAGCGAGGTACACCGCAAGGAGGGGTGCTGTCACATCTTCTTTGGAACCTTGCCATAAATATGCTGCTAACGAAACTAGACTTCATGATGTTCAGAACTGTGGCATATGCGGATGATGTTGCGGTGGCAGCATCGGGAAAACACCTCGACACTATCTCGCAACGTCTGCAATCAGCGCTTGGACAAATTAGTAGGTGAAGTACTGAAAGTGGTCTTAGCGTTAACGCTCAGAAAACTGATCTTGAGTTATTCACCAGAAGAAACAAGGTACCCCTTTTCCGCTACCGCGACTAGCTTCGGCCATGCGACTGTTTTGGGAAGTGTTTCGACTATTCCTGGGAATATAGATTACTGCTTACCCTCACCCATGTCAACCAGAAAATTCGAAGTATGTATGTCCGGCACGTCCTCTATGTTGCCGCATGCATGCCAGCATGAAGATGTGCTTGAGGTTTATACAGACGGATATAGGACGAACAAAGGTGTAGGGGGAGGTGTCTTCATCCCTCGTTTTCAAACTAGGATGAAGTTTAGGCTGCAAAATCAGTACTGCATTGTTCAGGCAAATATTTCAGCCATAAAAAGGGCGGTAAGCTGGCTGAAGTACTATAGGATATATGACCAAGATATCCGGATTTGTACCGACAGCAAAGCCGCGATAAACTATTTATCGGGCGTCTATACGACGTCGAGATTGGTTCGGGAATGCCGGACATCTTTAGATGAAATGGCGACACATTCCAACCTGGAACTCTTTCGGGTGCCGGGGCACACGGGGGTGCCCGGAAACGTAACTGTGGACGAACTTGCTATATCTGGAACCTACCTTAGGGATCAGGAGATAGATCAACTAGTAGGCGTCCCGCTAAGTTGCTGTAAAGACAACTTTCAGCATGAGCTATTAGGGGCCGCGCAGACCAGATGGTCAAACGAGGTCACTTGCGCGATTTCGAGGCTTTTCTGGCCTCAGTATGATTGCAAGAAGACTGCAAGCCTACTGAGAACCCCTCGAGGACAGATGGCCACAGTTGTGGCTGTGCTGACTGGGCACCGCGCCATGGGTGTCCACGCTAGGAGATTGAATTTCCCATATAATGACTTCTGCAGAATTTGCCAGGACGAGGAGGAAGAAGATACGGTGAAGCATCTCCTCCGTCATTGCCCAGCCCTATCCGCTGAAAAGGCGGCGCTTCTTGGCAGCCCGAGGCTGCAGGACCTTGCAGACGTGTCGGGTTGCGACGTCAACAGGATAAATTCGTTTATCCGGGTGTCGGGATGGTTTGGAAATAGGCCAAGTGCGGATCCGCAGGTATCCTAAGGACCCTCCTGCTTATCCCTCTTTCAGGTGTCACAACGGGACCACTAGGACCCAAGTGAGTCGGTTTTTGATCATAGAACCGGCAACCTATGCAACCTAACCTAACCTAACCTAGAGGTTTCCCCAAACTCTATTGGGCCCACCTTAATACATATAAAAAATTTTGATCTCTTTGTTATATATAAAGACATCCTAGTAGTCGACAGGTTTGGAAATATGCGTTACAGCAAGGAACAATCGCTTTTTGTGTTGCATTGTAAGCAATGGTTTCTTTCGAGCAATATTTGATAAATACCCGTTCTACTAAAAGACTTGCCTTACCATTTCGTGGGAAACTGTCACGCTACATTCTTCTCTTCGTTAACTTTAAAGTATTCGTGTTGATACCAAGGGGTTTTCGTCTACCTTCTTCCTTAAAACACGTTCTGTTCTCTCCAAGAACTTGCGAGGGTGATGTGAGCCTATTTAATTTTTATTGCGACTTAAAATGTAAATACTTAGCCTTGTTATTAAACACATTTTAGACAATTCTTGCACAGTTTTACCAATCGCGAGATTATAATAAACCAGTTGAAAAAGATCAGTCGATGTTATTTTAAAAGGCATTTCAAATTCTCGTTAATATTCCGTTTTTAACATTAACAGTAAAACATGTCATTGGTCACTCGACTTTCGAAAAAAAATATGGTTGACCTATAAAAATTAACATTAATATAAAAAAAAAAAATAACAGCGAGTCAAAAAATTGTAAAAACAATTTCTTGACAACTCAATTTTGGTGTTTCTTTTGTTTTTCTTCCTTTTCTTAGTTATAATTCCTTGACAGACTGTATGTTTAATTATTACAAACATTTTTGGTAAGTTCTTCACATTGTATTTAAAACTTACATAACGTAAACAAATAAAGTAATGAGAAAAACAGCTGTTTTCACTGTTCTTCTGAGGATTAGGTCAGAATAAATGAAGTAGTAGTAATTTTTAATGTTTTAAACGGTTTTTTTTTTGTGGGTTGAAATAAAGAAAAAAACAGTATTTTATACTGTTCTGGTAGGTTATTTTTTTGCGGGTTAGAATAAGATAAGTGAAACACTGCTAATTGTGCAATATTACTTAACCTAAATTAGTTTTAGTTGAAAAGCTAAAATGATATCCCATATTCTTAACCAAAAATTTCGAAAAAAAAACTTAAAAAAACTTGATCGAATTTGATATCATGTGAGTTTGATATCATATGAAGTGGGGCCAAGGCTGCGTCCTATAAGTATATTCTATAAAACTTTATATAGGTGGTGTTTGATATTAGCTATTTAGGCGCATGCTTAATATATTGTAAGTTGGACATCTGATAAAATGAACAAATATCGTTAAAATCACCAGAAGTTCTATCTCTAAATACAAAAAATATGCTATGTAGCGAAAACATTAAACTTCGCCTACGTATGATAAGAAGCTACATCAGTTCGATTCTTTAATGGAGAACTTATAACATTTAAACGGAAACAGTTTTTAAGCAATTTACATTACAAAGCCTCGCAAGAGACGAATAGGCTAATCGCTCAAGAAACTCCGGTCTTAAACGGCCTAAGGAAGAGTTCAGAAGGGATGGACATGAACACCTCGCAATACAGGTTAATCTCTAAGGATTCTCCTATGAAACTGAACCGAGATATTCCGAAAGGTATGGACAAGGAAGCCTCGTTAGAGGTGGAGATGTTAACCCCTTTAGAAGTTCCGGTTGTCACTGGCCAATGGAGGTTATTGGATGAGAATGACAAAGAAACCTCGCAATGGGTGGACGGGTCAATCTGCGAAGATCCTCCTGCGGCTATGGATGTGAATGCGGATGAGTTGGACGCACCTGTCCCTATGGGATTAGGTAAATCCTCTTCGGAAGCAGGCACCTCAAAACGTTTCATCAACGTCGGAGTCTCTGCAGCTCATGTCTAAAAGTGAGAGGCAAAGACAAGACGGCAAAAGGAAGGAAAGGCTATTGATAAGATGACAAATCGGATCGATAGTCTTTTAAGTGAGGAGACGAATCCGCAAGTTGAAAGATTTGTTAAGAGATTTAAGGGTACTAACCCTGAAGTAACAGAGCAGGTCAGACCGCGGACGGAGAAGAAACCTCATATTAAAGCCATCAAACAATTCCCAAAAGTTGTTATGAAGGAGACTGAAAAGGGCACCAACCAGAAGCCGATCGGAAGTCGAAAGACTAATGGGAAGCCCAAGGTTGGTGCAAATGAGACCTCATTTGCACAAGTGGCTAATAAAGATATCATTTTGGGTGTCACTGACACATCTATAGATGGTCCTTTGGGGGCACACATGTGAATGTCTTTAAGGCATCGCTGCTATGTGCTCTAGATGACCTGAGTGATGATGCTGGTGAAATAGGTTTCATAGAAAAAACTTTTCGATGGGTTCATTGTACTTACGTGCAAAAACCAATCGACAAGCTGGTTAATCAGACTAACAAATTCCCTGGCCAATCTTTGGGATGGGGATAAGCTTAGAATCGATGACGGTCGTTGCTCGCGGTTCTACCGATGGTAGGACCATCATCCTGAAGAGGCTGCAAAAGTAAAATTCATTCGTAAAGAACACTTCCAAATGTAGAGTTACTCGCTCAGAAAGTTGTGCTATCACAGACAAAGAGGTGGCCATCCAGAAAGCAGGGGGGAAACTCAACTGCCGTCGTAAAATTCAAGAGGAACGGCTCGTGAACAAACCGTCCTTTCTGAGGCGGGAGTTGCTACTCTGAAAGGAGTGGTCTACCAGGGAAGGTGGTGGGCCCATACCAGGAAAAACTAAGTATAAGTATATACTAGCTTAGTCTTCATTACAGCAAAGCAGTGATGTTGGTGGATAGAAAAACCGTATAAAAGAAAAGACGTCTTACTTCATTAATTGTTAAAACGGAAGAGAGAAATATTTATTGACAATTTATGTAATGTAATTCATATACAAGTAATAACATGTTGCAAGTGTCAAAGTGACACATTAAGCTTTAAGTTGTAGCTCTTATATATATTGTGTACAGTATTCACTGGATATATGTATTTAACTACAACACCCTCACTAGAGCTGCAACTTTATAATATGTAAATGAAATTATTATATGTTTACATATCAAAAATAATCTATATGTATATATGTATATGAAATTCAAAAAAGTTATTTTAAAGAGATAATTAGTTCAAACCATAATGCGATATAAAATGGGATAGCTTCGAGTGGTTTACGGGTTTCGTCATGATGTCAGCAACCATTTCATCTGTACTTCGGTAGCTTAATTTGATGGTGCCTTCAGCCAGCTTCTCCCGTATAAAGTAATTCTTCACATCTATATGTTTGGTTCGTGCTTGGTAGTTACTATTCATAGCCAATTGAATTGCTCCTTGGTTGTCACAATAAAGTTCCATCGATTTAGGGGCCATTGGGAAAATATCCAATTCAAATCGCTTGAGCCATAGTGCCTCTTGTATGGCCGCCACCATAGACATAAATTCCGCTTCTGTCGATGAAAGTGCGATCGTCGGTTGTCTTCGCGTAGCCCATGAAATCGCTGCACCCTGCAATTGAAAAACGTACCCAGTCGTTGAGCGTCGCTCGTCTTGGTCGCCAGCCCAATCTGCATCACAATAGCCAACAACTTCCCCTTTGGTGTCCTTTCGATACGTAAGTTTTAAATCAATGGTGCCCTTCAGGTACCGAAGAACTCTTTTAACTGCAGACCAGTGTGATTTTCCGTGGTTTGTATTGTATCGACTAAGAACGCTTACTGCATATGCAATGTCTGGTCGGCTAATTTGTGCAGCATACATAATGCATCCAATCACTTCCTGATATGGAACTGAACTCATTTCCTGTCGCTCCGCTTCATTTTTTGGACACATGTCTTTTGATAACCGCTGATTCGGATCGAGTGGAGTGTTAACTGGATTACTGTCGCTCATGTTGAATCGTTCCAGGATTGACATCAAGTACTGCTTCTGATCTATGGAAATAGACTTATCATTATTTCTTATAATGTGCATGCCAAGCACGGAGGTTGCAACGCCCATATCTTTCATCTTGAATTTTCTAGATAAGTCTTTCTTTAGTTTGGTGATCATCATTCTGTTGCTTCCAAATATTAATATATCATCTACGTACACTGTCAAAATAAGTACATTCTGCGCCGAATGTTTGTAGTAGATGCACTGATCAACCGCTGATCTTGTAAAACCAAGCTGTTGAATTAGTACAGAATTCAACTTTAGATTCCATACTCTGCTCGACTGTTTCAATCCGTATAATGATTTATGGAGCCGACATACTCTACCAGTTTTGTCATCAAAACATTGTGGTTGGCTAATATAGAGTTCTTCTTGCAACTCACCTTGCAAAAATGCTGTAACAGCGTCCATTTGGTGCACCACCAGGTCAAGTTTCACCGCCATTGCGAGTAGAAAACGGACAGAGGAATATCGTACAACGGGTGAGTACGTTTCATCGTAATCTATGCCCTTCACTTGTGAATAACCCTTCACGACAAGTCGTGCCTTAAAACGATCAATATTGCCCTCTGCATTTCGCTTCACCTTAAACACCCATTTGCTGTCAATAGCTTTTCTCCCTGGAGGTAAATCTGTCAATACCCACGTACCATTTTCCATCAAGGCATTATATTCGTCTAGCATGGCGTTGGTCCAGTCACTACTGTTAGCGCCATTCAATGCTTCCCGAACAGACTTTGGCTCACTTATGTCCGATGTTGCTGCCAGTAAGCCAAGGGGTGTCACATCTGATTCACGTCTTGGATTTTCTTCGTCGTCAGATATACATACCGTTGAAATTTCACTAATTTTGACTTCTACATCCTCGTGGTCGCAGGAATCGTTTGGTGAATTCTCATCAAGAACGTTGTCATTACCCTCACTGAATTCGACATTAGATTCATTCGTCACATAATTTTGTTGTTCACGGGATGTGTTGTCTTCGCACTGCGTTTTGTCCAATTCTGTTGTATAGCCCTGACCTTTGAAGTGATTGTAACCCTTAGTGTGTGCAGACATTTTATCATCGAAGTCGCTTTCATCGTCGTCGCTGGAATCATCACTGCTGGAGTCATCGCTACTACAAATCAACTTCTCATCTTGCCGGTTTGGTTTTTGTGGTATTTGCGAAGGGTAGGTTGTGACATCATGGGTTTCATTTGCTTTTTTGTTAATATTTTCGAAGAAAGTCACATCACGACTCACTATAGTTTGTTTAGTTCTAGGGTTGTACAATTTATACGCCTTTGATTGTTCGCTGTAACCTAAAAAAATGCATTCTACTGATTTGGAGTCAAGCTTCCTGCGTTTCTCCTTTGGAACATGTACCATTGCCTTGCATCCAAAAACACGTAGTGCGGACAAATCTGGTTTCACCTTAGACCAGATTTCTTCTGGAGTAGTATCGGTCATATTTCTGCACGGAGTCCGATTGATCAAAAACGCCGCTGTTGACGCTGCTTCTGCCCAGTATTGCTTACCAAGATTCGCATCGAATAGCATGCAACGTACCTTTTCAATTATAGTCCGGTTCATGCGTTCAGCAACGCCGTTCTGCTCTGGAGTAAATGGGGCTGTTAATTGATGCAAAATACCATGTCTGGCAGCGATTGCTTTAAAGTTTTTGTTGCAAAATTCCTTCCCGTTGTCAGATCTCAGTATCTTTATAGTTTGTTTTTGCTGATTCTCAACTAAATTCTTAAAATGCACAAAACTTTCGTAAGTCTCATTTTTACGTTTAAGTGGGTATACGAAAACTTTACGACTGAAATCGTCAACAAATGTCAGTAAATACCTGGCTCCTCCGAGAGATTTTGTTGATATTGGGCCACAAACATCCGTGTGCACTAGTTGAAGAATTTCCGTTGCTCGTTCTCCACTTTCTTTAAACGAAGCTCGTGTTTGTTTCCCTTGCAGGCAGACAGTGCATTTGTCCAGTTTTCCACTTGGTAAATTAAACCCAACAACAGAGGATTTAATACGTTTCATATTATTGTCACACGAGTGTCCCATACGCCGATGCAATAACATATGATCAGCTGACATCGATAAAGCAGTTGCCGACATTGCCAACTGGGCAGTTTCGCAGCTTAGTCGATACAAATCGTCGATAAGTGGTGCAATTGCAAGCAGGTTGGAGTTTTCATCAAATATACGGCAATTTTGGTTGTTGAACACAATAGTTTTTCCATGTTTGGCCATTTGACTTACCGACATTAAATTTGCACATATGTTTGGTATACAAAGAACATCTTTCATGGTCAGATCATACTGTGTGTTTGTATTTGTTTGTAATTTTACACGA
This sequence comes from Phasia obesa, assembly GCA_949628195.1. Classification (NCBI taxonomy): domain Eukaryota; kingdom Metazoa; phylum Arthropoda; class Insecta; order Diptera; family Tachinidae; genus Phasia; species Phasia obesa. The sequence goes on along the minus strand of OX451215.1, from coordinate 118,665,085 downwards.
ATATCGCCAGCACTTTCCACATTCATCCGTGCGTTATTTCCGACAACAATGTGGTTGAACTTTGGCTCACGCTGCTTGTGCAGGCGTCCAGAATCCATTGTAATATGAGACGTAGCCCCCGAATCAATTATCCAATCTGATGCACATTGAGAGTTAACAATGAATCCTGTTGAGGCCAGCAATAAGTTGTTCGAGTCCCTCTTTTCCTTAGTCTTTGACGGACATTTGTTGGCATAATGCCCTTTTTCACCACATTCAAAGCAAACAATTGAAGACTTATTTTTTGCCCTCGAGTTTGGTTTCTTCTTCGCCTTTTTAGATGTCAACGCCATTCCGTCACCATTCAAGCCGTCGTGCTTAATTTCTTGGAGGAGATTCGTGCGAACCATGTCAGTTGTCAATAGCTTTCCACTATTTGCGAGCGCCATTACCATCGGTCGATATTCATCTGGTAACCCACTAAGCATTATCTGAGCCACAATATCATCTGGAATCTTAGTGCCCGACTTTTCCAGTTTTTGTTGAGTACATGCCATCTTATTAACATAGTCTTCCATTGAAGAACAATCTGTCAACTCCAATCGCATAAGATATTTTAGCAAGTCCATGCGACGCAAAACGCCATTATCCTCAAATGCAGCTTCCAAAGCATTCCATGCATCTTTAGCCAATGTGCAATTTTGGACATACGAGTAGTTAGATGGTTCAATCAACAGTCCAAGAGCAGAAATTGCGTGCAAATTTTTTGTGGAGTCACCCTCCGAACCTTCAATGCACGGCCAGTAACCCTTTAGCACAAGATAGGACTTTGCAGCAAATCTCCATGTATCATAGTTTTCTCGGCCCTTCAATTTTTCAATTTTATCTTGACCCATTTCGAAATAAAATTTGCTTTAAAAAAATGATTTCCCGAGAAAAATTATTGAACAAGCTAAGTTCACGTAAGACTGTTTATTACTTTAATACCGAATTTTTCTTAAAAACATGCGGCCCATAACCTGATGTTGGTGGATAGAAAAACCGTATAAAAGAAAAGACGTCTTACTTCATTAATTGTTAAAACGGAAGAGAGAAATATTTATTGACAATTTATGTAATGTAATTCATATACAAGTAATAACATGTTGCAAGTGTCAAAGTGACACATTAAGCTTTAAGTTGTAGCTCTTATATATATTGTGTACAGTATTCACTGGATATATGTATTTAACTACAAGCAGCTTCAGCGGTGTTGTTGCGTAGTTTTCATGAGGATAAGCTAGATATTGCATTGCTATAGGAACCTTGGATTGCTCTTAACAATACAAGGGGTCTGTCTCAACAATCCGCCAATCAGTTCCACTCACATACAGGTAAACTAAGGTCATGTATCCTGGTGCGGCATGGTGTACGAGCAGTACTTGTGCAGCACCTCTGCTAGCCGGATCTTATTGGCAGTAGATCGGGGTCCTTTCTTACTGCGTCAGCTTATCTTCCCTATGAGACACCAGACCCAATTCCATCACAGGAGGTGGAAAACCTGGTCAATTTCTGCAGGAGGAGAGGCATGGCATTTTTCATGGGCTGTGATGCTAACTCGCACAATACAGTTTGGGACAGCACAGCCGATAACTACAGAAGACAACTTTTGTTGGAATTTGTAGAACAATGCGATTTGCTGGTACTAAATAGGGGGTAGAACCTACCTTTGTTAAATCACGAAGGGCAGAAGTGATTGATATCACCTCGTACTCCGACAACATGCTAGACAGGGTCAAGAATTGGAAGGTCGCGGACAGACTAACTGTTAGCAATAGTAATTCGCGATCGTTTGTTGAAAATAATAACACAGGCAAGACTTGATGAAATTCAGGTATTTCTTTATTGTTTTACAACCTAGTGTTGTAATTCCTTAAAATAATACATAAAATTAAGATATAGAAAACATAATTATTAATTTACATACTTTTTGGTTTCAAACCACCAAGTTTTCAATATTAGAAAATTAGACACGTTTTAGTGCGCAACTACTATTGTAATGGCGATTAATTTTAATATAATAAGTATATATAATGAATTATCGATACAATATCATCGATAAATTTTAGGGTTGCATTATTAGTAGGGTTTGACAGTGGCGTCAACACCCCCTACAGTAAGACAAGAAGCTTTCACAGTTATAATCCTAATAAGAAGTAACATCAAGTATCTTCAGTCTAGCTGCTGGCCGCACAATTATTCCGCCAGTAGTAAGAATTTTTGCTTTGTGCACTTTACCATCGTCTGCAACAGTTGTTTCAACAATTTTTCATCATGGCCACACGTTTCTTGGACTCGACAGATTAACCACTATAACTAAGTCACCAACTTTCAACGGCTTAATCTTCTCATGCCACTTTGATCTAAATGTTAATGATGGTAAATTTCCACCAAAATATCTCCGAATACTGTTGAGAGCTTAGCCAACTATGTTTAAGTGCCACTTCGCTGTCATCGTATGTAACTAACGGTTTCATGCCGTTCGATGAGTACACCAGCAGATGATTCGGTGTTATGGCTTCAGCATTTTGATGTTCAATTCTCACATAAACTAAAGGTCGGGAGTTTATTATGTTTTCTACTTCATCTAACATTCCACGGAGTAACTCCTCGCTTGGTATTTGTGTAGATGAAGTATTATAAAAAACAGTTTTAATTGATCCCATATGGGGCGACGATGGTGGAATAAAGTTCCATTTTGTAGTTGCTGTTGTAAATGTACGTATAAGTTCGATTTTATCAACCTCTTTAACAGCTTCTCACATTTCCCTTTCAGCGCTGATAAAGTTTGATGCATTGTCGCTGGAAAACTCTCTTGGTGTTCCGCGACGGCATATGAAATTTATAATTGCTATTATGCACGATGATGTATATAAAGAGTTAATAATTTCTATATGGACAGCCTTATAGTAAGACAGGTAAACAAAGCACCATACCTTTTCTCTGTACGTCGACCAACCATCATAGGTCCGAAATAGTCCACCCCTGTGTATGTAAACGGTGGACAAAATGCTGCTAATCTAGCTTTTGCTAACTTTGTCATTTGTGGATAACGTGGAATTTTTTTTTTCGCAATTTTTATTTATTGTATCTTCAATATAATTGAACTATCAATAATTACTCATATCTTAAGTCTAAAAATATACTTAAGTCCAACCAGTGCTGGACAAAAAAATGTATGTTTCACGGTTACTGTAATTTGTGGGTTATCCCTCTGATGTACGGATGAGAGAAGCAGTGTCCCTCCTTCTTAGTCGAATGTAACCAGGTTCAGTTAGTATGTTACGGGCCAGTGGATTCGGATGAGTTTCAAGCTTCTGTAAATACCTTATGGCAAGTTTCGCTATTTCTGCTTTAACTGATGGCACGTTTAGATCTTTATGGATGTTCGAATTTTTTATATACCAGGGAGCAGATGTAATAATACGTAGAATCTTATTTTGGCGCCTTTGAATTTTTTCTACGTTGGTAGCTGAGGCAGTGCCCCATAATTGAATGCCATAACACCATATTGGTTTTAGAATTGACTTGTACAATAAAAGTTTGCAGTCTAAAGCTAGAGTAGAATTTCTTCCAATTAGCCAGTTTAGTTGGACTGCTTTCAACTTCATTTGCGTTAACTTTGTTTCTATGTGCCGTTTCCATGTAAGGCGCCGCACAGTGGCTAAAAATCGTTTTTCGTTGGCCAAAATTCTGTAACTTTTGAACCGATCAAAATATTGAAATATTTTTTTTTTAGTGGATAGATATTTAGCTCAGCTTGATTCAGTTTTAATTACATTAAAATTGATTGAGGACTTTTTAAGGAACTCGAGGTCAAAGTTGAACATTTTAATTTTTTAACTTTCAGAGTGAAATATGGGTTTATTCTGTGTGTAACATAGTAAAATATCCCTCTAAGATTCAAAAAAGTATATATATTCTTGATCAGTGATGAAATCTAAGACGATATAGCTATGTCCGTCTGTCCATCCGGCCGTCCGTCCACTCGCCTGTCTGTATGAACACGATTCAGTCTAAACGAAAAGAGCTAGACCCTTGAAATTTGATACATATATATCTTGAAGGATAGGGCAGGCTAAGTTCGTAAATGGGCCAAATCGGACCAGGGGGAAAAATTCCCCTAAGAAGAACTAAACCAACCCCTGAAAAACTACACATTTTTACAAGTTTTTTTGTAAATTTGTTAAGCAAATGAAACATTTTTATGTCAAAGAAGGTTCAAGGTCTTTACCCTGGAGCCAGAAAATCATAAAAATTTATTTTTGGACCCCGCCCCCTTTTTGTGGGCGTTTATATAGCATATTATATTAAAAATAGTGTCAATAATTAACAAATTGTATTACCTAAGCCTAGATTGCATAAAAAATTAATTTTTAAGCTTTCATGACGAATGGAAAATGTACTCGGATCTTCTGCGCTACCTTCACCTCACCCCCCCCCCCCAAAAAAAAATTTTTTTTTTTTTTGGTTAAGCAACAAGAATATATAATTTTTATTCATTTGACTTAAATATTAATTGCAAATATTCCATATTTTGTTCTGTGCTATTTCTGTTCTTTAGTAGTTTTTTGGCTTCTTCATCTAAATCCCGATGGTCAACTTTCCATTGATTTCGAATACTGGATATGAACGGATCTGACGTTGCCAATAATATATTAAATAGATCTTCATTTGTTGAATTCCGTGAAATTTTCCTAGTATTGTGCTCTCTATAAAATATGTAATCCTTGTTCCTTTTTTCCTGAGCCTCCTCTGATAGATCTCTAAGTGGCACCAAATGATATTTAATGACATCTTCACCATGATAAAGGATTTTGTGAACTGTTGCAGACATATTTCTCCATGGGTAGTTAGTTGTATACATTTTTGCAGTTTCCTTAGCATAATCTAATTTTCTACAGTCAATTTCTTCATTGCACGCAAGTACTTCTAGTATTATTTTAAATCTGAAAATAAGGTTGAAATCCACTCCTGATGCTGTTCAGATGCTGTTTCTGGATCTGAAAAGAATCTTCTTGCGGTATTGCCATCATTTGTATTGCCTGACCCTTGTTTTGGCTGATCTATAATCAGTCCACGTTTTCGATATTCATCTTGAACATGTTTCTTTTTTGAACTTCTTAACTCTTTGTTGGTCACGTTGTTTCTTATTGATCCTGAAGACCCGAAATCCAAATCATAACTGATTTTTAGTATGTGTTCCATAAGTCGTATTCTTGAGTGTAGTGGGGATAATCCAAATTCATATGCATCGGTATTATCTAATGATTTTGCTGGGACTTGGTTTATTTGGGTTGATGTTGCTTGGCATATAATGCAGCTGGATGCAGCCTTCGTGTTAGTCAAAGCCTGACGCACTTTTCCATCTATCATTGTCAGGACTAACTGCTAGCTTACTTCAATTTGCTGCCCATCTAACTGTAATTGCAATGGCTGTAGTGCTGTAATTTGGGCCTTGATATCACTAATTTCTTTATTAATAACATCATTTGTTTGTTTTTTGAATTGAAATTTGATTGGCCTGCAGTAATTCGTAGAAGATGGTGTCTCATTTTTCCAAATATCCATTGTTTGCGTTGTACTAGTCGAAGGCTCTGAATCTTCCAAAATCTTTTTCAATCGCAATGGTACAAATGATACCATGAACATATCTGAGTCAGAAATATTTTCACATACAGCTTGTTTATATTGTTTTTGTCCCGAAGAACCATCACATCCCCATTTACAAAAAAGAATTAACTTTGTGTTTCCGTATTTCTTCAACTCATTTCCTGTTATTGATTGCAGCAAGCGTGCGGCTGTGTGATCAAGTAGAGATTGTAGTTGTACCTCTGCCGAAATTGGTGTGATTGTAATAGTGTCCTTTGATGGCAAACAGTCCATTTTAGCAGCGGTTATGTGATGATATGCTGGATATATATTTGAGCCTTTTTCAATCGCACGCTGTCTGAGTTTAATATATTGCTGTTTTGTTAATTTCAAATCCAGAAATAATGCTAATGCCTCCTCATTTGTGTACTGTATTGCATCATTCGGAGTTGGTATACTTGGTGGACTAGCTTTAACAACTTTTTCAATGATATCCACTTTTGTAAATTGGTTCTGTGATCGTAATTGATTTAGGAAAGATTCTTTTATATTTGTAGAACCAAAGGCATCGTTAATATCTTTAAGCTTCCGCCTCTTAGATCTATCGCTGCAATTGTCCACTAATGATTTGCGTGGTCTTCCAGCCTTATCTTGCTTTGCTGTTTCTGCAGCGACAGTAAGTTGACCTTCTAACCACTTTGCACTTTTTATATAAAATTTTTGTTTATTGTACATAACTTCTTTGTAGCGTTTTTTTAGTGCTTTGACGAAATTATATAATTGCTCTTGCATTTCGGTGCTACACGAATTTAAGTTTAATTTTATTTTAACGTAACTAAGAACATGTTCCTGATTTTTGTTTCTAAAATACACTTCGGCCAGTTCTTTATAACTGAAGCTCTCAATTTTCTTTTGAATATTTTTATTTGCGTTTGTTATGTTTTATCCGTACACTTAAAGGATTAAGTTATTACTGAGTAATACCTTAACGAATCCGTACTTTTATAAATTTTTAGATACATGTTCTTCACACACTGATCTTTAATTTCATAGCAGGTAGCGCTTAAATTGAACAAAACTGCACTCATACGTCAATATGGGGTTGTTTTTCAACTTTAGTGGTTTAATGTCGCAATTATTGTTATAAAATTGTTTATGACTTTGGTTGACCCTAACATTTGATAACAGGTAAATTTAGAAAGAGATCATATGCTTCCTGTAGAGCCCATTGTGATAATTTTATTACTTATTTTTTGCTGATCAAAACAAAGCCATTAAACCCTTTCGAAGGTATTATATTTATTTTTTTTAGTTATACGTAGCCTAAACTAAAAAAAAAATAAACTTTTAGGCAAAAAAGTGAAAATTTAATACACCATTGTATATGAATTTTTTTCGAGTAATTTCATTAAAATGAAAAAAGTGTTCTACAGGCGGCTCGTGGCGGGTGCAAAAGTATATATAGCCTTAAAGAGGATACTTTCACCTTTCTCGTGGTTGTATACGTTTCTTGTTCCTTTTTGTTCCCTAGAAGTTCTATTCCACTAAAGTTTAAATTTGAGGAAAATATAGTAGTTTCATAAATATTTCATAACGCCCCTAATATTAAACGCTAGAGCTGTGTCTACTTACAACAACTAAAGACAATAATCCTACCAACATTATAAAAAAAACCGCAGACCATTATCGATGATAGCTTGCGAGTAGTAACAATTTAATTTTGATAAAAAACCAAAGAAAAACACCTTTTTCTGAAATTAAAAAAAAAGTTGAGTTTGACAGCATGCCACGCCCACAATTATCAATATTTTAACATAATTTTTTGGCTACCTTAATTTGGATATATTAACTACAAAATGACGTAAAAATTTTAAAAATCGGTGACAAAAAAAAATTTACTTTTGGCCAACGAAAAACGATTTTCAGCCACTGTGCGCCGGTCAAGATGTATGCCGAGATATTTGACATCTGAAAGCTGAGGTATCGTTTGGTTATTTATCCGAATAGGGGGGCAAGATTTTCTGCGCAGTGTGAAAGTTATGTGAGTACATTTTTGTTCATTCACTTTTATTCTCCATTTGTTCAACCATTTTTCTAAATTGGATATGTGGTCTTGTAAATATCGTGATGCTACTTCGGGTCTTTCGTGAATGCTCAAAAAAGCTGTGTCGTCAGCAAATGTCAATGTGTGAACTCGGTTACTAGTTGGCATGTCTGAAGTATACAATAAGTATAAAAAGGGCCCCAATATACTACCTTGGGGAACTCCGGCTTCGATTGGCTGGGGTGAGCTCAAAAATTCTCCTTCTTTCACAATAAATTTTCGTTCGGTTAAATAACTATCTAGCAGCTTATATAGGTTTACGGGCAAATTCAGTTTTAGCTTATATATTAGGCCTTCATGCCATACCTTATCGAATGCTTGAGAAACGTCGATAAAAAGCGCTGAGCAGTATTTTCTCTCTTCAAATGTCTTCTTAACAACATTGACTAACCTGTGAGTTTGTTCGATCGTACTATGTTTTTTCCTGAAGCCGAATTGATGGTTTGGAATACATCCTTTGTCGCTTAGAATAGGGTTAAGCTTAGTTATTAACATCCTCTCAAACAGCTTTGACATATTTGACAATAGGCTTATTGGTCGGTATGATTAAATTTTTGTGTGGTCTTTTCCTGGTTTAGGAATCATGGTAACCAAGGACACTTTCCACTCTGTGGGAAAGTACGTAAGATGTAAAATGGCATTAAAAATAAAAAGAACGATTCTGCGAGCTATACGGGGCAACTCAATTAACATCTTGTTACTGGTTTTATCAAAGCCAGGGGCTTTTTTGGTGTTTAAATCCGTTATTGCCTTTTCTAGATCACCAAATTCAAATCTTATCGGGACTGCATCACTAGCCTCGACAACTGGCAACTCAACTATATCGGTCGATATAATTGTGGTAAAAACCTCTTTCAAATGTCCAGCAAATAAATTTGCTTTTTCGGTAGTCCCAGCCTCCAGCTGAAGTTCGCAAGGGAGGCTTACGTAAGACTGGCCTTTTAAGGTATCTACAAGCACGCCATAAAGAATAATCTGATTGAGGAGTTTCGTCTAGGTCTCCCAAATAGTTTTTCAGGGATGCTACTCTTCGAGATTCCAGCATGTCTCTTAGCCGGTTCGTGCATTCTTTAAGTCTGCTTTTGAGTTGAGGAGATCTCTGTGATTGCCATTCTCTACGCATTTTTCGTTTTTCAGCCAAGAGCCGTTCGATATCTGCAGAATAAATTTGATTGTATCTAGCTAATTGTCGGGTTATTGTTGAATGTTGGGCAGCTGATTTAAGGTTTTGGTCAAAATTAAGAAGACTCCGCTCTACGTCTTCAGGTGTTCTTAGCGGGATGTTTTCCGAACAATGAGTACTAAGATACTTTCTATATTTCAACCAATTAATGGTTGTGGTAGTCATTGGTGATATGATAATGTGTTTGTCCCATATATAGACGATAGTGGGTGAATGATCTGAGGATAATTCAAGTGACGCTTCAGCTTTAATCGTTTCTCTTGGTATACCCTTAATCACGCCAAAATCAATAACATCCGGTATTTTTTGTCGATCAGTAGGCCAATAGTTGGGTTGTCCACTCGATATCACATTCAGACGCATTTTTGAAATTGTGTCAAACAAAACACGACCTTTTGGGGTTATTAGGCGTGATCCCCAAAACGTATGTTTAGCGTTGTAGTCGCCTGATGCTATGAAACAGGGACCTAGTGATTTGAAGAAATCGCTGTATTGACTCTCTGATATTTGAAACCTAGGAGGTGAATAAATTGAAGAAATAACTAAGTTTTGATGAAATTCTTCAATACAGATGTTTGTTGCTTGTAGGTAATCTTCACAAAAATCACACAGTAAATAATGTTTGATTCCCGATTACGGAGATTATCTACACTTTTTATTTTAAAACCCGCTTTTTGGAGTCCGGCTCTTATTTCAGCTGGATCAATGTATGAATCTACACCTTTAATGACTACCTGTAGACCTTTGCTACTCTTCAGCTGATAGGTATAAAAGTTCTTTTTGCAGTTTTCAAACTCGCTTACTGCTTTACGATAACTACTTTCATCAATAAATTGTATTTTTGTCTCATCAATGTTACCGCGCTTAATGGGAATTACATAAAATGAGTTCTCGCCAATAATTGTAATTATATTTTTTATTAAATCGTTTGAATTTTTCTCCCTTAAATAAACTGGAGGTGGTTTGAACGACTTAATTGCCGTTTTATGTACACTTGTTTCACTATCTAAGATAGCAAAACGATTATGGGAATTTATTCCGGTAGAGTCCTTGTCTTTTTGTACTTTAGCCATTGGTGCAATCTGCGAAGATTTAGGGCTTCGACCTCTTTTCAGTACAGTTATGTATCTGTCCATTCCCACTTGCGTCTTGGGTTTTTCTATACTATCCATATTACCTTTGGCAACACTGTGTTCAGAAGGCGATTTGTTTGTATTTATTTTATTGTCATCGCTTAGTAAAAGTGAAGAACAAGATTGGGCACGTATAACTGGCGTAGCATTAATACACAAATTATTTTCAGTTTTTTTGCTTTTATTCAATTCAGCATTGTCAACATTTTTGTTGCTTAAATTAAACAGGCTCATTAGCCTTTATTGTTTTTATTTTATTTTAAAAGTAGCAATTCAATATGCCGTTGTACAAAATAAAAAAAGGGGAAAAAAAGAAAAAAAAATATTTTACAAACAACTTTGTTGTTGTATTATAACAGGTTTGTTTTTTGTTTTAAATTGTTCACACAATGTATGTTTTGTTTTTTGTCAATGCGAGCTTAAAAAAATCGCGTCCGCAATTATCAACGCCAAAAATTTGATTTGTTATAACGTGGTATGGCTTTCCTTATTTTGCACATTTGACAGGGCTTTAGTTCTTTCTTAAGCACAGTTCTTAACTGCGGGATATAAAAGCGTTGTCTTATTTCATTAACTACTGTTTCATGATTTAGGTGTTTGAATTTTACGTGAAAATTCATAATCAAAAGTGCAGTAATACGACTCACTTTAGGCAAAATTATTGGTGATTTTGCGTAATCAGGAATATTTGCCTTTTCTTATCGTCCTTCGACAGGAAGAATTTGATTGTCATCCAATTTTGGAGTAACTTCATATAGAGGACTTGATTTACTCAATTGTTTGTTTGCCTTTAAAAGTTTAATATCGCCATTATTGCATTCTGTTTGTGCGGTTCGAAATAATAAATTTTCGGCTTTAATTAGTTCCGTGGAGGTGAATTCGAAATTCGGATTAGGTTTCTTTTGTACAATCCGGTATGTTCCAGATTCCACTTTGAAGTAAAAGTAGTTTGTAATCACTTCAATTTGGCACTTATTTTATAGGTGTGGATGGATTGGAAGGCGTTAGTGAGACGAAAAATTGCACATAATAGTTCGGAGGCTAGAGCGACTGGTGGAGGACCTTTTAATAAGTTTGTGCTCACAAAAATGGAGGAAGCTGTTGGTGAATTGTGTGGGATTTTCACAGTCATCAAAGGAGTTGAAAACGCACAGGTTTTCGGTGATTCACCTACAGAAGAAGAAATCGCAGTCGACTTGAGTGATATGCTTGAAGAAAATATTGCTTCCACCAGTAAGTCTACTACTACTGCGACTCCAAGACGCCATAAAGACGATAGTTTTAATGATATAATGAAAAACTGTATGAGAGGCCAGACTGATGCTATGGTGTCAATTGCGGAGCAGCTGAAAGGAATATGTAATCATAATGAGCACATAAAGCGTATAAAAAATTCATATTGAAGGAGAAATGCTACACGATGATGAAGTACACCAACATGTTGACCACTAATCTCCCCAAGTAATTTTCAAATATGACTATTTTTAAAAATTCAGATTTTTCCAATTTCTAAAATTATTTCAGGTCCATTAAGTATTATATGTCCATTAAGTACACCATGGACCATGATATGTATATGGTGTGTTATAGCAGCCCATCCCCAATTTTCCATATTGACCAATAATCTTCCTTTCTTAAGTTATTTTGAAAATTCCAATATTTTATTTCCAAAAAGTATTCCTCGGAGCAACATTCTCAAGTGTATTTTTAGGTGGAACTTTTCCTGATTCCAAGTTGTAGCCTCCAAAATAATTGTATTAATAATTACAGTAAATGGTTTAAGAATAACAGTGCTCTTTTGACTGAAAAATGAACTCTGTTAGAAAATGTGGTTTTTGTCTATGCTAGTCAAATTCGAATTTATCTTCACACCCATAAAACCAAACCACTACTTTTGCAGAACATGAAAAATAAAGTTTACTTTTCAAATCGTATTTTACTTTCATACTACAACTTTTCTGGAACATGTCTGAATATTTCAAAACCGAAGCACATAGGCAGCAGTTCTTAAAAGCCTACTCCAGTTTGAGAAACGATTAGCATCCACAATTAATTGTTTTTGTTTTGGTATCCAATGCCATTCATGCAGGTCTGTTGTTTCAAGAATTGATGAAACGAATTGATGATATTATATATTATTGTTCAATTCCAACTAATAGCAGTTTTTGAGTCAGTCCAAAAATATTTATTTTTTAGTAAAATAGAATGATTTTTTGTAATACTTTTTGCAAATCGCGCACCAATGAGGGCGGCCAGAAGTTCCAAAAGTGGAATAGAGGTCATCCGCAAAGGAGCAAAGGAGTCATACGCAAAGGAGCAATATCTTTATTGCGAACTATGCGGAAATAAGCAACTGCTGCATAACCATTTTCACTTGCATCCACGAATGTGTGCAGTTGTACAATTACTATAATTATTAATTGATTTTAAATAACAACGCTGGATGCAAACGTTTTTTAAATCAGGAAGATATTTGAGCCATTTGTTCCATTTTATTAATTGTTCGTCTTTGATAAATTCATCCCAACCGATGCCACTTCTCCAAATTTCCTGCAGAATAATTTTGAGATACATAACAAAGTTACCAATTAGTCTTAGCGGGTCATATATTGTCATACAAATTTTCAGAACTTGGCGGCAGAATAAATTTGATTGTATCTAGCTAATTGTCGGGTTATTGTTGAATGTTGGGCAGCTGATTTAAGGTTTTGGTCAAAATTAAGAAGACTCCGCTCTACGTCTTCAGGTGTTCTTAGCGGGATGTTTTCCGAACAATGAGTACTAAGATACTTTCTATATTTCAACCAATTAATGGTTGTGGTAGTCATTGGTGATATGATAATGTGTTTGTCCCATATATAGACGATAGTGGGTGAATGATCTGAGGATAATTCAAGTGACGCTTCAGCTTTAATCGTTTCTCTTGGTATACCCTTAATCACGCCAAAATCAATAACATCCGGTATTTTTTGTCGATCAGTAGGCCAATAGTTGGGTTGTCCACTCGATATCACATTCAGACGCATTTTTGAAATTGTGTCAAACAAAACACGACCTTTTGGGGTTATTAGGCGTGATCCCCAAAACGTATGTTTAGCGTTGTAGTCGCCTGATGCTATGAAACAGGGACCTAGTGATTTGAAGAAATCGCTGTATTGACTCTCTGATATTTGAAACCTAGGAGGTGAATAAATTGAAGAAATAACTAAGTTTTGATGAAATTCTTCAATACAGATGTTTGTTGCTTGTAGGTAATCTTCACAAAAATCACACAGTAAATAATGTTTGATTCCCGATTACGGAGATTATCTACACTTTTTATTTTAAAACCCGCTTTTTGGAGTCCGGCTCTTATTTCAGCTGGATCAATGTATGAATCTACACCTTTAATGACTACCTGTAGACCTTTGCTACTCTTCAGCTGATAGGTATAAAAGTTCTTTTTGCAGTTTTCAAACTCGCTTACTGCTTTACGATAACTACTTTCATCAATAAATTGTATTTTTGTCTCATCAATGTTACCGCGCTTAATGGGAATTACATAAAATGAGTTCTCGCCAATAATTGTAATTATATTTTTTATTAAATCGTTTGAATTTTTCTCCCTTAAATAAACTGGAGGTGGTTTGAACGACTTAATTGCCGTTTTATGTACACTTGTTTCACTATCTAAGATAGCAAAACGATTATGGGAATTTATTCCGGTAGAGTCCTTGTCTTTTTGTACTTTAGCCATTGGTGCAATCTGCGAAGATTTAGGGCTTCGACCTCTTTTCAGTACAGTTATGTATCTGTCCATTCCCACTTGCGTCTTGGGTTTTTCTATACTATCCATATTACCTTTGGCAACACTGTGTTCAGAAGGCGATTTGTTTGTATTTATTTTATTGTCATCGCTTAGTAAAAGTGAAGAACAAGATTGGGCACGTATAACTGGCGTAGCATTAATACACAAATTATTTTCAGTTTTTTTGCTTTTATTCAATTCAGCATTGTCAACATTTTTGTTGCTTAAATTAAACAGGCTCATTAGCCTTTATTGTTTTTATTTTATTTTAAAAGTAGCAATTCAATATGCCGTTGTACAAAATAAAAAAAGGGGAAAAAAAGAAAAAAAAATATTTTACAAACAACTTTGTTGTTGTATTATAACAGGTTTGTTTTTTGTTTTAAATTGTTCACACAATGTATGTTTTGTTTTTTGTCAATGCGAGCTTAAAAAAATCGCGTCCGCAATTATCAACGCCAAAAATTTGATTTGTTATAACGTGGTATGGCTTTCCTTATTTTGCACATTTGACAGGGCTTTAGTTCTTTCTTAAGCACAGTTCTTAACTGCGGGATATAAAAGCGTTGTCTTATTTCATTAACTACTGTTTCATGATTTAGGTGTTTGAATTTTACGTGAAAATTCATAATCAAAAGTGCAGTAATACGACTCACTTTAGGCAAAATTATTGGTGATTTTGCGTAATCAGGAATATTTGCCTTTTCTTATCGTCCTTCGACAGGAAGAATTTGATTGTCATCCAATTTTGGAGTAACTTCATATAGAGGACTTGATTTACTCAATTGTTTGTTTGCCTTTAAAAGTTTAATATCGCCATTATTGCATTCTGTTTGTGCGGTTCGAAATAATAAATTTTCGGCTTTAATTAGTTCCGTGGAGGTGAATTCGAAATTCGGATTAGGTTTCTTTTGTACAATCCGGTATGTTCCAGATTCCACTTTGAAGTAAAAGTAGTTTGTAATCACTTCAATTTGGCACTTGGGTGTTCTGAATTTTACTTTTTACTTTTCATTTCTATTTTGTTTTCGAACATCAATTCGTAGTGAATTGCATTGTTCTAGAAACTACTTTTAGGCAAAAAGAAGTGGTTTGAAACTACTTTTAAATTTTATTGTGAAACAGACATTTTTGCAAATAAACATGTGGTCAGATCCTTTTGGTAGAATAAAAAATTTCCTTATTTGAAGGGGAAAACACAAGAATACTACACAGGATGCAATAATGTTGCATTTTATGCAAAACAATCCGGACATGGCAAAAGGATTCGCAAAAGGGGACCGCGTAAAATTGGAAGAATTATGGAAAGACCTTACAGTTCAATTAAATAGCAATGGTCCTCCAACAAAGGATACGTCTGGTTGGAAAAAGGCAAATTACATTATTCAAAAATAAAGAAATATTTTTTAGAAACTGACAAAATTTTATAGGTGT
The DNA here is from genome assembly GCA_949628195.1 of Phasia obesa. Classification (NCBI taxonomy): domain Eukaryota; kingdom Metazoa; phylum Arthropoda; class Insecta; order Diptera; family Tachinidae; genus Phasia; species Phasia obesa. Next base: position 118,649,834 of record OX451215.1, on the reverse strand, counting down.
GGATGGATTGGAAGGCGTTAGTGAGACGAAAAATTGCACATAATAGTTCGGAGGCTAGAGCGACTGGTGGAGGACCTTTTAATAAGTTTGTGCTCACAAAAATGGAGGAAGCTGTTGGTGAATTGTGTGGGATTTTCACAGTCATCAAAGGAGTTGAAAACGCACAGGTTTTCGGTGATTCACCTACAGAAGAAGAAATCGCAGTCGACTTGAGTGATATGCTTGAAGAAAATATTGCTTCCACCAGTAAGTCTACTACTACTGCGACTCCAAGACGCCATAAAGACGATAGTTTTAATGATATAATGAAAAACTGTATGAGAGGCCAGACTGATGCTATGGTGTCAATTGCGGAGCAGCTGAAAGGAATATGTAATCATAATGAGCACATAAAGCGTATAAAAAATTCATATTGAAGGAGAAATGCTACACGATGATGAAGTACACCAACATGTTGACCACTAATCTCCCCAAGTAATTTTCAAATATGACTATTTTTAAAAATTCAGATTTTTCCAATTTCTAAAATTATTTCAGGTCCATTAAGTATTATATGTCCATTAAGTACACCATGGACCATGATATGTATATGGTGTGTTATAGCAGCCCATCCCCAATTTTCCATATTGACCAATAATCTTCCTTTCTTAAGTTATTTTGAAAATTCCAATATTTTATTTCCAAAAAGTATTCCTCGGAGCAACATTCTCAAGTGTATTTTTAGGTGGAACTTTTCCTGATTCCAAGTTGTAGCCTCCAAAATAATTGTATTAATAATTACAGTAAATGGTTTAAGAATAACAGTGCTCTTTTGACTGAAAAATGAACTCTGTTAGAAAATGTGGTTTTTGTCTATGCTAGTCAAATTCGAATTTATCTTCACACCCATAAAACCAAACCACTACTTTTGCAGAACATGAAAAATAAAGTTTACTTTTCAAATCGTATTTTACTTTCATACTACAACTTTTCTGGAACATGTCTGAATATTTCAAAACCGAAGCACATAGGCAGCAGTTCTTAAAAGCCTACTCCAGTTTGAGAAACGATTAGCATCCACAATTAATTGTTTTTGTTTTGGTATCCAATGCCATTCATGCAGGTCTGTTGTTTCAAGAATTGATGAAACGAATTGATGATATTATATATTATTGTTCAATTCCAACTAATAGCAGTTTTTGAGTCAGTCCAAAAATATTTATTTTTTAGTAAAATAGAATGATTTTTTGTAATACTTTTTGCAAATCGCGCACCAATGAGGGCGGCCAGAAGTTCCAAAAGTGGAATAGAGGTCATCCGCAAAGGAGCAAAGGAGTCATACGCAAAGGAGCAATATCTTTATTGCGAACTATGCGGAAATAAGCAACTGCTGCATAACCATTTTCACTTGCATCCACGAATGTGTGCAGTTGTACAATTACTATAATTATTAATTGATTTTAAATAACAACGCTGGATGCAAACGTTTTTTAAATCAGGAAGATATTTGAGCCATTTGTTCCATTTTATTAATTGTTCGTCTTTGATAAATTCATCCCAACCGATGCCACTTCTCCAAATTTCCTGCAGAATAATTTTGAGATACATAACAAAGTTACCAATTAGTCTTAGCGGGTCATATATTGTCATACAAATTTTCAGAACTTGGCGTTTCGTTGGACACTTGTTATGACTAATAACTTCGTTGTTCAATATATATGGCGAAATCCTAAATATTATAGTGTCATCATTTTAACATTTTTGGTTTTCTAATTCAAGAACTACCTCAGCCTTATTAGAGACCCAATTTCTGAGATTACAGACAGCTTGGCTATGAATATATCTAAATTCCTTTGCTATATTGATTGCTAGATCAATTGTATTTACAGAAAAGAGCAATTCGTCTACATAATGATTGTTTTTAATAGCAGCAGCTGCTTTTGGAAACTGGCTATTATTTGTATTTTTTACGTATTGCGAAATACTGGGGGCTCCAAATATCATGACGTTCATAATATAAATGTCTTTGTCCGCTTCGCAATTTCGCCACAAAAAACGTTGAACATGTCGGTTTTGCTAACGCATATATACTTGGTGAAACGTCTGTTCAATTTCACCACACAGAGCTACTGATCTTTCTTTAAATTGATAAAGTATTCCTTGTAACGAAGCTAAAAAATGTGGACCCTTGTAAAGCATGGAGTTTAAAGATATTCAGTTGAATTACGCCGCTGCGTCCCACACTATGCGTCATTTGTCGGGTTTATTTTTATTTTAGACAGGAATGGTTGGGAGATACCAAGTCCCTTCAGCCTTTGTTGTTTTGTCGATGTTACTTATATAACCTTTGTTAATATAATATTGCATTGTTTTAACATAAACTGCAAAAGATCTTTATTTTTTGTAATTGTTTTTTCAGTCATAAAAGTGTACCTTTTGCCATTTGATAATTAGTAGGCAAAGTAATTTGATATTGTTTCCATAACAAACATGTTTCATAGTGTCCGTCATAGAGTTGTTTTGTAAAATTATTCAAAAAATGCATAGATCTTTCATCTTTTTCGAGTGCTGTTTGCAAAGCAATTGGCTCATTTCTATCTCCTTTATTTAGCTAGAAACTGTAATATTAAGAAGAATTTTTGGTGTAACTGCAACGTAGCTATTAATTGGCAAACCTTTTAAATAATTAAATTTTGTGCAAAGAAATTCGTACTCTACTGTCTGTTCTGGCAAAAAAAGTTCTTTAATAGTGCGAGCGTCTAAATTAAAATGTATATTGTTATTACCAGATACCAACACTGAGAAACGTTGTGAATTGTTTTCAATTCTTTCTACATTTGAAGTCCATTTCAGGCAAAGTAGTACGACTTCTACCTTTAAATCCAATTGGTTTGCAATTTCCTCTTATTAAACTTATTGATGAGCCATCATCTAAAAATGCAAATGTAGATTTCACTTTATTATTTCTTCCGTAAATTGTTATAGGAATAACTTTGAAAATAATTTTCTGTTTTCTCATGTTGAGTGTGTTTAAATTTTGTACACTACTTCCATCCTTTTCTTTATCATTGTAAGTTTCCTTAGCTGAATTGAATGGCCTATCTTCACGCTCTTGCATAACTCGAACTTTTTAACAAAGTTTCATCTCTATTTGCTATCAAACGACACAAATTTTGTACAATTTGTAACATTCTTACAATCATCACTGCATTTCTTTTTGCTTGTTTCTGCATAATTGTGAATGAAAACGTTATTTTGTTTACGCAAGTATACTCATAATTAGAATTATTTTCAACATTTACTATACTAGCTGATAATCCGATGTCAAGTATTCAATTGGAAAACTCAACCAAATTTGCTTTTTTGTAGTTTCGTTGAAGATTTAGTTTAGCGTTAGCATGCAAATGGTTCCGGCTTCTGACTCGTCGGCTATCGGTAGGATTCGGAGCTACTTATTGCCAGTAATTTATTAGCACGACTACAGATTGTATTATTTTATTTATGCATGCTATCATAGAAAGTTTTTTTTCGCAATTTTTTATTTATTGTATCTTCAATATAATTGAACTATCAATAATTACTCATATCTTAAGTCTAAAAATAAAAATATACATGTTAAGTCCAACCAGTGCTGGACAAAGAAAGTTACGTACAAATTTCATAAGAAGGATGCGGAAATACTAATTATCAAGCAAAGTGTACGGATTTATGATTTTACTTAGCTGAATAATTTCGTGTGTAGATGTTTACACGTATTATTCCCCACCCAACCGTGATCATGAGGTAGAAAGCAGCAATATCGTTCATGATCCCTTAAATAAATAAACTATTCGAACAACTAGTCGGAAATCAAACAAAAAACCTTTAGGATTTCATTTTTAAAATAAAATTCACAATGTTTATTTAAATCAAATTACTTAACATTTTAATGTTTATCTTAAGTTAGTTTTCAATTAACAGAAAAATTATAATTAGAAAATTAAATCATTGCAAAAAAAACTATTAATTTAAATAAATGACCAATTTAACGCGTAGTACAAAAATAAATATTGTATATTTTTGAAAATAAACAAAATTTAAAGTATATCCAGTTTGGAAACTATACAATATAAAATTTTCATAAAAAAATGTAATACAAAGCACCGGTATATCTTTTTTTAATTATTCATATTTATAAATAAAAAAATAAACAAATAAAAATTTATACTAATTTATTTCTTATTAAAATAAAAAACAAACTTAACCGAACCAGGTTTCGAACCAACAATGCTCCGTACCGGAGGCTTTCACGGATGCTATACACCACCGACGTATTATACGATCAATTATAATTATGCTGTTTTAAGCCATTAATACGTTATTAAAACTTGTAAAATATTTCATTCCGTTATGTTATACAAATTTTTATATTACATTATTTTTTTTCAAATTATAACAAAATAAATAAAATAGAAAAAAATTTAAAAAAAATTTAAATAAAAAAATTTATAATTAATTAAAATTTAATTCTTAGGTTTTTTCCTATTTCTTTTTTTTTCAAAGCTAGAAAATTAGCATTATAAAAAAATTAATCAGAAATAATAAAAAAAAATCAACCCGACCGAGAATTGCACTCACGACCTTCGGTTTGCGATATACTGTCATACACGCTACGCCATCGACGAATTTTGAATAACGATAGAATTTCTTGTCTAGATCACTTTGTTACAAATATCAGAATTGGAACAAAAAGAAACCATGAAAAGTAAAAATTCTGGTAACTTCTGTAATTTTAAAGATAAATATATCATCATGGTACTCAGTTTTCAGAAAATTTAATTTACATTCCAATTCTGGTATTTAATTTTTCTTAGCACCTCTAGAATTTAAAAAAAAAACAGATCATCATCAATTGTTTCTTACTATAAAATCATAATTTAAGTAATATAATCGATGATGATTTACTTATGCAAATTTCTTGATATAAATAAAGTAAATAAACACCACTTACAGCTTAAAATGGAATCCCTCGTCGATAGATCTTTCGCTGGGCTTCGTACTTTGAGTTTAATTATTAGAAAATTTCGATATTTGCACTACGTTAATTGAACATGTTTTTTTTACGTTTATATGTATAATTATCATTTTTATAAAGTAATTTAGTTCTTTTTTACTTTCGCGTTGATTCGTTTAAGTTACTTTCGATACTAATTGATTTTTACATCGGTTCACATTATATGAATTTTTATTTATATAATTTTTCTTTTTCCCTACACATTGATTTTCGTACTTTAACAAATTATTTCGTGATAATGAATGACTAATATTATTATTACTTTTTTTAGAAGTCTTTTTTGTGAAGTCTTGACCCAAAAGAATACGAGATTATGTTGTGGGATGCTGTCCGCAGTACTCTCTGGTAGAACTTGAGCTGGAATTTAAATATATTTCCTTTACTTGCCTGTATATGCGCTAAAATAAATGCAGTATTATTACCTCTTTATGCAATAAAATTCTTATTTTATTTGTTCTGGTGCGCTGATTATAAATTTTGCCACTGAATTACAATTACTTAATTTATTTTATATAAAAGAAATTTTAATAAATTTTAATTTTTCATAACGTTAATTTGTTAATTTTTCCTGATGATGCTACACAAAGGAGTAGCGAAATATCGAAAAAAAAAATAAAATTATTTAAAGACCTAAAGCTTAAATAAAATAGTTAAATTGATGAAAAAAATATTTAAGTTTTATCTCAGTAATGGTTTTAAATCAGTAATGGGCACCAGGAAAAGAAAAGAATTTTACATGGCTTTCGCGATATTTATACCCGGATTAACATGCCAATAGTTTGAAAAAATGCGTTAATTCAGCGATTGTTTCCTTTTCTTTTATGCACCTTTTTTCTCTTATACGACGTTTTATTAAAATGTATTGTTCTACCACAGAGTCGTATCAACGAGATAATCAAGTATTGACTGTTAAAAAAAATATTTTTAAAATTTAATTTGAATGTGGTTGATTCCAGCGCCTCTACAAACTCCCCTGCCAAAATCAGGTTTTAAGCTCCAAGGGGTTTAAACCTAATACCGCTTGTAGGCAACAAATAAAAAAAGAAAACTGAAAAAGTATAAATTATCGGCGTATATCCTTTGCATGGTATACTTCGATATAACGTCCATTAAGGTCCATCTAATTCGTAATAGCAATTTTCAGTTTTTTTCCGAATACGCGCCTTTACAAAAGATGGAGCTAGTTTAGCGTTAAAACCCTTTTCAAAATTACTTTGTCGAAACCTCACGAGATTGCAGATTATACGATTTTTCATTTCTATCCTGCTGATGCATATGTCTTACCATTGGTAATCATATGTTGTCCGAATGTCATGTAATAAGGAGGAGTCCCTATAGAAGCATGCACGGATGATCGTAGTGAACAACAAATGCTGCTGAGGTACTCATCCCAGTTACTCTGGTCGTGTATGATATATGCCCTGATTGCCGATAGAACTGAACTATTGACGCGCTCAGATGCATTAGCCTGGGGCGAATGTACTGCCATTGTATGACAAATACCATAATTTTGCAACATTTTATTAATTTGTATCGATTTGAATTGCGCTCCATTATCAGAAACGATTGTCTCCGGCGTGCTAAATGTGTGAAAAAGGTCTTCTTCCAGATATTTTATAATTACATCCGCTGTAAACTTTTTAACTGCTTTCAGGAAACAAAATTTCGAAAAGTGGTCGAGGACGATTTTGATCTTGGGTGTGGACCCAGAAAGTGTACGTATAGTTTTTGGAAAAATCTATTGCTATTGGTATTCTTTCCCATATGTGGTCGTGTCACAAAGTTGGGATGTTTAGAGCCCTTGCAAATGTCACAGGAATTGACATAATCTCGCACATCGCTTACTAAATTTGGCCAAAAGTAAAACCTTCGAATGCAGACTAAAGTTTTCGTAATTCCACCATGAGATGACAAGTGACTATCATGTGCCTTTTCAAGTACCTCTCCAACCATATCTTTTGGTATCCAGAGTTTCGACGCCAAATCATCTTGTAGTTGCATTGCAAGTCCACGAATAGTCCAGAGTCATCATCTAAAACAGACAAATTAAAACCAGTAACCTCGGACAGATCTTCAGTGTTGGTACGCGAAAGTAAATCAGGAACTACGTTTTGGCTGCCTTTCCTATGTTCGATGTTAAAATTAAATCCTTGAAGTTTCAAAGTCCATCTTGCCAACCTTGAATTGAGATCAGTTTGGGACATGAGCCACTTAAGTAATGCATGATCAGTAACCACTGTGAACTCATGCCCTTCCACATAAGCTCTAAATTTGTTTATGCTCAGCATTGCTGCTAAACATTCTTGTTCGGTAACCGAATAATTTTGTTGGGCTTGGTTGAGTTTCTTTGACATATATGCGATAGGAAACTCTTTACCGTCCGCTGTCTTCTGTACCAATACACTTCCTATTCCAGTATGGCTTGCATCACAGTGAATAAAGAAAGGCCGTGAAAAGTCAGGGCTATGCAATACTGGGGCAGTGGTCAAGATGCGCTTTAAATCCTCAAAGGATTTTTGAGGCTTTTTTCAGCAATTCTATCCGGGTAGGTCCGAATTACTCCATTTCCAAGGTATCGAACTTTTCGCACACAAAATTTCGATTTCTCAGCATTTATTGTGAGTCCTGCAGATCGGATTTGATCAGAAACCTCGCGTAGAACGTCAATATGTCTGGAAAATGTATCTGACACTATTAACAAATCGTCCAGATAGATGAACACTTCAGATAGACGCACTTCTTAAGTGCGCCGGTATTACCTTGTCCATTAACCTCGACAAAGTTTGTGGCGCATTACAAAGGCCAAATGGCATAACGTTGTAATGGTACAAGGGACGTCCGCGAACTGTAAATGCCGTCTTATCTTTCGACGATTTGTCAAGAGGGATTTGCCAGAATGTATCCTTAAGGTCTAAACTTGTAATAAATTCAGCCTTTGATAACCGAATAAGGATGGCATCAATATTCGGCAAAGGATATGAGTCCTTGACGGTTACTGAATTAACCTCGCCTGGCTTACGGACGAGGACAATAGGATTTGACCATGCGCTATCAGATTCCTCGATTACGTTGTTTTCTAACATTCTATCAAGTTCCGCATAAATTAGTTTTTCCATTGCTGGGGAAACCGGAAAATGACACTGTTTGATTGGGGTATCTGTACCAACGTCGATAACATGTGAAACTACTTTTGTACGAACCAATCCTTCTTTAGCAAATGAGGGAAAAGAGGTAATAACGTTTTACAATTGCTGCTTCTGAGACTCTGACAAACATCGTTGTTGAGTATTGTCATTAGAAAATAAATTAAGATAAAGTTCTGATACAAGACCTGTTGGAAGTAGATTAAAGCTTCTCCAAAAATTTATGCCGAGGTACAAATTTTGAGTGAGGGATGGTACAATTATAATACTATATTCTTGCTTACAACTCCAAAAATTATAGTTGACGAACATATCTCGAAACGCTTTGAGATGTACCGACAGCAGTTTTAACACTCGATCTTACTTCTTAAAATCAGTCTTAGAATTTAGAAAATCTACTGCGGCTTGCGCTCCTAAACTGCTAACAGAAGCTCCTGTGTCCAATAAACCGGTGACCACTTTCCCAAAAATGTTTACTTCCGCGTTTGGGCAGATATCACTAGGTTTATCATAAATAGAGTTCGGAAGGCCGCGCCTAATAGAACTAACCTTTTTCCAAAAATATTTTAATTGTTCAATAGACCGTCTCCATTTTCTAGTGGTAGTTGATTTGTACCCATCGGTCTGCGTGCACTTTTCAGCGCACTCGACTGAAAGTTTGTTGGTGTATTACAGTGAATACAATTTGGCTTATACATATTGGCAGCGCCACAACCTTAACAGAAAATGCGTCTGTCATCTAGACAATCTTGGTATCTTGGACCTGTTTCTTGACAGTTCCAACATGTAAGAGAAATCGCTAAGATTTCTTCCTCATCTATTTGATCACTTTCATCGTGGATTAATCATTTATTTGCCTACGAGGAACAAATGGTTCCAAAAGTTGATGTCTTTTCCCTACATCCAGTAAAAAGAATTCTCGTCTTCGTCAAATATCACGCAACTCGGAGGCAGATTGTATCTTTCGATTAAGATTCTCATACTGAATCTCGGGCAACAAATTTCTTCGGAAAATTTCTACAAGAACGTCCTCTTGTAGAGGTTGAGAAAGACGATCAGAAATTTCCACAATAGATTCATAAAATGAATCGAAACTCTCATTAACTTTTTGCTTCTGGTATCGAATCATTTCGCAGATATCAAGATATGTGCGAGAGTCCTTATACTGTGCACGCAAAGCAATACAAAAATCTCTCCAAATAATTCTTCTAACTGATTGATGGTACATACCAAAACTAGTCATTGGCTTTGGATTGAAAAAGAGCTGATAAATGATCGCATAGTAGATCAAAGTTACTATTAAGAGTCTGCTTTGTGAAAGCTTCTAATCTGTAAATATATTTATCTACACACATTCCTTTCGAATCCCCTGTGAATTTTACTTTCCAATTATTAATTATATGACCTACTCTATCTGGCCTAAACACAGATTCACCAAACTGAGAGTTATTAATTCTGGTTGAATTTAAATCATGGTAAGAAAAATCTTGACGTGGATCTTGCCGATTATTCCCACTAGGTAAACTCAACAGTTGCTCTAGAGTCTGTTGTTCAACAGCTGGTAAAGTGTGCATTCGCGAATTCGTATTTGAACCAGAGGCTTCAGCTCTACCCAAACCATCTTGTCTCTGGACATTTAAACTTAACCGACTGAAACAGGCCTCCATATTGGTTCCAACTAGCTTGGTTAATTCTCTGCTTAAATATGTGAGCATCTCAGGCTGTTGTTCATCCATAGCAGTTTTGATCACGCGTTTGATATGCTCTAGTTCCCTCGGTTGTGGACTGTTCGACTGCATTGATCTGACGGTTGTTCAGCTGATTGCTTAGGATCAGATTCTAAAGTACGCTGGGCTCTTGATCGAGTCACTATGGAAGGAGGTGGAAATTTTAAATTCTGCACGGTAGTTGTTGCGGCTGTGGTAGGCAGGGAAAGATTACTACCACAAAAAGAACAATTCTGATTATTTTTTGGGAATTTTATGTGAACAGGATATATGTAAAGGATGTCCACAGGGTGGAATATACTTATATTTAGAGTCTGCAAAAGAATCTTTACAGTAAACACAATTCGGTATATTTATGGTGGAAAATGGACTAAGTACTAACTGAAGAAATTATATAATACAAAAAAATATATATTCTAACTGTGCTAGCAGATTAATTACTAATTTCAAACTATACTAACCCTTATTAAGTCTAAATTAATCTGAACACTACTATCTCTTTATAAATTGAGTGATTATACCAAAATTGGAAAAAATATAGTAAATATTATTCAGGAAAAGTACTTTAAGTATATTCATTTGTTTAAGGAATTAACCAGCAATTTTTTAATTAAAATTTTATTAAAATAAAAAAACAAACTTAACCGAACCAGGTTTCGAACCAACAATGCTTCGTACCGGAGGCTTTCACGGATGCTGTACACCACCGACGTATTATACGATCAATTATAAATATGCTGTTTTAAGCCATTAATACGTTATTAAAACTTGTAAAATATTTCATTCCGTTATGTTATACAAATTTTTTATTACATTAATTTTGTTTTTCAAATTAAAGCAAAATAAATAAAAAAGCAAAAAATTAAAGAAAAATTTAAATAAAAAAATTAATAATTAATTAAAATGCATTATTATTCCTCACGTTTTTTTCCTATTTCTTTTTTTTTTCAAAGCAAGAATATTAGCATTATAAAAAAATTAATCAAAAATAATAAAAAAAAATCAACCCGACCGAGAATCGAACTCACGACCTTCGGTTTGCGATATACTGTCGTACACGCTACGCCATCGACGAATTTTGAATAACGATAGAAATTCTTGTCTAGATCACTTTGTTACAAATATCAGAATTTGAACAAAAAGAAACCATGAAAAGTAAAAATCCTGGCAACTTCTGTAATTTTAAAGATAAATATATCATCATGGTACTCATTTTTCAGGAAATTCAATTTACATTCCAATTCTGGTATTTAATTTTTCTTAGCACCTCTAGAATTTGGAATAGCAGATCGTCATCAATTTCATAATTTAAGAAATGTAATCGATGATGATTTACTTATGCAAATATCAATATAAATAATGTAAATAAACACCACTTACAGCTTAAAATGGAAACCCTCGTCGAAAGATCTTTCGCTGGCCTTCGTGCTTCGAGTTCAATTATTAGAAAATTATGATATTTTCACTACGTTAATTGAACTTGTTTTTTTTGCGTTTATATGTTGCTTTGCGTTGCTTCGGTACTTTCGATACTAATTGATTTTTACTTCGGTTTACTGTGTATGATTTTTTTTTTCATTTTTCTTTTTCCCTACATATTGATTTTCGTACTTTAACAAATTATTTCGGGATAATGAATGACTAATATTATTATTATTTTTATTTATAACTCTTGCAAGAAAAAAAAAAAATCATACTGAATTAGAAACATTAGTTTTAATATATTTAATCTTAAAGATTTTAGGAAAATATTTAACTTTATAAAAAAGAGGATTTTTTTAATTGGTTTTATTTTAATTTATTTAAACCACTTTTCACTATAACTTAAACATTTCGATTTTAGTTATTTTCTTTTCGTGACGAAATGTTAATTTTCAGGACTGTTTTAGTTGGCGGGTTTCTGCTGGGGGGTTTCCCGTGCCCAAGAAATAGGTTGACTCCACCGTATGGCTGAAACCAAAAGCATATGAGATTATGTTGTCGGATGCTGTCCGAAGTACTCTCTGGTAGAACTTGTGCTGGAATTTAAATATATTTCCTTTACTTGCCTGTATATGCACTAGAATAAATGCAGTATTATTACCATTTTATGCAATAAAATTCTTATTTTATTTGTTCTGGTGCGCTTATTATAAATTTTGACACTGAAATACAATTACTTAATTACTTATTTTATATAAAAGAAATTTTACAAGGATGAAAATAATATTTAAGTTTTATCTCAGTAATGGTTTTAAATCAGTAATGGCCACTAGGAAAAGAAAAGAGTTTTACATGGCTTTCGTGATATTTATACCCGGATTAACATGCCAAAAGTTTGGAAAACATGCGTTAATTCAGCGATTGTTTTCTTTTCTTTTATGCACCTATTTTCTCTTATACGACGTTTTATTAAAATGTACTGTTCTACCACAGAGTCGTATCAACGAGATAATCAAGTATTGACTGTTAAAAAAAATATTTTTAAAATTTATTTTAAATATGGTTGATTCAAGAGCCTCTACATTTTACAACCTGGTGTTTTAATTCCTTAAAATGATAAATAAAATTAATATATAAAAAAAATAATATGTATGGTAGAAGACGGAGAAAGGTCCGCAGACCCATATAAATTCCGAAGAATAAGATCATATTAGTTATGAGAAGTATCTTTCGGAATAAGAATAAGATCATATCAGTTATGAGAAGTATCTTTCCGAACATATTGGAAGTTCTTCATTCCCAGCACCTCGTAACACGGGCGAAATCGTTAAGCTAGCTTTCGAATATGCTTGTCCCTATGAAAAGCGATGCCATTTGGGTCGAACATCGGGCATAAGAGCATCCTGAACCTAGTTAATAGGGAGGTTAGGGAAGCTCAAATGCCGATGGAACGCATAAAAGATAGTCGTAAAACTGCATTGTACACTCATTGCGGAAGGCGTTATACACAATGAGTGTATGGAGAACGACATCATCATTTTTTCTGATGGTTCTCATATGCACAATAGAGCAGGAACATGTGTATACACAGCTGAGTTGAGTTTGCGTTTGGGGAAGTACATATCTATTTACTAGGCACAATTGCTTGGGATGCTGCATGCGTTACATCACCTGCTGTAATGTCGTGTGCAGGAAAGAAAGGTTCTCATTGCTCTCGACAACCAGTCGGTTATAAAACGCATGACGCGGGAAAGGTGTACTCCAAACTAGTGCTATAATGTGTTTTAAAATTTAACAGATGTGCCTCGGTTAATGAGGTAACATTAATGTGGGTTAAGGGATACATAGACCCGGCTGGAAATGAAGCGGCGGACCAACTTGCAAATAGGGGATCTGTTGTGAATTTCTGTGGACCAGAACCCAGAGTAGCGCTGGGTAATGGCATGTGAGCTAAAGTACTACAATGGGGGAACTCACTAAACCTAAAAAGGTGGAAGAACTCCACTACGTATAGGCAGGATCGAATGGTGCTCAAAGAGCACATGCATTTCGAGTCATTAAATAGGCGTTTTTTTTAAATATTTTTTGAGTCCTCCACTTTAGCTAAGTTATCCTCGGGAGCAAGGCATATTAACTTTTGAACTAAACTTCTATAGTTTATTCTTCTTTTAATGGTTAGGCAAGATGCTGTAGTAAATTTATTGTTTTCAACCGACTTCAAAAAAAGAAGGGGCTTTTTTTAGCGCTCCGTACCCAAAGGGTAAAAACGAAACCCTATTGTTTTCGCTACAATGTCTGTCCGTCTGTCAGCGCCTTTTATCTTTGGAACCGTAATAGGTAGGCTCTTGATTTTCACAGATGATGTATAACTGTTTCGCTATAGCAACAAATACTAAAACTTATAGGGTGTTCCGATAGAGAGGTGTTATTCACGAATATGTGCTTATATTTTTTAACTGTAGTAAGAATACACTAAAAATATGCAAGCAGTAATTAAAATTTAGTTCGCTTTATAAACAAATCTAAAAAAATAAACTTAAGAATTAAAGGGTGTTCCGATAGTGGCTTGATTTGCATTTATAATGTCTAAATTTTGAACCGTATTAAAGCAACAAATACTAGTACTTATAGGGTGTTCCGATAGAGACGTGTTATTCGCATATATGTGTTTATTTCTTGAACTGTAGGAGGCATACACTTAAAATTTACAAACAGTTATTAAAACTTACTTCGCTAAATAAACTTGATTTGCATGAATATGGCCTATCTCTTTAACCATAATAGATAGACTCTTGAAATTTTCACAAATGGTGTATTACTATGACCCCTATGGAACGTGACGTGATTTGCATTTGTGTAACGCCTTATTTTTTGAACCCTAATAAAGAGACTCTTTCTATTTGTACAGAAGATGCGATGCTCACTAAAAATTACTAAAAATTGAAGGGTGTTCCAACAGTGACATGTTTTTCACGTATAGTGACTTATTTTTTTAATTGTAATAGGTAGGCTCTTGCTATATTCATAGAAAGAGAACTGGCATGGCCGCTATAACAAATAACAAAATTAAAGGGTGACACAGATGATTTGTAAGTAAATAGCATTATTTTTTGAAAAGTAATAGACACTTAAAATGTTTACAGTAGATGTTGTACTTGGGCCGCTAAACAATTACTAATAAATAAAGGGTGTTCCATTAATGACATGTTTTTTACGTATATTACTTTATTTTTTTAACCGCAATAGGTAGGCGCCTGATATTTTTATAGAAAGTTTATTACCATGCTATAACAACAGTTGCAAAGATTTAACGGGTGTTTCAATAGTGATGAATTTATGCGAATATGACTTTAATTTTAAAATTAAAGGTTGCCCTATAACACATGAACAACTTAACAACTTGAATTTTTAAACTTGTAGTAAACATAGTACGGAACACTGCTGGTTTCTATAGATAGGTTGGCTGAAGAAAATTATATATGTATATATATTAGATGCCGATGGTGATGATGCGAATTCAATTAATTTTCTTCAGCCAACCTATATATAGTAAGGAAAACCACTCAAAAATTAAATATTCCTGCTAAGCACCCTCAATATCGAGCAAATGCTTATTATCCTCAGTTAGCCCAACCAGCAACCCAACATGTTTCATACGCGGATATGTGAAAAACCAATCATATTTCAGTACATAAAGCGACACAGACAACTAATTCTACTCCAAATTTGCACCCAGACCCTAAAGAACAAACACCATCTGGTAACTATAACCGTCTTGAAGCAAGCATCGAGACATTAGTGCATTCGTTAAACAGTTTTATGAGCTCTATGAACAGCGTGATGCAAGAAATGGTACGAATGCAATCTATGATGTTGCAGGCGGAACTAAAACCATGAACTGTTTAAAAATACGTTTCTGGAATTCGAACGGCATACGCCAACAAAAAAATTAACTCCAGTACTTTTTTAATGATCAACAAATTGCTGTCGATTTATTCACCTCCTAGATTTCAAATATCAGAGAGTCAGTATAGCAACTTTTTCAAATCACTAGGTCCCTGTTTTATAGCATCAGGCAACTACAACGCTAAACATACATTTTGGGGATCACGATTAATAACTCCAAAAGGTCGTGTTTTGTTTGACGCAATTTCACATTCGTCTGAATGTAATGTCGAGTGGACAACCCACCTATTGACCTACTGATGGGCAAAAACTACCGGATGTTATTGATTTTGGTGCGATTAAGGATATTCCGAGAGAAATTATTTAAGTTAAAGCGTCATTTGAATTATCTTCAGATCATTCACACACTATTGTCTATATATGGAACAAGCAAAATATCGTTGAAATATACAAAGTATCTCAATACTCATTTGGAAAATATACCGCCAGAAGACGTTGATGAAAGTCTTATTAATTTTGATAAAATCCTTGAATCAGCTGCCCAACATGCAACAGTAACCCGACAACCAGCTAGATACAATCAAATTCATCATATTCTGTAGATGTCTGTAGAGATCTCCTCAACTGAAATCTAGACTTAAAGATTGCACGAAACGGCTAAGACAGCTACTAGATCTCGAAGAGTAGCATCTCTGAAAAATAACTTGGCACCCTCGACGCAACTGCACAATTAGATTAGTCATTATGGCGTGCATGTTGGACATTTGAAGAAGGTTTTCACTCTAATTATATGTACTGATATAGCTGAGTAGCCACCAGTATAGTTTTAGCGATATTGAAAGGGTAAGAAAGGGATTTAAACACCAAAAAGGCCCCCTGGTGTTGATATATATATATATATATATATATATATATATATATATATATATATATATATATATATATCAGAGACCTGCATGATTACGATTCAAACGGCAACATTTTGCATTTTCTAAAATGAGTATTGAGCTAGCACTTAACATTAAAAAATGAATGCTGTTAATGCATGATTCATATCAATGAGACTGTTGTTAACATATGCTTGCCACTATGCTGTTAATGCATGATTCATATCAATGAGACTGTTGTTAACATATGCTTGCCACTGCTTGCAATTTCTGTTTATTCCCATGATTCACAAAAGCAATGAATTAGTTTGAGTGGTTCGTAAAAGAAGCTGCTGTCAAATGTGTATAGTTTTACAGAAGATTTTTATTCTAATATGAGAAAAATTATTATATTGTTATTTATTTATTTATTAATGATTATATAAAACATTAAATGAATTTATATAACATATATTTAAGAGTAGGAGAATCTAGGCCTTTAATTAATTATTAATTAATAATTTAATTTAAAATTTAGAGACGAATTTTTTTACTTTATTATGTACATATTTACATATGTATGTATCGAAAGAAAATAAGAAACGGAAGTTAAGAAAAAAGAAATTAAATAAAAAATTTAAAAATTCGTCAATATATAAATAAATATATGTCTATATATATGTACATACTTATATATACACTTATTATAAAAGTAACAAAATAAAATAAAATAAAAAAGTAAATGAAATTATCTATTAGTCATATTTATCAACTGAATTCAGGAAAAGTAAATTATTTACAGTTATTTACGCGCGCTCGAATTGTTGTGCAAGTTTGTTAGTTAGTTTTATGAAGTTTATATGTAAATATATTTTTTATTGATACATATCGTTAGCTAAAAAACAAACAAAAATATAATTTTACAGAAGAAGCAAAAAACTTTGTAAAATGAAAACTAAACTATACCATACGTCTCTTTGTTTTTTGTTAATAAGAGCGTACAAGTGAGAAACTTGGTCC
>OX451215.1:118464337-118632518 GCA_949628195.1 Phasia obesa | reverse complement strand
AGCAGGTTTTTAAACTCTAATCTGGAATCATGGTAAGAACAAATTTACTAATTAATTAGACATGGCAACTTTGCATTGCCTGCAAAAATTTGTTTTTTACGGCGTTAAAAAGGCGTTATTTTTCACTGGAAAGGCAACAATAAACTCATTACTAAAAGCCGGGACACATAGAATCCGTCATACGTACAAGAAAGTTAAAATACAGGTTTTGTAATGAGTGTTGTCACAATCAGTACGTCTCCGTCAACTTCAAGTACGAAAGTTGGGCAACTTTTAACTTTTGACGACTTTGAGAGAAGTTGAGAGCTATCAATTGGTTTCTCTTTGTTTTGATTAAATTTTTGTGTTGAATAGCAGAAAAAAATAAAATAAATAAACAAACAAAGGGAACGAATCTTTTCAAGTGTTTACTTTTCTGATTTAATATCGTCAACAAAGTACTCATTGTGTGAACAGTTATATGTATAGCTTAGTCGTATACATATGTATATTATATGTATTAACACTTTTATAGAAACCCTATGTATTTACTCTTGTATGAAAACCCTATTTTTATTATTAATACTTGTTGATAAAATACTCCTTTAGAAACTATTTTTATTTATCGTAGTATCATAAGAAATTTATTGAGTTTTATGAAAATTGTTTTTAGTTTTAGTTAGAAATCTGGAATTCAAATGGAATGTTAATAAAAAATAAATAAAAATAAAAATTAATTTTATTAATTGGCGCAGTCGGTAGGATCCTTTTATTAAAAAGGATCAGTGTTTCGGTAGTATTTACAAAAAAAAATTGTAAATAATTAATTAATCCTGCGAATCCCAATGGACCCTCCAGAATATAATTGAAAAAAAAAAAGAAAAACGTATTAAATAATAAAATTGTGGAAAACAGTGTACAGCAGCAACAGAAAATCGTGTTGATAACGTTTTAAAGAAAAAAATTTTTAATTAACTATATTATAATAGAAAAAGCAGTCCTGGTGCTATATTCTATCGTTTTTGTGTGAAAAAACATTAAATCCTTCAAAAAGTAAATATATAAATATAAAAAAAATTTTGAAAAGTTTTGAAAACATAAACTTTCACACCAGGAAAAATTGAATTTAAAACTGAAAAAAAGAAAAACCCTTAATTAGAAATTTAAAAAAAAGAAACCAAAACTTAAAAAAGATATTTAAAAAAAGAAAATTTTAAATGATATACAATAAAAAAATTGAAATACTTTTCATGAAAAAAAAAAAAAAAAAAAAATTAAAATAAAATAAAATAAAATAAAGAAAAATTAGGAAATTTTGAAAAGTAAAACTTATTACAATAAGAAAATATTGAACCGTAAGTAAAAACTGAATTTCAACAATGTTTGGTAAAAAATAATTCAACATAAAAAAATTGAACTCATCCTTTAAAAAAAGAAAACTATTCTCAGAGATGATAAAAATGAATTTAAAAAAAAACAAAAGATAAACTGAAATATAAATCAATGAACTTAAAAAGATTTTGCCGTGAATAAAATAAATACGACAAAGGAAAAATATAATATTTCAAAAATATAATAATGTGTGTGTGCATGTAAAAAAACTCAAAAGAATAAACAAGTTAATTTAAAAAAAATATAATCCTAATTAAATTAATCCTGCGAATCCTAAGGGACCCACCAGAATATCATTACAAAATTAGAAAGATATAAATATATAATGAAAATTGTTTAAGAACAAAAATTTATAAAAAGAAAAGAATTATCAAATTTTAAAAAAGAAAATTAAAAAAAAATTATGAAAGAACACAATAAAAAATAAAAAAAAACACTTAGAGAAATCTCAAGCATTTTAAATTTTATCAACTTTGAGATAAGTGCAGCTGAAAAATAATATTAAAAAAAATAACTCAAAACTATCAAAAGCAATAAAAGTGAGTATATAATATATATGTATATATAAAAAACAATCGATAGAAAAGCTGAAAGTATATAAACTAAAAACTAAATTTAAATTTTATATGTAATATAAACTGTGAAATAGATTATGAAATTTAATATTGTATTTGAAAAAAAAACAGTTTTGAATTTAAAAATGATAAAAAAAACATTGAAGTCTAATCAAACCTAAAGGATATCAAGAAGCTAAATGATTGTGAAGAAAGGAAATACATATATGAGGAAGTAATATCAATTGTTCCCTTTGAAGACATCATAAAAAGGAAAGTGTATTTCATAAAAATCAATTTCTTTGAATTACTATTGTTATTATTATTAAAATAATTATTTTTATTGTTACATTAAGTGGTTATTTTTATCTTAAAATTGTTATAAATATTTGTTTGTTTATAAACAAATATTGTTAATAGATTAAATAATTATTTTAATTACTTTTTCTTCGCGTTTATACGTGCATATAAATTATATTTTGTTGGTTATTGTTAATAAATCAGTTTTTTTTTGTTTTAATTTAAAAACCTTTAGAAAATATTTATTGAATTTTAAAAAATGACGCATACTTTAGACCCTGTTAATTTTTTGGAACTATTACCAGAATTTTTTGGGGAGAAAAAGAATTCATATACATTCATATCCCTTGTTGATAAAATTAATCCTTTTTTTTACGGTATGATGAACCTTCCCAGCTTTTATTTCTCGATCTGATTAAAAGTAAAATTAAAGGTAAAGCCAAAGAGGCAATTGAAATTAATTTTCATGTGCGATCGTGGCTGGAGATTAAATCAGTTTTGGTGAATTATTCTGGGGAGAATCGAAGTGTAGAAAAGCTTTATGACCAACTTGGTTCTGTGATTTTCAGAGCGAATGTAGTTGAATTTTAAAATCAAATTAAAGATAAACTTCGAAGTTTAAATAAAAAAGTAGCTTCGGATTTCGGAGTAGATGTAAATAGTGAGCAGATTGCTAGGAAAAATTTGAGAACTTCTCTGCATATTTTTAAACAAAAAATTCCGGAACCAATCAAGACCATACTAGCATGTAGGAATCCTGATACTCTTGAGAGTGCAATGAATATCCCTTTTGCATCGGGATATGCTATCTATGGAAGTAATGGAAGGGAAAATGTTTTTGATAAAACAAAATTGTTCCCCAGAGCTACAATATTCTTAACCTATGGATATTAATATGATTCAGAATGGTAATACTGTAAGTAATTTACGAAAAATACCGGTTTCTCAAAATATGTTACAAAATAAAAAAATTTCGTTTTCCAGCCTCTACGGAGAATTACCGTATATAATAATAAAAGGAAATCTTAAATTTATAGTGGATACTGGTGCAACTCATTCACTTGTAAATCCGGATTTATGTAATCCAAAATGGAGAGTTAGTCCAGCAAAAGTAATCTTGAAAACCGTTCAGAGTCAGGTATTTTCAGACACAATTTATCAAGTACCCATGTTTTCTGAGTTAGGTGATATAAATGAGAAAATAAGACTAAGAGAATATAAATTTCATAATTATTATGTTGGAATCATTGGAAATGATGTGTTACGAATATACAAAGCTGTGATAGATTATAAAAGAAGTGAACTTAGGATAAATAATAAAATCGTGCCTTTATTATTTCCAAAATTACGTAAAGTTGAATTAATTACTAATATTGAATGTGGATTAGTCCATATCAAAGAACATCATAATCATTTTGGCGAAATAGTTTTTAGTGAAGGAGTATATAATACAGATGCATTGTCCGAATTGAACCCGAAATAAATTTAATTGACCAACCTCGAACAGGAATTATATCTGAAAGCAGTTCTCCAATTAATGTTAATAAAAATCAGTTTATTATAGAAAATTAAAATTCTGCTTCTCTTAAAGTAATAACTCAATCGATATTTAAAAATTGTAGGAAAATAATAACGGCGAATAGTATCAATGAAACTGATATAGTAAATATTATAAAGAATCATTTTCATCCAACAAAAGTTAATGCAATTTTAAACCAAGATAATTTAATGTATGATGTTTTTAAAGAAACAGTTTTAAAATATTTTCTAAGTTCTAATCTAAAAATCGCAAAGTGCAATAGCTGCCTTGATGATATTTTGGATGAGAATGATCTTCACGAATTTATTCAAAATGAACATCAGAAAAATAACCATCGCGGTATAAATCAAAATTTTGAACAATTAAGAAAGAAAATATATCATCCGAAATTAGAATTAAGAATTTCGCAATTTATAAACAATTGTCATATTTGCAATGTAGAAAAGTATGACCGTAAACCAATAAAACAAATATTTAAATTAACTGAAACCCCTGATAGTCCTGGTCAAATAGTACATATAGATATTTTTTATAGCCTTGAATTTTTAACAGTAATCGATAAATTTTCTAAATTTGCACAAGCAATTAAAATTCAAAACAGATCATGGGTAGAATTCAAGAGAGCCCTGATTCAGTATTTGAGTATTGTAGGTAATAATAATAAAATCGTAACTGACAATGAGTTAGATTTTAAAGCACTAAAATTAACTGAATTTTGAAGAGAGAACAAAATTGAGATACATTTTACTTCAAATAATAATCACACTTCGAATGCAGATGTAGAACGTCTTCATAACACTTTAAACGAACATATTCGTTTACTCAGACACGACCCTGAAAAAGATAGTGATACGGTTGAAGAGCAAATTTATAAAGTAATCATGTTTTATAACAACACAATATACTCCAGAGACCTGCGCAGATCGGCTTCAAGCCGGCTGAGCCGAGCCGCTGAAAATTTTTCTTCACAGCCGTCGCCGCTGAAATGCTGTCGGCTTTGGTCGGCTGAAACACAGCCGCCGTTTCTAAGTGATTTTTTTATAATTTATATTGAATAATCGCTTAAAAGGTATTTTAAAATATATGTATGTATTTTAAAATGTATGCATGTGTGTATGGATATGTGTATGTATGCATGCATGTACATACCCAGTGGTTTAGAGAATAACCATCGCCACTAATGACAGGCGAAGTAGTTAGCCCATTTACTCAATTTACACTTTGGGCAACTGAAATGTCATACCCAACCATACCTACATCATTCTACAGACACTAATATCTTATGTTAACTTGTTACAATTGGTAGCCACTATTCGCCAGTATTTTCTGTAAACCTAAAGGTGTGTTTACATTGAGTGTACAAGTCATATGTACTGTCAAAATTGCTATCCATATGGAATTTCATGTGTATGTCAAAATCAGTGTTTTACACATGGTTTATAATTTTTGTGTTTAAACGTACATATGACATAACCTCCTGTTATTAAAAACAAAAATCAAATATTAAAAACACCTGGTCTTCAAAGTGTGGTTTAGATGGATTATTTTTTAAATTATTAGACTATATAATAAAACTAATAATATTAGCTTTATTGGGACTTGCTGTAATAAGTTATTAGCCAATTTTGCATATTTTTGCCGCCATTTCATTTTATTAGAAACCTGTTAGTGATGTCAGCTATGCAAAGATCTACCATTTTGAGTTATCATTTGGGAGCTGCTACAACAAGACAGAAATCAATTTGTAAGAGAGAAATTATATAAAAACAAAAAATAATTATAATAAATAATACAATAAGTATTAATTAATATCATTTGAACTATATCAGCAACAATTAAATGAATAATTTTGTTGATGTTAATGTCAATTTATTTTCGCTCTTTTTTATTAGGAATAAACTATTTATTATCCTAATTCTTATACAATAGAAAAGAATTAAATTTCTTTAAAAACCCGTTGCTTTTGAGAATGAAAGAACTCCATTTTATTTTATTTTTCATTTGAATGACGTTAAAAAATCAAAAGCCCTAATAGACTTATTATTTTGTGGTCTTATTGCATGTAAGTTTAATAAGGTTTGGGTATGTGCCAATGTAGTTGTCTCATTTTCAAATGTTTGATGAAAACGTTGATTTTCTTTTACTGGAATGTAATTATAATACCAAAAAATTGAATAGTTAATTTACTTACATACGAGGTATTATAAAAAATAAATTAGTCAAGTGCGAGTTAGACTCACACACGTAGGGTTCCGTACTATGTTTAGTACAACTTTAAAAATTCAAGTTGTAAATTTTTTTATGTCTTATGAGTCACCCTTTAATTTTAAAATTAAAGTCATAATTGCATCACTGTTGGAACACTCTTTAAATTTTAGCAATTTTTGTTATAGCGGCCATGGTAATACACTATCTATAAAAATATACATGCGCCTACCTATTGCGGTTTAAAATAAGGTAATATACGTGAAAAACATGTCACTGATGGAACACCCTTTAGATACTAGTAATTGTTACAGCGGCCGAAGTACAACATCTACTGTAAACATTTAAAGAGTCTACCTATTATGGTTCAAAAAATAAGGCTATTTACGTACAAATCATGTCTCTGTCGGAAAGCCCTTTAATTTCGTTAATTGCTATGGCGGCCATCGCAATTCTCTTTCTATGAAAATATCAAGAGTCTACCTATTACTATTAAAAAAACATGTCACTGTCAGAACACCCTTTAATTTTTAGTAATTGTCATAACGGCCATGGCAACACATCTTCTATACAAATTGGAAGAGTCTACTTATTACGGTTCAAAAATATGTCGCTATACATGCAGAACACGTCACTGTCGGAAAACCCTTTAAATTTTTATTGTTTTTATATGGGTCATAGTAATACACCATTTGTGAAAATTTTAAGAGTCTATCTATTATGGTTAAAAAATTAAAAAATGTTTATGCAAATCACGTTACTTTCGGCACACCCTTTAATTTTTACTATTTGTTATAGTGGCCATAGTAATAAACCTCCTGTAAAAACTTCAAGAGTCTACCTGTTATCGTTCAAAACTTAGGCCATATGCACACATGAAAACCACGTCACCATCGGAACACCCTTAAATTTTTGGTTTAATATTGTATACTGCTTATAACGCGAACATAGATTAAATTACTGTCTGCAAATTTTAAGTGGTTGCCTCCTATAGCTCAAAAAATAAAAACATAAAGGCAAATAACACGTCACTTTAGGAACGCCCTATAAGTTTGAGTATGTGTTGCTATAGTAGCTACAGTTACACATCTTCTGTGAAAATTTCAAGAGTGTACCTATTATGGTTCAAAACTTAGGCCTTATACATGCAAATCACACCACTATCGGTACACCCTTTAATTTTTAGGTTTATTTTTTTAGACTTGTTTATAAAGAGAATTAAGTTTTAATTACTGTTTGTAAATTGTTAGTGTATGCCTCCTACAGTGCAAGAAAAAAACATATAATCGTGAATAGCACCTCTCTATCGGAACACCCTATAAGTTTTAATATTTTTCGCTATAGCGGCCACAGTTATACACCTTCTGTGAAAATTTCAAGAGTCTACCTATTATGGTTCAAAACTTAGTCCTTATACATGCAAATCACACCACTATCGGAACACCCTTTAATTTTTAAGTTTATTTTTTAGACTTTTTTATATAGCGTACTAAGTTTTAATTATTGCTTGCATATTTTTAGTGTATTCTTCCTACAGTTGAAGAAAGAAGCACATATTCGTAAATAACATAATCTTATAGGGGAACACCCTATAAGATTAAGTATTTGCTACTATAGCGGCCACCTTCTGTGAAAATTTCAGAACTTAGGCCTTATACATGCAAATCACAACACTATCGGTACACCCTTTAATTTTAATTTTTATTTTTTTATAGTTGTTTATATAGTGAACTTAGTTTTAATTACTGACTGCAAATTTTAAGTGTATCCCACCTACAGTTCACGAAATAGGCACATATTCGTGAATAACACCTCTCTATCGGAACACCCTATAGTTTTTAGTATTTGTTGCTATAGCGGCAACAGCTATACATCATCTTTCAAGAGTCTACCTATTACGGTTCCAGAGATAAAAGGCGCTGACAGACGCACAGACGAACAGGCATTGTAGCAATAGGGTTACGTTTTTACACTTTCTGTACGGAACCCTAATAACCGTTATTTTCAATTTTCGCGAGGTACGTATGTTCGATTTTCGCATTTTTTTTAATGTCTGTTATTTATGTTGCCAATATCAGCCGTTTTGGATTTTCAGTTTGTTTTTGACGGATAAAAAGGTTAGTCGTGTTTTGGTGTGCTCTTCGATTTTTTACTATTTTAAAAAAATGGATCCAAGAAACTGTATTAAATTAAATGTGCAAGGACATAAACATAACATAACTTTATTATTAATATCACCTATGAGGTAACGATATAAATCTTCGAGCATTAAGTTACTAACAAAAGTTATAATAAAGATATTGGTTAATTTTAAACTCCTTTAATTCATGATAAAAATGTATTGTGACGTGCATACGTAGTCACTAATACCGGCACAGAGTAGTGTGATTTTATCGTTGCATTTGCTTATACAATTATTTCATAAATTGTTTACGTGGCATCATATATCACCTTAAAATATTTCTGACTAGCAACGACCACTAGTAATATATTTAGCTTTGTTACAATGTACTTTTATGTTAACCAACCAAACATATACAAAGTGTTACATCTCCAATGTGGATGTAAACAAACAAACAAATTATTAAAATAGAAATATGCACAAGCATACAAACCTAAATATGTATAACAATTTGGTTATGAGTACGCGCAAGCTAATAAATGCATTGCACACAAACACACATATGTTTACTATGTTTGCCACGCTTCATATTTCTATGGGAAAACAATTTACCAAAATATTGTATAATTCTTTTCCCACATATAGTTTAAGAACATTTTATAAGAATAATTTTAAGACTATTTTGTAAACAAATTAGAAGTAAGAATTAGTATAAAAGGAGGAATAATTCCCCAAACAAAAGCAGATTTTTACAAACATCTAAGCGAGCTGGACTACTGGCTCGCCAATAAATAAAATCTTAAAGCCGGAATTCTGGCAAACATAAAACATATAAAACATTCATTTTTATTCAACCTTTACATGGCGATCCTGCCAAACACCAACTATTAAGAAGGAAGCTTAAATTTTTTTTTGGATGGATAAGCCATATCCACCGAATGGTCCGCCTAGCCTAAAGGCACCCCAACATAGGAAGAAAAACAAAAAAAAAAACACCACATGAAGTAAACAGCAGCAGCAACAACACGACTAAAATAAGAAAATCTTTTAATTACTAATGCAATTAAATTTGCATTATAGCTTCCGTAAGCGTTAACCGCTCGGGAAAACTATTTTTTTTCCTTTTCCTCATAATAATTAAAAAAAAAAAAATATATTAAATGAACAAAGTAGGGCCAAAACCTCTAACTATAGAGGAATATAGAAATAGGCAACAACGCCCACAAGAACTACATATTAAGATTCCAAAAATATTTAAACCTAAAAGAAGAGGTGGTGTAACCACTAGGTATAAAAGAGAGAAATCAGCTTTACTCAGAGAAGTAAACCGTGATCCTCCACCAACTTGGGAACAATCGGGAAAAATCTGGGAAAGAATTGACCAGATTGAAAAAATTTTACTAAGTTTAAAAAATGCTAGAAATATAAAAACAAAAACAATAAATAAACAAATTCTTAAATAAATAATTAAGTTTTTTTTGGATAAGAATAAGGAACAAGAAAAACTAAAAGAATTAAAAGAATTAAAAGAAGCAAACATATTGTACAAACTTATAGGTTCCACAAGAATAATAACAATAGAAAAGGTTAACAATGGCCATTACATTGACGATTTGTTAGCTGGACTAGTAGCATGGTCCAATAAAATAGATAAGCAGAAATATGAAAATTCATTTAAATAAATTGTAAACTAAATAACTAAGAAAATATTTTTAAATATAAGCTCACTATATGTTAAGTAAATAAGTAACCATTGGATAAAAATGGGAAAGAAACAATCCAAAATAACAGACAAACTTGACATCAATAGAAATCTGTTTATACATTATAGCAATAACAGCAATTTTACATTTTTTGTTGCGCATTTATTCAATGCATAATAGAATCCTAAAAAAGAAATATATATCTAGGGCAAATGATTTAGACAAAGAGTAAGGACGAATGGAATGGCAACAAATTTTGCAAAAAATTAGAATAATAAAAGAAGATTTCGATAAATCCTACAAAAGTCTAAACTTTGACAGACCTATTAAAGAAGAAACTTTAGAAAAACATTTACAAATACTTTTGAACAGTCTTGAAGAGACAAAAATTATATTAAACGTCAACTATAATAGATTAACATCAGCACACAAAGTAGCAGCTGACGCATTTTTCTTGGACATAAGGGAAAGATTAATTAGGATAGCTGCTAGGAAAGGTAAAGAAATAAATTTACCAAATTCTTTACACGAATCAATCCCATTCACAAAACAACAAAATTAAAATTTAAAAAAAGCCTCAAAAATAGTATGTGATTTTGATGGCAAAGCTGAAAATCTTCGTTCCTTCATTGACTCACTCCACTTATTAGATACAATAAAAGATTCTCATGAGCAGTTAGCAATAACCCTAATTAAGACCAAACTAAAGGGAACTGCACGAAATCTCATTGGAGATGAGAACACAATAACGGAAATAATAGCGAAACTAAACGCTAGTGTCAAAGGAGAATCGGTGGAAGTTTTATCAGCAAAAATTTTAAACATTAAACAAAATAATAAAACTGCTAATGCCTATTGCACTGAAATTGAAAACTTGGCCAAATCATTAGAAAGTGCCTACATTTCAGATGGGCTCTCGCTTCATTTGGCAACAAAATATTCAACTCAAACAGCAGTAAAGGCGCTCACTAAAAACTGCACAATTGATAAGGTAAAACTTATCATGGAAGCAGGTCAGTTCAATACAATGAACGACGCCATTCGCAAATTTGTTAACAGTTGTACGGAGGCAACAGGCCACCAAAACGCCATACTTTACTATGGCCAAAAAGGGAATTACAATAAATTTCGTAATCTTAATAATCAATTTAGTAATAGAAATTCACCTCAAAGAAACACATACCAGAGAAACTCTTCCCAAAGAGCTCTTTTCGAGAGAAACTCTTTTAGAGGAAATAATTTCAATAACAACAATCGGAACAATTATAGAAGTTCCACTAGATTTAACAACAGTAGACAAACCGGACAAAACATCAGAGCAACTCATGCACACGTTGACACTCCGGAAAACTAACAAATTCCCCTAAGATCGATGAAGAACACAACTTATATAACCTAAACCTCAACTTAAGTACTTTCATTAACATCCAAATTAATAACAATACTAACATAATTACACTATTAGTAGATACTGGTGCAGATATTTCAGTCATAAAACTAACACATTTAAATTATAACCAAATTAATACTAACAAAACAACAACCTTAAGTGGAATAGGACAAGGTAAAATTAAATCAATAGGAAGTACAATTTTAGATTTAAAGTTGAAACATTTTATAATACAACACAATTTTCAAGTAGTACACAATAATTTTCCAATACCATGCGATGGAATAATTGGAATGGATTTTATTAAAAAATATAATTGTATTTTAGATTTTAATGAAGCTTATAATCACCTCATCCTACGCCCTTATTATTTACCACAACCAATTAAAATACCAATTACCAAATACTGTTCTGATATGAGCTTGCCGCCAAGAGCCGAAGTTATACGTGAAATAAAAATTCGCAATTCAGATACAGAACTTTTAATTCCTAATCAAGAAATTGCACAAGGTGTTTTTATTGCAAACACATTAGTAAAAGCAAACGGAGCATTTATTCGTATTTTAAATACTAACAACACTATAATTACAATAAAACAAAATAATATCAAAACCGAAAACATCTCTGATTACAATATATTTAAATACAACAATAAAAATATTCATAACAGTAATAGAAAAACAGAAATAATACAAGTTTTACGCAAAAATTTTCCCACACAATTTCATGACACATTAACTAAATTATGTTCCAATTACACAGATATTTTTGGTTTAGAAACAGAAACAATCACTACTAATAATTTCTATAACCAAAAGTTGAGAGTTAAGGATAAAAACCCTGTATATATTAAAAACTACAGAATCCCACACACACATAAAGGCGAAATAGATCAAGAGGTTAATAAATTAATAGTTGAACCATCTCATTCAGAATATAATAGCCCAATTCTACTCGTACCTAAAAAGTCACTCCCAAACACGGAGAATAAAAGATGGAGGCTAGTAATTGATTATAGACAACTGAATAAAAAATTGATAGCAGATAAATTTCCATTACCCAGAATAGATGATATTCTAGATCAACTTGGTAAAGCCAAATATTTCTCATGCCTTGATTTGATGTCCGGATTTCACCAAATTGGTTTGGAAAAGGACTCAAGAGATTTGACTTCGTTTTCAACAAACAATGGCTCATATAGGTTTACCAGATTGCCTTACGGTTTAAAAATAGCCCCGAATTCTTTTCAAAGAATGATGACACTTGCGTTTACCGGTCTAAAACCAAACCAAGCATTCCTGTACATGGACGACTTGGTTGTATTGGGATGCTCAGAAAAGCATATGATTTCAAACTTAAAGGATGTTTTCGATTTGTTTCGAAAATATAATCTAAAACTTCATCCCGAAAAGTGTTCATTTTTCGGAACAGAGGTCACATAAGTGTACAGACAAAGGAATATTACCAGACGACCGTAAATATTCGGTTATTGAGAACTACCCAGTACCAAAAGACGCGGATGTTGCGAAAAGATTCGTTGCATTTTGCAACTATTACCGAAGATTTATTAAAAATTTCTCGGAATATTCCAGACATCTCACGAGGTTATCAAGAAAAAAATTCCCATTTGAATGGACCAAAGATTGTGACAATTCCTTTAAATATTTGAAAAAGGCACTAATGAAACCAACATTGCTTCAGTATCCAGACTTCACAAGGGAGTTTTGCATAACAACAGATGCAATTAAGCAAGCCTGTGGAGCAGTATTAACGCAAGAATATGAAGGTAAACAACTACCAATTGCCTATGCTTCAAAATCTTTCACCAAGGGTGAAAGTAACAAGTCTACTATCGATCAAGAATTAACAGCAATACACTGGGCAATAACACACTTCAGGCCATACATATATGCAAAACATTTCCTTGTTCGTACTGATCATAGACCACTTTCTTATCTGTTTTCAATGAAAAATCCTAGCTCCAAATTAACAAGAATGAGACTTGACTTAGAAGAATACGATTTTACAGTAGAATATCTTAGGGGAAAAGACAACTATGTCGCGGACGCGTTATCGCGGATAACGATAGAAGATTTGAAGAGTATTAACACAGGGACTAATACGATTCTTAAAATGACAACCAAATCTACAACAAGTAGGAGTAATGATAAAAGTAATACGAAATTAAATCAGCATACAAAGTATAATAATGAAAAGCCCAATATATACATGCCAATAAATAATACTGACGTCAGAAAATATCACAAATTAAAAATTAATCCAATACGTTGCTACATCAAACGTGGAAAATCAATAATGGCAAATATTAATATAAATGATATGTTTATTAATGGGAACTTTGATCTATCACAGTTTTTCCCAAGGCTCGAAGAAGTAGCCTGTAAACAAAATATCACAAATTTACAAGTATCACCCACTGAGAAAATTTTCGAATTTATCTCTATTAATGGTTTTAAAAATATGGGCAATAAGAAATTAAATAAAATTAAAGTAGCGCTACTAAATGAGGTGACCCAAATTAATAACAAGAATGCCAAGGTAATTCTTGAAATAATGCTGAAATATCACAATGATCCTATAGAAGGAGGACATTGTGGAATTTATAGAACAATTCAGAAAATAAAAAAGAATTACTATTGGAAAAATATGACAAAGGACATAACGAAACACGTTAAATCATGTCAAAACTGTCAAAAATCAAAAATATTAAAACATACTAAAGTCCCAATGACAATTACTCTTACACCATGTAAAGCATTCGACACAGTATACGTAGACACAATTGGACCATTTCCAATGTCTCTTACTGAAAACAAATACGCTGTTACAATTATATGCGACTTAACTAAGTACTTGGTCGCCTTACCAATTAAGGACAAAAGCGCTAAAACAGTCGCTAAAACTATATTCGAGAATTTCATTCTTACCTATGGCCCAATGAAGACGTTCATTTCGGATATGGGAACAGAATACAAAAATTCTGTATTGGAGGAACTGTGTAAACTCCTAAAAATTGAAAAACTAACTTCGACGGCACACCATCATCAAACACTAGGAACAATAGAACGAAGTCATAGAACTTTCAATGAATATGTGCGTTCCTATATATCAATAGATAGAACAGACTGGGATGAGTGGTTGAAATATTTTACATATTGTTTCAATACCACTCCATCAACAGTACATAACTATTGCCCCTATGAATCAGTTTTTTCAAAAAACCCAAACACATTTTCGGATTTCACAGAATTAGATCAAATAACTCCACTATATAATGTAGATAACTATGCTAAAGAAGCAAAATATAGATTAGAAATAGCATTTAAAAGAACTAGAATATTACTGGATAGAAATAAGTTACAACAAAAACAAAATTATGATAAGAATGTATTAGATTATAATTTTAAAATAGGAGACTTAGTTTTACTTAGGAATGAAGCAGGACATAAGCTGGACACACAATATAAAGGTCTATATAGCATTAAGAAATTACTTACTAACAATAATATTAAGATAATAGATATTACAACAAAAAAGAACAAATAGTTCATAAAAATAGACTTAAGATATACCACAAATAATGTTAAATTTAAGCATAAAATGAAGAACAATTTATAAACAAATAAAAATTAATTATAGCATATATACATATATTTAATCAAAATTGTAAAAGAATGTCCATAAAAATTTCCGTTATTATGAACATTCTTGTGAAAATGGAGGTGTGACGTGCATACGTAGTCACTAATACCGGCACAGAGTAGTGTGATTTTATCGTTGCATTTGCTTATACAATTATTCTACAATTAATTCATAAATTGTTTACGTGGCATCATATGTCACCTTAAAATATTTCTGGCTAGCAACGACCACTAGTATTATATTTAGCTTTGTTACAATATACTTTTATGTTAACCAACCAAACATATACAAAGTGTTACATCTCAAGTGTGGATGTAAACAAACAAACAAATTATTAAAATAGGAATGTGCACAAGCATACAAACCTAAGTATGTATAACAATTTGGTTATGAGTACGCGCAAGCTAATAAATGCATTGCACACAAACACACATATGTTTACTATGTTTGCCACGCTTCATATTTCTATGGGAAAACAATTTACGAAAATATTATATAATTCTTTTCCCACATATAGTTTAAGAACATTTTATAAGAATAATTTTAAGACTATTTTGTAAACAAATTAGAAGTAAGAATTAGTATGAAAGGAGGAATAATTCCCCAAACAAAAGCAGATTTTTACAAACATCTAAGCGAGCTGGACTACTGGCTCGCCAATAAATAAAATCTTAAAGCCGGAATTCTGGCAAACATAAAACATATATGTAAAACATTCATTTTTATTCAACCTTTACAGTATGAGCGGAATTTTGGATAATAAAAGTAAACATCACTGAAAACAGCTGTTGTCATATAGTTTTACATATCAAATAGTGCGTGCTTTAAATAAAAGAACTAACACATGTTATTGCACATAGCTAAATAACATATATGTTTCAAGAGGTTTACACTATATGTATAGTTTTACATATGGAAAATTTGACATTCCATATGACTTGTACACTCAATGTAAACACACCTTAAGTAATGCAGAAAACAATTTTTTTCTACGACAAATATTGTCTTTGTCTCTAAGATAATCAGTTGTCTTAAGTATATTCTGTTCTTTAAACAACAACAAAACTCATTGATCATCTTTAATAGAATGTTAAATAAACACAAAGGGTCAGTCGATATATGAATCTCTTTGTGATAAGTTTGTGAAACATTAAATTAATTAAAAGGTAAAAAATTAGCAAAAGAAATTTAAGAAGATTATTTAATCAGCCAGTTGGTCAGGATAATAGTGAAGAAGTGAAAATAGTATATGTATTTAAATATAGTACCTTAAACAGTGAAGAATGTGATTTTAGAAATAAGTAATTGTTAAATAATAATATTAATTTAACTATTTTATTTAAGCTTTAGGTCTTTAAATAATTTTATTTTTATTTTTTCGATATTTCGCTACTCCTTTGTATAGCATCATCAGGAAAAATTAACAAATTAACGTTATGAAAAATTACAATTAAAAAAGTATTGAAACAATTTTCTTCAAAGTAACATATAAGTAACATATGTAACATATGTTACTTTGAAGAAAATTTTTTCAATACTTTTTTAATTGTAATTTTTCATAACGTTAATTTGTTAATTTTTCCTGATGATATATATAAGTAACATATGTAACATATGTTACTTTGAAGAAAATTTTTTCAATACTTTTTTAATTGTAATTTTTCATAACGTTAATTTGTTAATTTTTCCTGATGATGCTACACAAAGGAGTAGCGAAATAACGAAAAATAAAAATAAAATTATTTAAAGACCTAAAGCTTAAATAAAATAGTTAAATTAATATTAACAAAAAGGTCAAATAAACTATATAAAGTTAAATAATAATTTTAGAAAACGGTAATAACAATTCATAAATATGGAACACGCTTAAAAGTATTGATATAAGAAAGGAAATGTTGATATTAGTGCTTAAATGAAGTCAGGATTTGTAAAACATTGGCCAAACAGAAGAAAATTCTTAAAGAAGAAAATATTAATGTAAAACAATTTTTTTACATACTCTGTAATATATACACACATTTAGAAATCATCGAATCGGTAAAAAATAAGCAACGTGTCCACACCTCCAAATAATGTGTTTGTTGACGTAAATATAGATGGGCTACCATTGTTTCGAAGTTAAAAAATACAATTATGGTCTATTCTTATAAAAATAACAAACATTAATGGAAAGCCAATATTTCCTGTTCGAGTATTTTATTTCAAGTACTTCAGAAATTTTTATGAAAACCTTTTAGGTAACTAAAAACAAAGCTTTACGTTTTTTTCACGTACTAATCACTGACAGTTATTCAGATTCAATTCAAAGTGATGAAAAAGGTAATTCTGAAGATGAATAGAGAAAAGCGATCCAGTTGCAGAAAAAAAGTTATTTTACGAATGTTGCGGCCAATAAATCAGGATCCAGAAATAATCATAAATATTTTTGTATACATACATACATAGGTATATGTATGTATGCATGTACCTATTTAAGTTACATGAACTGTTTTTTTTTTTAATTTTATGTTTTAAAAAAATATGCATATTTAAAAAAGAAAAACGAAATGAATTTTTTTAGTTTTTTTATGTATTTAATTAATTTAAAAGTTATGTTTTATATTGTAGTAAGTAAGTAAAATGAACTGATTTTTATAACATTTTCAAATTAATTGAAATAAGCTTGTAAACTGTTGGTCACTTTTAGAAATAACAAAAATATAATTAAAGTTAAAATACCACTGTTTAATAAACATTTAAATTGAATTTAGTACCAAACGTTTTACTCTTGATTCAGAGGTGGTGAATGGGGTTGTGTTTAAGTGTCAGAACCTACACCACCTTCTATGGGCCCAGCGAATCTGTCAGTCACTTGGGGGTAGTGCGGTGTATAGCATAATGTGGGAAACCCTATTGGTGGGTAAAGGGACTAGCGAGTTTATCTGTCACTTGGGAGTAGTGCGGTGTATAGCATAAGGGTAGTAACCCTATTGGTGGGTGAAGGTTATGCAGAGATGCGTCAATTGCCCCCCTTCGTAGGACATTCCCTTGTTAAATTCACCAGGCAAATGCATGGGAAGTAGATTGCGATGGACTAGTGGTAGTTCTTCAAGAGCTAGCGAATATACACGTGCGGAGCTAGCTACTTAAACCACTGGGTAAGGTATGAAAATAATAACTGTTTTATGTTAAATGAATATGGCAGCCATAGTTACCAAATGAAATTAAAAAGAATAGCAAACTAGAAAATATTCTTTAAATTACCAACATATAATTGTAGCGTTTTTAATAAACAACTAATCAGTTTCTATAAATTCTCTTATTATTATTCTTATTGAAGTTATAATGAATTGATTCTTATTTCAAACTTAATATGTATACTATGTACACTTTTATGTAGACAGAGTCATGTATATCAATTTTATTCTTAAAAATGGTTATTACGAATTTTTCGTTTAAACCCTATTTTAACAGACAGGATGTTTTTATTTAAACCTTATTTTATTTTCTTTATTTATATGTACATTAATAAGAGAAACATTCCGACTACATTTCAAAACCAGTTGATAATTTTTATTTGAAATCAAATATTCCCATATTAGTGTTTTCTCTAAAATGTCTTTCCGTATACGGTGTTTTGATAGTGACGTGGTTTTCAGGTTAAGACCGTATTTTCTGAACCGTAATAGGCAGCAACTTAAATTTTACATGTTTGTTTTACAATATCTACTATTGCAGCAAGTATCATAAATAAAATTAAGAGAGTGTTCCCTAGAAGTCCTGGTTTTAATGAATTTGGCCTTAGCTTGTAAACTGTATATGGGTACTTCCAGGGTGTCGAACGTGACGTTCGTACGCGTTCAAAATCAAAAAAAAAAAAGAAATAAAAATATATTCAGGTCTATTTCTAATTTTAATTATGGGTCATAAGAAGCACTGTATCTAAATTAAAGTTGGTATTATATGGATTCCCGAATCAAAGAAAATGGCAAAGCAAGTCGAGGTTCGAACGTGACAAAAAATGGAAGTAGTGTTCGTGGTAAAATATAAAAAGGGGAAATTCAGCGAAACCTAATACAATTTCTTCGTGCAAATGCTTTGGAATTTAACGTAACAATGTTATTTTAGAATTTCTTCGGTTTGATTGAAAAATAGTGTGTTTCTGTAATTTTTTAAAGCCATAATCTGGGTCGATACGTGACAATTCGAACGTTACATTTTTTCCATAATAATTCAACAGGGTAATGATTAGTAACTTTCAAACTAATTTATTCTTAAAAGTAGAAAATAAATATTATTAATATAAATTAAATTAATTTCTTGAGTGAATATGCAGTCCGAGCTGCTTTTATTTGATCTCCATCGCATGAATATGAGTTCATTTTTTTGGATACCAGGAATCTTTTTCACTTTCTTCCATTTGTTACTCTGTTGAAGGGAAAACTCTTCTACCTCTTCAGATGAGATGAAATTAATATTTATTCCGTGAACATTTTGCTGTGCACATTTGAAAAACGAGAAAGCATCAGATAAAACTACATTTGTAGATTTGGTAACTTGCCAAACTATTCGTTTTAAAACTGCTCCCACTCCATCAACTGCACCTTTTCCATGTGAAGTAGCGAAATAATTCCATTCAATGTAGCTGCAACCAAATTGGCTTACAAAATCAGGCATACTCGATACGATAAATTTGTTTTTAAATTGAGAGCTGCTTCCATCTGAGAATACAAACATTTTTGAGAATCTGCCATATTTGGTTTGCATTTGTTTTATGAGTTTCGTTAAGAAACATACAACATAATCTTTGTTGTGATTTAATTTGTCGCTGACTATAGCGTAAGACTTCGTTTTTTTTTAAAACCAAGCTACACAAGTAAAAATAGTTACTTGCCTGTAACTAAAATGAGCACTCTGAACTTAATTTTGTGAAATCAGCCGGTAATTTTCTGCAAAATCAATTTGCAGAGCTAGTACACCAGGCATTATATTTTCTTTAATTTTCTCAAAGTATTGCTGCTGAGCCCGTTTATTAAAAAAATGCAACTTAAATGCAGATAGTTGTGCTTCTAATTCGTGAAAAAGCTCAGAATATGTTCCCATGGCATAAGTTAGCGAAACACGATCCTCGATTTTCCGCCAATGTTGCCATGTTACTTTTTCATCCATTTTTTTAAAATAAATTATAGCAACTATTTCATATTTTAAGTCCTTTACACAATTTTCACAAGTGCTTGTAATGCAATCCTCATCACAGATATCGCAGCAAACTGATTATAAAAAGTTCTGAAAAGTGTTTGTAATACTCGGTATTAGTTTCGCGCAGTTTTTTAATAAAAACTCTAATTGGCATGGTACATGCAAACACACATGTTGTGGGGCAACTTATTTGTCAATTGTACATAACTTGGTCTAAATTTGAAAAATGTTGACCTGCTAACACTTTCATTGGGGAAATCAGTTTTATATAATTGATAAGCTTCAGATATCGTCATCAGCATAAATCGTTTGGCAACTACCTCACCGGCATACAAAATAGTATCTTTCTTACCAGCAGCTTGCACGCTAACATTATCGCTCGTATAAAATTTTTCAACAGCCTGTTTATAATTTTCCCACAATATGTTGATGGGTGGATTCTCCTCTTTATTTTGAACAATATTTTTATATTTTTTTTCCAAAACTTCGAGAATTTTATTTTTTATTTATGTCCACTGGCAATGCATTTTCGACTTTTTTCACTGCTTTCGACAATGTTTGTTTACATTTGTAAGGCACAGACGGGCTCTCTATTGCTTCTTTCATTTTGTTTCGACTATTTCTTTTTCTTAAACGATCTTTTTCTCTCTTTAATGAAATCAGTTTTGCATTGTTTTTTGCCAATTCATTCCATTTCGTTCTGTTTTTTTGCATCCTTTCTTTGTTTTTCGAAAGATAGTTATTTAACTTGAGTGGATCTTTCTTCAAATCTTCTCTCCATTTCTTGCACTTTTCTTTATTCTTTTCAGCGGAGTTTTTGCGTATCTACATAAGTATATACAAATAACAATAATAATCCATACATGTTAGGAAAGATTTATTTCGAATGAATCGAACGTGACCAAACTTGAATAGAAAAAAAAACTTTATACTTTATTTCTTAGCAATTTACTTTTTTTGGTTTAATAATATGTGAAAAACTTTCTTTAAATTAAAACTTTGAAACATCTCCTACCAATAGTTGTAACACAATAGTAATAAACGATCTTTATCAAGGTCGAACGTGACATTACAAAATAGACTAAGACAAAATAAAAATTTACCATTAATCGAGATACCATATTTCTCTTGTCTTTTTTCTCTAGATTACCGATCTTGTAAGAGTAATTTTGTGGAATAATTATTATCATATATCACTTCTCTTAAAGAATATAATATTGAAGAGAATAAGCAATAAAACTTTATCAAAAATAGAAATTGCATTAGTAAAACTTAACATCTTGTGCATCTTCGTGTTTATGGATTAATTGATTAAATTAGTAAAATCTAAATAACGAGTGATTTTTTAAGAGCTTGAGAACTTTTTTTTTTTAAAAAACGCATAAAATTTGCAAAATCTCATCGGTTCTTTATTTGAAACGTTAGATGGGTCCATGACATTTACTTTTTGAAGATAATTTTATTTAAATGTTGACCGCGGCTGCGTCTTAGGTGGTCCATTCGTAAAGTCCAATTTTGGGCAACTTTTTCGAGCATTTCGGCCGGAATAGCCCGAATTTCTTCGGAAATGTTGTCTTCCAAAGCTGGAATAGTTGCTGGCTTATTTCTGTAGACTTTAGACTTGACGTAGCCCCACAAAAAATAGTCTAAAGGCGTCAAATCGCATGATCTTGGTGGCCAACTTACCGGTCCATTTCTTGAGATGAATTGTTCTCCGAAGTTTTCCCTCAAAATGGCCATAGGATCGCGAGCTGTGTGGCATGTAGCGCCATCTTGTTGAAACCACATGTCAACCAAGTTCAGTTGTTCCATTTTTGGCAACAAAAAGTTTGTTAGCATCGAACGATAGCGATCGCCATTCACCGTAACGTTGCGTCCAACAGCATCTTTGAAAAAATACGGTCCAATGATTCAATCAGCGTACAAACCACACCAAACAGTGCATTTTTCGGGATGCATGGGCAGTTCTTGAACGGCTTCTGGTTGCTCTTCACTCCAAATGCGGCAATTTTGCTTATTTACGTAGCCATTCAACCAGAAATGAGCCTCATCGCTGAACAAAATTTGTCACATTTGAACATTTCGAACCGAACACTGATTTTGGTAATAAAATTCAATGATTTGCAAGCGTTGCTCGTTAGTAAGTCTATTCATGATGAAATGTCAAAGCATACTGAGCATCTTTCTCTTTGGCACCATGTCTGAAATCTCACGTGATCTGTCAAATACTAATGCATGAAAATCCTAACCTCAAAAAAATCACCCATTATATCCCTATCATAAAAATATCATAAAATGGTAAGTTTTTAATAACTTTTAATTTTTTGGCCATGGTGGACCTTTTGACGGAAATGACCATAAGCAAACAGTATTTGGTGAAGTAATTTTTTATTTGCGAATAGTTACCTCACGAAAGTCCTAATTATCGACACTATTTGCAAAAAACCCGTATGGCGTTGTCACTTCTTTTAAATATAAAATGTATTGTGTGAATTAATAGAAAATTTGCCCACATTGCATTAATTTAATTGTAAACAAAAATTATTATATTCGATCACAACAGTAAACATTTAAGAAGACAGTACTAAGCAAAACAAATATTAAAAAAATAAAACTACTATTAAGTGCAATTTGCCGCATAAACAGTGAATTAATTATTTGCGAATAAATTTTAATTGCGTATAGGCTACGTTTAAACGTAGTAACGTTTTCATTTATTAATACCATTTTAAAATAGCAACTTTTTAATACGGTTAATGCTTTATTTATTTTAAGTTATTGTTCTTCTGATTTTACGCATTGGGTTCTTAAATAAATACCAAAAATATAGAAGATTTTTATTTATTAGTCAAACTAATTAACATACAAATGAATTAAAATTTTAAACTGATGTTCAAATAACGTCGAAATCAGGACAAAAACGCCAAATCATCAGCATGCCATTTTATGATCAAAAAG
The DNA here is from genome assembly GCA_949628195.1 of Phasia obesa. Classification (NCBI taxonomy): domain Eukaryota; kingdom Metazoa; phylum Arthropoda; class Insecta; order Diptera; family Tachinidae; genus Phasia; species Phasia obesa. The sequence goes on along the minus strand of OX451215.1, from coordinate 118,609,534 downwards.
ACGACAAATCGTAAAATCTAAACTTATAATAGCAACCATGGCAGAATAATATGCCTTGATAGCAACTATTATTTCAATTGTACGTTACTAAGAACACGAATTGTTGGTTCTTTCTGAAACCTTTCTGCTATAAATAAAATTTAAATGGAAAATAAAAAAATTACAAACTATTTTTACTCCAAAAATATAGAAAAAAGTTCGGATTCATACAGTGATGAATGCAAAAAAATGAATATGAGAAGAACATTAGTGAATACGAAAAAATATTAAAACCAGAAGTGGAGGTTAGAGAAAACACAAAAATTGTCTGAAATAAAATGAAGTCTGGTGGATCCCAAGTTTGGAACCATTTTGGCCAAATGACTATTGTCCAAAAACCTGTGTTAAAAAATTTTCAATTCTGTAAAGAATCTTTTTAAGAGACCCCAATGCATTTGAAAGGGTAAGTTGGTTAAAATTATTTCAAACACCGACATATACATATATATATACATATGTATATATGTAAGTATTTAAAAAAACATGAATTACACAGTTTTGGATCATTCATATACCAAAAATGTACTAAATAGTTATATTAAGAATCATTAAAAATGTGAAGCAAGGATTTATAAAATTAGACACAATGTCTATTACTGTGTCCGTTATAAGCAAAGCAAAAAAGTGGTTAAAATGAAAATGCATTGGTAGGCTAAATATTTATCAAAGTGACACAAAACTACCTTGAAAGCTGGTATGCTACTGATTTAAAATTTTTACATGTTTTGTTCTCTGTGAGATTCTTGTTGAAATTGTGTATGTGCTTACAGACCCTTAGGGGTTTGCGTGTGGGCTCTTGGTTATAAGTATAGCTAGAAATTAAAGGCTACCCCTATAGTTAATGAAATTTGATGTATAAAACACCCTTATAGATAAAAACAAAATTTTAACAAATCGATTATTATTATGTAGATAATAAGAAGTACAAAAATAACTTAGAGGGTGTCCTCATTGTTGACTTATATTACCTTAACTTTTGAGCCGTTATAGACAGACAATTGAAATGTGAACAATGTAGTACAAAAAAAAAACCTAATATATATAGACACTTAAATGTACACAGTATGTTTGCTATAACAACAAATATACAATTTAAAATTAAAGGGTGTCCTGATAGGTGATATTATTTTTTGTAGTGGCCGAAGAACAACATCTACTGTAAACATTTCAAGAATATATCTATTACTTTTCAAAAAATAAGGCTATTTACGTACAAGTCACCTCTCTGTCGGAACACCCTTTAATTTTATTATTTTTTATAGCGGCCATGGAATTTCTCTTTCTATGAATATATCAAGGGTCTATCTTTTACTATTAAAAAAATAAGTCACTATACGTAAAAAACATGTCACTGTAATTGTCATAGCAGCCGTGGCCATTGAATCTTCTGTGCAAATTATAAGAGGCGTTATATATGCAAATCACATCACTGTCGGAAAACTCTTTAATTTTTACTGTTTTTATGGGGGTCATAGTAATAGACAATTTGTGAAAATTTCAAGAGTCTACCTATTATGGTTCAAAACTTAGGCCATATACACGCAAAGCACGTCATAATCGGAACATTCTTTAATTTTAAGGTTTACTTTTATAAAGCGAACTAAGTTTTAATTACTGTTTGTTAATTTTTAGTGTATGCCTACAGTTCAAGAAATAAACACATATTCGTGAATAACACCTCTCTATCGGTACACCCTATAAGTTTTAGTACTTGTTGCTATAGCAACAAGTGTGAGTGAAAGGTGCAAAATTAGTGCACTACCCCAACTATGATGTCCATAGTAAATATTTTAAAAAAATTAAAGGGTGTTTTTACACATGATGTAATTTGGCATACATATATGTACAGTCGAATTCGGTTAAGCGCAAATGAAAAATTAAACGATTTATTTTTCACTTATCTGGAATTTTTAATTATGAGGACTTCAGATAAATTTCAACGCAGAATAGTTTTATTAATTACGATAATATTAAGTTGAAAATTCCCTTTTCCCTAGCACAGTCTAGGCCAATATGCTGAATTGGTCCAAACTATGCCACAACGATGTGCAAAAGACTATGTTTTTATCAGATATGACCTTATGTTTGAACCTTTTTGGGCAAACTTAATTTACCCAGAATGTGTAATACTACTTAACAACGACTATATAAAAACATAATTAAAACTGAAAGAGTGGCTCCGTAGGTGTGATTTCGATTTGCCTTGATTTTGATACATAACCGTAAATTTAAAAAATACATTTACAAATAGTGTGTATTACAGAGCACAGTGGGGCATAAATAAAATATTTCGGAAATAATTTAGCCATTTGTAGCGCGCTAGGGTGATTGATCCAAAATTTGACATGCGAATAGCAGAGGTGTAGTTTTGTAATTTTTAAATGAACATCGTCTAGTTTTTAAATCAGAATATATCAGGGACCGTAAATAACAGTTATCGTTTAAAAAAAAAATATTTTATAACAGTTATCTTAAGAATTATATAAAACAATGCATCTAAAACATTTATTTTTTAACGTAAAAATAAAATCTCAAATGAAAGTTTAAAAAAAAAGAATTTTATTTTGTCGTCATAAAATAAAACATTTTTAGGAGTTTTATTTTTTCCGTCAAAAAATAAAACTCATTTTATGAAAACTTGTTATAGTTATTGGATTTGTGCGATATATCCATACATTGCGTTCATTGCGAAGTAGAGCAGAACAAGAAAGCGAATGAAATGATTGAGGTTGCAAAAAAGTTTTCTTGAAAATTGATTTTTTCTCTGGGAGGAATGCATTATCCATATCCATAAATTAGAAAAAGAAGTCAACAGTTTGTTCCGGAAACCCAGGGAAGTGTGGAAAACTGATATTGAGCGGCCACCATTCAAATCTGTCCACAAAAAAGAAATTATGTAAATAAACAAAATGAGTTTTATTTTCTGACGGAAAAAACAAAATTCTTACAATGATGAAAGAAAGAAACAAACAATAAAGAGTAACGCCTCATACAAACATTCGCATATACACACACACATTAAATAAACACTTTTCTGTTAAATACACAGGCACATACATAAATACAAGCATAAACAAATAAACAGCCATACAAGCAGAAAACAAGAGCAATAACAATCGAACCTGCCAGATCTGTCTGGAATAGAACATTCTGGTGCTTTAAAATCACCTATATAATCGAATCACGCTGGCGAGTAGTATAGCAGTATTAATTTAAAAGTCAAAGAGTTAAGTTGTCGAATTTTAAGAGTGTTTAACAGTTTGCTGTATTTTTGAACAGTGGTGTTAAATAAATAAAGTGACTTACAGTAAAAGTAATAACAGTGTGTATTTATTTTGCAATTAAAAGAACCCAACGTAAAGTAAAAACGTAACAATTGGTGACAGAAGTGAAATTGTGAAATAAAATAACTTTAAAAAAATAATAAACAACAATGAAATTTGAAGATCTTAAAGTGGAGCAGCTGAAAAAGGAGTTGAGTAAGCTGGATTTGCCAACAGCAGGTAACAAGACAGAACTGCAGAAGAGGCTCATAGATGAATTCAAGCGTCGTGGCATGTACATATGACTTCGACTTCGATGAAAAAGAGGTGAGAGGTGAGGTATGTAGCCGTGAAACAACAACAGCAAGTAGCATGGACTTCAATACGATGTTTGCCGCTATGATGGAGAAAATGGGAGAAGTTCAGGAAGCATCTAGAGCAAACAGCAAAAACTATTAGCTGAAGTTCAGGAAGCTTCTAGTGCAAACAGCGAAAAACTGTTAGCTGAAGTAAGAGATGAAGTTAAGGAAGCATCTAGAGCAAACAGCGAAAAACTGTTAGCCGAAGTAAGAGGTGAAAATCAACAACTTCTAGCTGAGATTCAAGAAGTTTCTACAGGAAACAATGAGAAACTTTTGGGAAAAGTCAACGAGAACCTTCTACAAATTTCTGAAACCATTAATAAGCGAGTAGACGACGTGGAAGTCAAGTTCGACGAAAAAATATCTGCCGTAGAAGTGCAACTGTCTGGTTTAAACAGAAAAGTTAATCTTCTAGAAACTAGTGGCGTCGAAGTACAGGTAAAAGATGTCGATGTAAAGCTGCGGGATCTTGAAAACAAAATTATGAGCCTGGAAATAAGAGAAGGTCAAGTACGAGTAGTGACTGAAAACACAAATAGGATAAAGGCTCCCAGTTTCGACGGCACCATACCCTTCAACGTCTTCAAATTTCAGTTCGCGACAGTGGCCAGTAAAAATCTATGGAACAATGAAGAAAAAGCGATTGAGCTGATTCTGGCACATAAGGGATCTACAGCAGAAGTCCTCGAAAGCCTACCAACTAGCTGCAGAAATAATTATGAGGACATAATGGTGGGGTTACAGCGCAAATATGGCGGCGATCATAAAAAGTAGCTGTATAGAATGGAGCTACGTGGCAGGGTGCAAAGGGCAAGTGAGACGCTTCAGGATTTCACCATGGAGATAGAGCGCTTGGTGCAGCTAATATACCCTGGGGAAAACCATCCACTTCTAGAACAGTTCAAAGTGGAGGCATTTGTTAATGGTATTCGTGACCCAGATATTAAGCACGCGGTTTGCTTTAAGCAAAACACATCCCTTGCTGAAACCATTCCTTACGCTCTGGCTCAAGAAACAGCAAAAGTCATTTCGAGACCGCAGTCATACAAAGTGCGAAAAGTTGAAGTAGCTGCTGAAGATGAGAAAACATTAATGGACGACATAAAGCAAATACTTGAATCGGTTGCTGTAGCATCCCAGAAATTACCACCTCAGGCAGAAACTGTGATATGGGCACGTAAGGAGGAAGATTGTGAGGAGAACCGGTTGTGGGTGGTAGAACCATCAGGAATTAAGAGTGAGACAATTACAGCAAAAGCCCTCGTGAAAACCTGTAAGAATGGAAATATTCCTGTGAGAGTGTTAAATCTATCCAACAGTGAAAAGGTAATTGGTAAAAACTCTCAGATAGCTCAATGTACACCAGCAGAGGCCATAATTAATTGCGAGAGAAACTCGGAGCCTGAAAAACTGTGAACTAAAGAGCGCGAAATACTAGCAGAACACGTGGGGAAATGGGTAGCAGAGCTGAAGCCACCTGTGAGAAACAAATCCAAGCAGCTGCTACGAAAGTACGCCTCTGTCTTCGCCCTAAAAGATAAAAGCCAAGGTAGAACGGCAATAGTGAAGCATGAAATAAATACTGGCGAAGCGAGGCCCATAAAACTAGCCCCCAGGAGCATTCCCCTAGCCAAGCGGAGCGAAGTAAAGCAGCTAGTCAACGAAATGGAGCGAGACGGAATTATCGAACCGTCTTCGAGTCCTTGGAGCTCGCCGGTAGTTTTAGTAAAGAAGAAAGATGGCAGCACTAGATTCTGCGTTGACTACAGAAAGCTCAACGATGTTACCAAAAAGGACAGTTATCCGCTACCAAGAATCGATGACACCTTGGACACGCTAGCAGGAACCAATTGGTTTTCCACGCTAGATTTACAGAGCGGTTACTGGCAAGTCGAGATAGCTAACAAAGATAAAGAAAAAACTGCTTTTAGTGCTCTCGATGGTTTATGGCAGTTTAATGTTATGCCATTTGGTCTCTGCAACGCTCCAGCCACCTTCGAGCGTTTAATGGAACGAGTGTTAAAGGGACTCAATTGGAAGTCATGCCTGGTGTATCTGGATGACATAATTGTCATGGGAAAGACCTTCGATGAACACCTAAGGAATATGGAAGAAGTCTTCAGGCGTATATCAGCGGCTGGACTGAAGCTCAGTGTTAAGAAATGTGCATTGTTTCAGAAGGAAGTCAAATACTTGGGGCATCGTGTAACAGCAGAGGGCATATCAACCGATGAAGATAAAATACGGGCAGTAAAGGACTGGCCTCGTCCTCAAAATCTTCACGAGTTACGAAGTTTCTTGGGACTCTGCACATACTACAGACGATTTGTGCCAAATTTTGCTAGTGTTGCTGCGAGCCTACATGAGCTAACCAGAAAGTCCAGACCTTACCAGTGGAGTGAAGCAGCCGAGGAAGCATTCCAGAAGCTCAAGGAATTGTTGTGTGTGGCACCTATCCTGGCATATCCAGTAGCTGGGCAAAAATTCATGCTAGACACTGATGCAAGCTGATATGGAATAGGAGGCGTGCTGTTGAAAGTGGTAGATGGGACAGAAAAGGTTATAGGCTACTACAGCAGAGTACTTTCGAAGCCTGAAAGAAACTATTGCATAACGCGACGAGAGCTTCTAGCAGCATTGGAGTGCATTAAACACTACCACAAGTATTTGTATGGCCAACATTTTACGTTGAGGACAGATCATGCCGCACTCAGGTGGTTGCTGCAATTCAAGAGCCCTGCAGGACAGCTTGCACGCTGGATAGAGCGACTTCAGAGCTCTGACTTTAGTATTGAGCACAGAAAAGGAGGCAAGCATAACAACGCAGACGCCCTTTCTAGGCGGCCATTTGATCTGGGTTGTAAGCATTGCACAAAGGCGGAGAGAAAGAATTCGTTATTGATGTTCGGCTTACACATATAGAATCTAGTGAAGACTGGCCGACAGCACAAAGAAACGATCCCATATTGGCAAAAGTTATAGCGGCTAAAGAGGAAGACAAAAGACCGACCCGAAGTGAGATCTCACCAGAAAGTCCCCTGGCGTAGGCATATTGGGCCCAGTGGAACAGTCTCAGGTTGAAGGATGGCTGCTTATGTCGCACCTGGGAAAGCACAGACGGCAAAACTGTAATAGATTTAATCGTCGTGCCATCCTCCAAGGTCAAAGAGGTCATGAAACAATTCCACAATGGTCCTAGCGGAGGTCACCTTGGTGTAACGAAGACGTTGGAAAAGATAAAACAACGTTTCTATTGGGTCGGCTGTCAACAAGCCGTAGCCGAGTGGATAGGCAATTGCCAGGAGTGCATTGCAGCAAAGGGTCCAGTACGAAGGAGTCGGGGGCAGCTTCAGCAGTACAATTCAGGCGCTCCCTTTGAACGTATAGCGATAGACGTAGCAGGTCCCTTTCCTGCTAGTAATGCTGAAAACCGATACGTTTTAGTGGTCACGGACTATTTTAGCAAATGTCCGGAAGTATATGCCATTCCCAATCAAGAAGCCAGAACGATTGTAGACGCTTTTATAAGCAACTGAGTGTGTCGCTATGGTGTTCCCTTAGACCTACACTCCGACCAAGGCCGAAAATTTGAATCCGCTATATTCAAAGAGATGTTCGAAGTATACGGAATAAGAAAGACCAGAACGACACCGTTACATCCGCAATCTGATGGTATGGTCGAAAGATTTAATCGAACCCTGGAGGAATACCTGAGAAAAGTGGTCAGCGCACATCAGAGGGACTGGGATGAGCATATACCCAAATTTTTGTTGGCATATAGATCAGCTGTTCACGATTCCACCTCACGAACACCAGCGAAAATAGTCTTTGGATCTGAGCTAAATTTGCCTGCAGATTTAGAGTTTGGTGTTAAGCCAACATCGGTAGAAGGAGACGGCGAAAACTGTAGTCAGGCACAAAGGGACCTTCAGGAGATTCACGAATTCGTGCGGAGTCGGATAAAATTAACCAGTGATAAAATGAAAGCCAGATATGATCGAGCTGCCAACTCTGAGAGATTTAATGAGGGACAACTGGTTCTACTTTTTAACCCACAACGGAAGAAAGGATTATCACCCAAACTACAAACTCATTGGGATGGACATTATAAAGTAATAAAACGGCTAAATGACGTAGTTTACAGAATACAGAAGTTTCAGAGCCCAAGATAAAAAATGAAAGTTGTGCACTTGGAGCGGCTAGCCAACTTTGGAAAAGGTACATCTGTGCCTGTTCGGGACGAATAGGTTTGAGAAGGGGGTAGTGTTACGAAAGAAGAATTTATTCATTATAGGCTCTGAGCCACAATACTCTCGAACAACAACAACAACATTAACGGTTTGTTTTCTTAAAATGATGAAAGAAAGAAACAAACAATAAAGAGTAACGCCTCATACAAACATTCGCATATACACATATTAAATAAACACTTTTCTGTTAAATACACAGGCACATACATAAATACAAGCATAAACAAATAAACAGCCACACAAGCAGGCATAAAGAAATAAACAAACACACAAACAGAAAACAAGAGCAATAACAATCGAACCTGCCAGATCTGTCTGGAATAGAACATTCTGGTGCTTTAAAATCACCTATATAATCGAATCGCGCTGGCGAGTAGTATGGCAGTATTAAAGAGTTAAGTTGTCGTTTGTTAAGAGTGTTTAACAGTTTGCTGTATTTTTGAACAGTGGTGTTAAATAAATAAAGTGACTTACAGTAAAAGTAATAACAGTGTGTATTTATTTTGCAATTAGAAGAACCCAACGTAAAGTAAAAACGTAACAATATATAATTTTATAAATTTTCCACAAAGAATAAAATTGGAAAAAAATTAGCTGAAAATTGTAGTCAATATTTGAAAAAATTGGACAAATGAAATATGACAAGCTCTAAAAGAATTTACAGCGGCTAGGTACCAAATTTTGAGACCACACAGTGCCATCCCTGGCCAGGGAATGGTGCACAGTGCCAAAACTATAGCTCAGATAGTCCTTTACTATTCTCGTATCAAATTTTGGAACAATTGGCCATGTTCTTAACAAATGGCTGGATTATTTTCCCACAGTGCAGTATAGGCTTTTTTTATATGTTATTACAGCAAAAGAAATACTTGATATGAGAGTGTTCATATGTATGTAAATGTAGTTTATTTTGATTATTTAAAATTGTTAAATCTATGAGAATTGTTTGGTGTTCCGAAAAATCTCAAACGGGATTGGAAACCTTAGAATATTCCTTAATCATAAAATGAAATGGAGTGTTCTGAAATATCAAATGTTACAAATATGCTTAAAATGTAAGTTTAATATCCTTGAAAATATTGTTTTTTTTTAATGAATTTTGTCATGTATTTTTTCGTGAAAATATTGTTCACCGTAACCATACTATACAACAACAAAATTTTATCATATTTTCATAAATATCATAGTTTTATCAATTTAACAATATGTTGTCTATAGTCGAAAAATAAATTGGTGGTATATAATAATATACATACATAATTCAAAGATATAACTTATTTTAAACTTTAAAATTAAAAATTAAAAAAAAAATAACTTGTCCATTTTTACTTTTTCTAAAAAATAAATTTATTTTTAGTATATTTTTTATATGCTTACATTTTGACATATGTATATGTGTGTTATTTTTTAATTGAATAAAAAAAAAGGTGAACATTTTAAAGTAATACATAGTTAATTGCATTGGAATTTAAATTCGGTACATTTTAAAGTACATGTAGTTCTTTAATAAGCAGGCATTTCCTTGCTTACGACTAGATTTTCAGCCGCCGTGGAACTTTTGTGCACCAGCCGCCGCAGCCGATAAAATTCGTCGGCGCAGGTCTCTGATACACTCTACCACAAAATGTACTTAAGAAGTAATCGAGTTGGTAAAATCATGCTAAATTTCGTTATAACTCAAACAGGTCACAAATATTATAAGTCGGATATTAAAAGGAAGAAAAAATTGCAGAATTGAATTTTTGTAATTGTTGTTAAATTAAAATTTTAACTAAGATATTATATGTATGTCTGTATGTATTCTTATTACTGATTTATGAATCTTTTAACTTAAAGGTGGAATATCAACAAATGTTATTAAAAATATATGTAAGTTTTATTTTATTATTTTTGTCAATTTATATAAATTTTACTCGAAGTTAAGCCTTACACATGCAAATAACACCACTATCGGAACACCCTTTAATTTTTAGGTTTATTTTTTTTTAAACTTATTTATAAAGTGAACTAAGTTTTAATTACAGTTTGTTAATTTTTAGTGTATGCCTCCTACAGTTCAAGAAATAAACACATATTCGCGAATAACACCTCTCTATCGGAACACCCTATAAGTTTTAATTTTTGTTGCTATAGCTGCCACCGCTATACACCTTCTGTGAATTTCAAGAGTCTACCTATTATGGTTCAAAACTTAGGTATTATACATGCAAATCACACCACTATCGGAACACCTTTTAAATTTTAGTCTAAGTCTGAATTACTGTTTTTAAATTTCAAGTGTATCCCTCCTACAGTTCAAGAAATAAACACATTTTCGTGAATAACACCTCTCTATTGGAACACCCTATAAGTTTTAGTATTTGTTGCTATAGCGGCAACAACTATACATCATCTGTGAAAATTTCAAGATTACGGTTCCAGAGATAAAAGGCGCTGACAGACGGACAGACATTGTAGCGAAAACAATAGGGTTACGTTTTTACACTTTGTGTACGGAACCCTAAAAATGCCTGTTGCACCTGTTGTAGACTTACACGTACTTTATAAAAATATACTTTGATAAAATGTAAAAGATTTAAGAAAAAATTCTATATTGTCGTTTACAATCTATGACAGTTATATTGTAGAGTTTAGAACTTCAAAATTTAAAAAAATAGGATAATAGAGAATAAAAAATTGTGTGCAAAATAAACTTAGGAAACGGGTTTAACCCGGCACCATCTACTCGATCCAAAACCGAACGCTCAGCACCCTTGCATCAATTGAAAATTCTTGTTTATTTTATCGATTAGTAAAGCAAGAAAGATTTTTTTTTTAAATTATGTTATCGTAAAAAATTACTGATGTATGATTTATAAAATATCTAACGCAGAAATCTTTTGAACCGAAGTTGGAAATTTAGATAGCCTATAATTAACTTTGAAACAAAGTTAATTTAGTAAATATCTTTTTGGATTTTGAATTGTTATGAACTTCTAAAAATAATATACAAGTTGTTTTAAAATCTACTTTTGTATTAAAAAATGAAGGACCAGACATTAGGATCCTTGTAAAGTTTACGTATTTCAAAAAGTATAGACGCTCAAAAATACGATTATTAAAAATCTATTAAATACTTGCAAAAATATGACTGATAAAAGGTTAGAATGTTTTTTTACCCATAAACGTAAGAGCGTTTTAATAGAAAAAAATATTTTTGGACAAAAATCATAGTGGTGAATAGGAGAGCATGAGTCCATACACAGTGTGAAAGTTATATGAGTGCATGTTTGTTGATTCAGTTTTATTCTCCATTTCTTCAACAATTTTTTCAAATTGAGTTGAGCGCTTTCACGAATTCTTAAAAAAGCTTTGTTATCAGCAAATGTTGATGTGTGGACTCGGGTGTTAATTGACATATCTGATATGTACAGTAAATATAAAATGAGTCTCAAAATACTACCTTGGAGAACTCCAGCTTCAATGAGCTGACGCGAGCCTAAAAAATTTCCTGCTTTTAGTAAAAACTTTCGATCTGTTAAATATTTTTTTAGGAGCTTATAGAAGTTTTCGGGGAGGTTCCGCTTTAGCTTTTATACAAAAAATATTCAATAAAATTTTCTATATCTTTATATTATTTTTGTAATAATAAAGTTGAAAATCATAACAGAGTAAGGGAATATTTAACATTACTATGGTGAAGGGTATATGAAAGTCGGCATGGCCGAATATAGCACTCTTACTTGTCATTATTCATTTGATTTTTATATGGAATTCCCCAAAAAAATATGTTTTGATCCACATAATTTCTTTTGTTTCAGATTTTAAAAATGAAACTATTTCTACAGAATTTATTTTGCATTTCTGACTTGAATACATACATAAGTAAAATATATGCATGCAAAAAATAGAAGTTGACATCACTAAAAAATTAGGTCTGTTCAGTAACTTTCCTATATATATATATATATATATATATATATATATATATATATATATATATATATATATATATATATTGTTACGCGCTGGCTACATTTCTGATAATAAAAATTTCTAGATAATAACCCTACAAAAACCGTGGTTAAGGGGTATGAAAAGTTAACCCGCTAGCTCTTTATTATAATTTTGGTTCTCAACCCGTGTTTTACGCGTAAGCATATAACATACTCTCCCACCCTGGGAGTATGCAAATTTATACAAAATAACAAACATAGAAATCAAATAGAAACCTTTTTCCTTGCATAATTAACGAAATTATATTCGCAAGTGGCATGATGTTACGCCATGCGGGGTATATTGTTCCCTAACAAAAAAAAAAACACCTATGACAGAGTGGATACCCATAATTATAAATCTGTCCCTAAAACGAACGACCTTTTATCTACATTGTTTTATGATTTGTTTTGGTTATCCTTCCCTCCATAATGTAAGAATTTAGTAACTCATTTTGTTTAGAATGGATTTCATAACAATTGTTTATTTAAAAATAATAAAAGAAAGAAAATAACAACACAAAAAAATATTATAAGTAAGCTAATTCATTCATATTAAAATAAGGTATGTAAGTAATAAACGTGAGCATAAAACGTCTTGTTAGACTAACTTCATAATGTTCAATAATGAATTGGTCTCTTTTTTCTTGCACTTGATTTCATGTGTACACAAATATTGTTGTGCTCTTAAATAAAAACATACAAAACATTTGCTCTTCTGCCAACCAATGCAATATTTGTTGTTGTTTGAAATTAAATTTCAGTAGTGACAATAGTGTCTCTTGATATGAAATACTGTTATAGCAGACAACATGTATGTAAATGTATGATGTTAAAAGCAAGGGTTTGTACTTTGTATTTTAGTTATTTTATATTAATTTGCGCGTTGAGTGGTTGAAAATAGAAAACTGTAGTATATTGAATTTTTTTTAACTTTTACTGATGAATAAAAAAATCTAATTTAATTTTTTCTCTCAAAAATCAGAGATTTTACTCTCAAGAAAATTTAAGTAAAATGAACTAGTGAACAATATGAAATGCTCAGCATATTTATTGCACTTGATAAAACTGTCCGGTCAAATCAGGTGCACTGATTTTTGCACTGTTTGCTCTCTTGTTCTCTGTATTTACTGTTTAGTAATATTCAACTACACATACAATCAATATTTGCGTTTCAAAAACATGCAATACTGTCCACTTTTTAACATCTTGCGCTCACCTTTAGTAAGTAAACAAAATACAATCATTACATACATACTTTCATACGTAAAGGAGACGTTAGCATAAGAGAGTTGTAATGGAAATTAATTCAAATAATGAGCATTAATAGGAACGATTTAGCAATTGAACCTATAAACAAAATAACGTATGCAAGTATGTATTAACTATTGACAATTAATTTAAATAGTAATAATTAGGTTTGAATGATTATACACATTTACTCACTTTTTCATTATTATATGTTGGAGTGTTTACATTCCATCTTGTCTCCCTGATGTTGAGCCCAGCAAACAGATGAACATGATGAGATTGTTGTTGTTTAAATTTAAAATTAAATGATTAAGAGTAGGCAAAATAAATTCAAATAGTAATTAACATAAAAAAGTAGATCGAGAATATAATATACTCATGAAAAAATGTTAGGTCAACTGACAACTTGTTTTATGGTTATATTTTATAAAAAAAAGAATAAGAATTAAGTAAAATGTTTAGATTTTCATTATTGATTGGTAGGTTTATAATTAATTCTAAAATTAATTGCGCTATAGCTACTAAAAAAATGAGTAAATATGAAGTTTAAATTATTTTAGGAATAGAGTCTACTCAAATTAAAATTATTATAGATTAGTTGTAAAGTTTTGTAGTTCAATTTGATTTACATTTACATATTAGATTTTTATAATAACTTAGTGCAATAATAGTTATTGCAACTGTTTGGCCAAATCAATAAATTAATTAATTAAATAAAAAATGAATTTTTAAAAATTATAGAAAAAATATTAATTTGAACGCCCCTAATATTGTACAATTGATACTTATTTTTTTGTACTTAAATGTATTACTTTTAACACCCTTGATCTCATCTAGGCTTGGGAAATTTAAAAATCTGTTATACTGTACATTTGAATAATCTTCATTTTGAATAATAAAAATCACTGTTTTTCTTAACACCAACTAAACAAGAACCAATTTTATATTTTTTATCGAAGCGATAGTTTTATTAACTTTTATTGAATATCGGTCCATTTTTACTTGTGAAAACTCTCACGAAACATTTTGGCGCCCGAGCAGGGACTGATTTTATAAATAAAAGATTTAAATAATCGCATACTAAAATTGTATTGTGTTAAACGTTTCGGTGTGAAAACATAAAAACTAATAAAAAACATAGTGACTGTGTTTTATAATAAAAAACAAAATAAAATTAATTAAAAGCCGCGATCGTTAGTAAAACACACGGCTAATTGTTAAACAAGTGCATATTAATAACAACAAAATATTGTTTATAAATAAACAATATAAAAACTGCAACAACAACAAAGTCAACATATTTTCATCCCCCAATTTACCAAAGTTTGCTACAAATGCACTGCAATTGCTGCTTGTGTCTAAAAAAGGGAAGTTCAAACCAACAACAACAGGTATTCAAGACAAAATAATTTGGTGTGAGACTGCTAATTATAAATACTTTTATAAAATAAAATTATATTAAATAATTTTTAAAATTCAGGCAAGTTGATTCCACACAACAATTATTTTCTCTTTCAATTTACATTCTACTCTATATAAAGTGAAGCATAAAAACACACAAACATTTTTCTTCTTTACTTTATTTGGCACAATTTATTCAAAATACACTTCACTATCTCGGTTGATTTGCCACAATCTCGTTCATACGATACCGCTCTCCTCGCTTAATTTCTCTTAATTTTTCTGTAAAAGAATAAATAAAATTAATTATAAATTATTAAATAATTCTTACCATTTCTCTCTTTAACATTTATCACAACTCTATTACGGTTTGCTTTCTATTAACATTCGTTTAATAGTTATTGTTGTTACTTTAATATAACCTGCTGTTTATTATTGTGATTTATACAAATTACATTAAATTTGGTATCACTACCACATATATTTGTGACGTCAGTAAACAAAAGGTACACAACCCAGCGAACATTTTTAAAAGAGATTGAAGTGAAGTGAATTTACAAATTAAATAAAATAATATTTTAATGAAGTACTGAAAAACAATATAATTAACAACATTATACTTAATTGTACTGTAAAATATTTATTAAAGCTAGAGGATTGAGTGAAAGTAAATTTTATTTTCGTAATAAAAACATAAGAATTGTTGGCAATATTTTTCATTAAAAATAAATCAATTCAATCTTGAGATATTTATATAAGCCAATTTTGTAGAGTTTATATTTTAAATTCCATTATTTTGCTTATAAATAATTGTGTTGTTGCCAATACAACCCACAAAACAATTTTGTTGTAATTCAAACAAATATATTTTTCTGTTTTGAATAATTAAATTCACATTAAAATATTTTATTGAAAAATATTTTTATTAAATCAATTGGAAGTCGCTTAATCCGTTTAGATCTCGAAAATTTCTTATATCGAAAAAATTATTTTCTTGAGATCCTTCCATATATTTCTGAAATTTATTTGAAATATCTTACGTAAAAGCTTATTAATTAAAATGCAAGCTAGTAAGAGAAACGTCAAGCCATCTACAATGGAGGCTTTAATACATCAGAAAAATACCGTCTTAAATAATATTGAGCGTATCCAGCGATCTTTAAGAGAAAAAACAATATCATTTAATCCGATTGAATTGGAATGTCGCCTAGATATATTAAATTCTTATATCGAACAGGCTATGATTTTCCAGTCAGAAATTGAAATATTGGATCCTAATAATGATGAAAGATCAGCTGTAGAAGATTTATGCGTATCGACAAAATGCCTACTTTTAGCATATTTAACTCCAGGTAGAAGACAAAGCTCACATGAAAACGCTACAGGTTTCACTTCTCATCATAGCAGCCTTCCGAAAATGAAATTACCGAAATTTAGCGGCAAGTACTCAGAGTACAAAAATTTTATAAGTTTGTTTGAGAGCCTTGTGGATCATGATATATCTCTTACAGAGATAGAAAAATTCAACCATTTAATTTCATGTTTATCCGATGAAGCTCTAGGTACTGTGAAGGCTTTTCAAGTTACTGAACAGAACTATTCCAAAGCGTTGGCAAGTCTAAAGCGAGTTTATGATAACCCATGTCTTATATTTTTTGACAACATTAGACAATTATTTAATTTGCCAGAGATAACGAAACCCTCGTCGTCCGCTTTGAGGAGCATGATTAACACAGTCTCAGCTATTTACGATTCACTTCTGTCTATTGGTGACGACAAGGCTATCACAAACGCGGTAATTATTCATTTAGTCATGATGAAGGTCGATTCAGCCACTCGATCAAAATGGGAAGAGCAGCTCAATTATGATAAGTTGCCCCTATGGAGTGACTGTGAAGAGGCTTTAAATAGAAGATATCAGCATATTTCAGCTGAAGAAGCCTCCAATACAGTACAGAAGACTGATAGACTTACGAGAAGAAAGAATGACAACAATTCTGGAAAAAAGAACAAATCGTTTTCGTGTCAGGTTAAAACACAGCAGGACAGCATTAAATGCATTTTTTGTAGGTCGTTTGAGCATTATGTTTCAAACTGTCCATCTTTTTCAGCCATTCCTGTAAAACAAAGATTTGATTTTGTAAAGGGTGTACCTGCCTGTATAAATTGCCTAAGAAAAGGCCACACAGTAACGAAGTGCAAGGCATCGAAATGTCGAGTATGCAATCGCTCACATCACACTCTTTTGCATCAGTATAGTATAACTAATGAGCAAAATTTAGATGCGGCCAGTTCTAGTTCAAGCCAGCATGCATCTGTTAATATTTCATCCTCTAGTAAAGATAATGTTATCTTGGCTACGGCTTTGGTAAAAATAAGAGATAATTCGGGACAATATGTATATGCTAAAGCGTTATTGGACTCCGGTTCACAAATAAATTTTGTAACTGAGGAACTGTCGCAAAGATTAAAATTAGAAAAAGAAGAAAATAATCTCAGTCTTGTCGGTGTAGGAAAAACTAATTCCGCAGCTAAATTTAAAATTCAAGCCACTGTGAAGTCTCGAGTGAACTCTCATGAATTTTCTTCAGATTTTTGGGTTCTTCGATCGATTTCCGGTTATCAACCAGACAAGGTTATTTCTACGGCTAGCTGGAATATTCCTAACAATATTGAACTTGCTGATCCATACTTTTTCAAACCTCAGAAAATTGATATGTTGATCGGCGCTGAGATATTCTTCGAATTGTTATGCGTTGGCCAAATAAGAAGGAGTCCCGACATCCCAACAGTTCAGAAAACACTTCTGGGTTGGGTTGTGTCCGGTAAATATAAACATTATAAGACTCCTCGTAACGAATCGTGTCATATTAGTACGTGTAATAATGTCGAAACTGAAGAAACTCTTAATAAAATTGTTCAGAGATTTTGGGAACTAGAAGAGGTTCCTAAAGAAGTTAATGTTTTATCGTCAGAACAACAGTTATGCGAAGAAAATTTTATAAAAACTGTTAAACAGTTGCCGTCTGGTAGACTTCAAGTGTCACTACCTTTCAAAGGCGACCCTAATAAATTGGGTTCCTCTTTTGATACAGCTAGGCGACGTTTTCTTTCGCTTGAACGAAGGCTTTCAAAAGATTTAAAAATGAAAGAGATGTACAATAATTTTATGAAAGAATACATTGAACTAGGACACATGACTATTAGAGATGGTAAAATTCCTAATTTTCCGCACTACTTCGTACCACATCAGTGTGTACTACGTCCACAAAGTACGTCAACAAAACTTCGAGTTGTATTTGATGCTTCTTGTCGCACTACCACACAACTCTCTCTGAATGATCTTTTAATGATTGGGCCTACAGTGCAAGAAGAGTTATATTCTACACTTCTTCGGTTTCGATTGCATAAATACGCTGTCACAGCGGACATTGAAAAAATGTACCGCCAAGTTTTAATTACAGAGTCCGATAGAAAATTTCAGCTAATTCTTTGGCGTGAAAAAGACTCAGACAGCCTTGAAATTTACTCATTAAACACAGTAACTTATGGCACGTCATCCGCGCCGTTCTTGGCAATACGCTGCTTAATGCATTTGAGTGATCAATTTAAAAATTCATTACCAATTGGATCTAAAATTATCCGTAGAGATTTTTACGTCGATGATTTGCTAACTGGAGCAGATTCAATTGAAGATCTTAATGTCATACGTAAAGACGTCACTAAAATACTGCAGTCAGCTGGGTTAAATTTAACAAAATGGGTTTCTAACTACGAAGCGAACACTGAATCTACCGTAGTTCAGAAGACTCTCCACAATACAGAAGATTTTACGAAAGCGTTAGGCACATATTGGCTACCAAAAAGAGATGTTTTCAAATATCAGTTAGATGATTCATTTCACACATTAAGGCGACAAAGCGAAATATTTTATCTGTGTCTGCCAGATTATTTGATCCTCTTGGGCTTTTATGTCCGCTTGTAGTCAAAGCAAAAGTTCTACTTCAAGAACTTTGCTTACAAAAATTGGACTGGGATGAATCGATTCCTATGAATCTTCATACGTCCTGGGAGAATTTCAAAAGAAATTTGTCAAAAATTGATAGTATTGAAGTTCCCCGCTATGTTTTGACTACTACAAAATCTTATCACCAAATTCATGGATTTTCAGACGCATCAATTAGAGCGTACGGCTGCTGCATTTATATTCGAAGTAGAGTGAAGAATAATTTTTCTTGTCATTTGCTAACGGCAAAATCAAAAGTCGCTCCTTTGAAAACTAAGTCGCTACCGCGGCTTGAGCTATGTGCAGCACATTTATTAGCCAAGTTATGGGCTAAAGTTAAGACAATTTTAACGTGCGGCATTGAAAGTGTTACATTTTGGACCGATTCCGAAATAACACTACACTGGATAAAGACTCATCCATCAACCCTATCCACGTTTGTTTCAAATCGTGTAGCAGAAGTTCAGGAACTGTCTGATCAAGTTACGTGGCGTCATGTTCCGTCAAAGGACAATCCTGCTGACATCGTTTCAAGGGGTTGTAATGTTGATGAGCTCAATGCCTCAATTTGGTTCACGGGTCCGGCGCTTTTGCTCAATGAGAGTAATGACTGGCCAGTGAATCAACATTTTAATTTGAATGACGAACAATTGTCATTGGAAAAGAAAAAAGTAAACGTTTTTCTTGCTGTTGAAGAACTAAATTCTATTATAGAGTTAGTTAATAAGCATTCATCCTATTTAAAGTTGATTAGAGTGTTTTCGTATGTTTTAAGATTTGTTCATGTATGTAGAAACAAAAATTTTAAAATTACGAATGTTAACCCAACAGCAAAGGAAATGAATTTTTCATTTCTAAAATTAGTTGAAATTATTCAGTCTCAAGAATTTTCCAGTGAAATTAAAAATTTACGAAAATCACAGGTCCTGCAGCCAAACTTGCAAAAATTAAATCCGTTTATTCATGAATTTGAGGAAGAAAATAGAAAATGCTCACTTATTAGAGTAGGCGGGCGATTGCTAAATGCAGCAATCTCGTACGATGCGAAGTTTCCCTTATTAATGCCTAAAAAATGTCATTTTGTGGCCATTTACTTGCGTTATTTACACTTTGAAAACTGCCATGCAGGAGCAAAAGCTTTAGTTGCTCTTCTTCGAGATAAAATTTGGCTTATAAATGCTAAGGAAGAATGCAGTCGAGTTGTGCGCAAATGTATTCACTGTTTCATGTATAAACCGAAACTGATGAATCAAATAATGGGAAACTTGCCCGCTGACAGGGTGAGAGCTCTACGACCATTCAAAATATGTGGCGTAGATTTTTGCGGTCCGGTTAATGTAACTTTAAAAATTCGCGGCCGCCCACCCGTCAAAATGTATATAGCTGTGTTCATATGCTTCACATCAAAGGCTGTTCATTTAGAGCTGGTTACTGATTTATCTTCCGATTCCTTTCATTTATGTCTCAAAAGGTTCATCGCCAGGAGAGGGATGCCAACCAAAATCTATTGCGACAACGCCACCAATATTCGGGGCCAGTCGGGAGATGCGAGAGAAGAAATGTTGCAGCAGGCCGAATTGTTCGCCGCCAACAGAGGGATGGAATTCATCTTTATACCACCCAGGGCACCTCACTTCGGCGGGCTGTGGGAGGCAGCGGTCAAGTCGGCCAAGAGCCTGATGTTGAAAACCGTTGGCAGCGCGCTCTTGACAGCGGAAGAACTCGCCACGTTGCTGGCAGAAATCGAAGCCGTACTGAACTCACGTCCAATATGCCCCAACACCAGCGATCCCAACGACGGAGAAGCCCTCACTCCAGCCCACCTGTTAGTAGGAGAGAGCCTTCGAGCGCAGCCCAGCGATTTTCTGGTAGAAGAATCGACCAAGCTACCGTACTTGAGGAGATGGCAGCGTATTTCCGCACTCAAGCGGACGTTCTGGCGGTCTTGGGTGAGAGACTACGTCCTGAGTCTGCAAGTGCGAACCAAGTGGTCCGAGGTAATGCCCGACGTCTCCGTAGGCAAAATCGTCGTCGTACACGACGACAATCTTCCGCCAATGCAACTGATTTATGTACCCAATATGGCTGCCAATTTAATTTAAGTCGCAAAGATTAGAGGTTATGTTGAATTACTGGACATGAGGTTTATTAGCCAATAAGTTCCAAATTAACGTCCTTTTCTTCCTTATTTTAACGTTTAACCTGATGGTAAATGTGTATCAATACCTTAGGGCTTATTAACCAAAGCTTGTTGGATTTTATGATTTTCAATTCTCCACCAATAATTTGACTTAATCGCAAATTATTAACGCGAGTTTATTCATCTTAAATAAATATGGTTTTCTCATCACACACTTTATAATTTAACAATATTAAATATTTGTAACTTACTTTTAAATAAGTATTATTCAAACAGCTTCGAAAATATGTTCTATGTGAGATTACAACATGGACAGCTTATTTAAAATAATGTTAATATAAGTTGATTAAAAACTTTGTACTTCTTGCACTATTCACTTTACACTTGATAATGATATTTTCTTCTCAAAAATATAATTTATAATTTATATAATTTACTAACAGCAATATTCCAATGGGAGAAAATTATTACATATTAGGATATAATTGAATTTCTGCTTGTAAGAAGAGGACAAAGAGTTTATGCTAATAAGTTGAGTACTGCAATGATTTTATTGAACAATGTACACTCATTACACGTATTAAAGCGTAAGAACCAATTCAAAAAAAAATCTCTAGCATGCTATTTTTGGGGAAGGAAACCTCCTTAGAAAATTCGCAATAAAACACCAAAGAGTTATAAAAAGTTATAATTAAACAGGTGTAAATAAAAATCGTTACACATATATCTGTGGCAATAAGGAATAAGTGCTTAAGTCGACTGAAGCAAAATTTTAGTTACTGGCACCTTTGCAATCTCCGTAATTGAATCTAAACCCAAAAACTTTTTTACAAAGTACTACAAAATGATTATTCTCAAAACAAATTCTACAATAAAAAAACAAATAAGGCCATAGAAATAATCGAAATAGTAGCAAAGGTAACAGTGTTAATCTAAAATTAAGCAAACATGAAGAAAAAAAGAAAAAATAGGACAAAATTAACAATCTCAGTTCTCCATTCAGCATATGAAGTAAGTACATTCGTACTTGTAAAACATGTTGTAGGAATTGATACCAATATAAACTAACCATTACTTGAAAGTTCATGAAATAGTTTCCTCTTATAAGCATCAACAGAACAATCAAACATTCTCAAGCTTGTTGGTAAAACGTTGTAAGCTCGTGCCACTCTTACACAAAATGAACGCTCCATTATGGGAGTTAATCTAGGAATTTTCAATTGCCTATTTCTAGTCGATCTACAAAACTCAAAGAAATTAACCAAATACCTAGGTGTTTGTAACCTATAAGTCCTATAAAAGTGCAACAAGATCCTAAACTTAATAAATTCATTTAACGAAAACCCGCAAAATTGTAAAACATATGATGAAACATGCTGGTGTAATCTAAGAGAGTAAAGATACCGTATAACCCTATTAAAGACTAATCTTAACTTCCTCATGATATAACCAAAGGTATCAGAATAAACCTCTAATGCATATAAGAAAATTGGCATCACTAGTCCATAAACAACTCTTTTCTTGATATGAAAAGGCAATAACAAATTCAGACTACATAATCTACGTAAAGTAAAATGAACTCTAGATATTATAGAGTTAACATGATATTCTAAAGTCAAACCTGTGTCAAGAATACACCAAGACATTTAAGTTTATTAACAAATTCAATAAAGGTACCACCAAAATAAACTGAAAACCTATAACTTTTACATCTACCAAAAAACATAGCCTTAGTCTTTTCAGTATTGACCAAAAGACAATTTTCAGAAATCCAACTTAAAAATATTATTTTATAAAAATAATATTTTTTTAATAATATAGGATGTGTATAGAGGTTTATTTAATTTGGTTTTTTATTACATTACATTTTTATATAATTATTTAGTATCCCATCGTGTATAATTTAGAAAAAAAAAAATTGTCGTAAGTGAGGTTGAACAGGCAAACTATTGTTTTATAGTCGCAGTCTCACCCTCCACACCACTGGCTGGTTATACAAGCAATGATTATTAGAAGATAAAAAACTATATCGGTAATAAAATTGGATAGTTTTTCAATATACATCTACAAATATTTTTGTTTCGCGCCAAAAAATATGACTCAAGAACAATTATGATTTCAATGTTCAATATGAGAAGATATACATATGTAGATATGTAGATATACATACAGTGGATCAATAAAGTTTAGGCACATCATGATTTTCAAGAGTGTTCTGTTAATAACTTTGGATCTGGTTCACTTAATAAAATAATTTTGATATCGTTTTAAAGATTGAGAGTTATATTGACCATTTAGAACAAAAAATAATTTATATCTTATTGTTTCTAATATACAACGCTTTAAAAACTAAAAAGCAAGCTATGTCTATCTAAAAAAAGTTTAGGCACTTACTGCATTAATGTCCTTTAATCCCTTGTATAACGGTAAATTTTCACTTTTTTATTTCAAGTCATGTTTATGCACATGTTAAATCCTCAGTAGGCGAGAGTTTTAAATGTAAAAAATATTCTTGGTATTTAATTCGTGACGAAAACAGCAAAATGAGCAATCGTTCAGAAATTTCCGTAAAATTATAATAAATCTTCATGCACAGGGAAAATCCTATCGCGAAATTGGTGTGATTGTACAGAGGCCCTATACCAGTGTAAGAAACATCATAAAAAATTATGAAAAAACCAACAAATTAGAGCGTGAGAGGAGAAGTGGACGTCCAAAAAAATTTACATCTCGTCCGGAGCGTATCATTGTTGCTGCAGTGGCTTAAAATCCAAAGATTTCAGCTGTAGAATTGTGTCGGGAAATGAAGAAAAGTTTTGGTGAAGACCTTAATCCACAAACAATAAGAAATACGCTGCACAGAGCTGGATATCATGGAAGAGTTCCCCGTCGCAAACCTTGTCTTTCAGAATAAACAAGAAAAAGCGGTTAGAGTTCGCAAAACTCCACATTAATCAGCCTGAAGCCTTCTGGAACAGTGTGATATTTAGTGATGAATCGAAGTTTAACATTTTTGGTTCAGATGGTCCACAAAAAAATTGGCGAAAAGCAAACAAAGAGCTTCAAGAAAATAATATTATTAAGACTGTGAAGCACGGTGGTGGCAATGTTATGGTTTGGGGATGTATGGCGGCATCTGGAGTGGGAAATCTTGTCTTTATAGACGACAAAATGGACAAGGACTCTTATTTAAATATTTTAAAAGAAAACTTATCTCCAAGTGTTGCGAAGCTGGGCTTAAATGGGAAATTCTTGTTCCAACAAGATAATGACCCAAAACATTCTTCATATCTTGTGCAGGAATGGCTTATATACCACTGCAAATAGTTAAAACCCCTCCGCAATCGCCAGACACGAATCCGATAGAGCATATTTGGCACTTACTAGAGAAAAAAATACGGAAACATTACATTACATCCAAAGAATCACTTAAAGCGGCACTTCGCTTAGAATGGGAAAAAATTACTCCTGATGAAACATCTAACCTAGTAAGAAGTATGAGTAGACGTTTAGAAGTAATTATCCAAGCTAAAGGAAGTTCAACCAAATACTAGACATGCAAAAACCCCGAATATTTTGAAAATTTTCACATGTGTGCCTAAACTTTTTTTACATAGACTTACCTTATTTTTTAGTTTAAAAGCCATTGTATATTAGAAATAATAACATATGAATTATTTTTCGTGTTAAATGGTCAATAAACCTATCAATCATCAAGTTATGCAGATGCAAAGTTACTGGCGAAACACTTTTAAAAATCATGTTGTGCCTAAACTTTATTGATCCACTGTATGTATAAAAAAATAAGTTTTTTTAATTCTAGTAAGTATTTAAAGGTTTACATATTAAAAACAATTCTGAGCTATAAAAGATACATACAAAATGGTAAACTCATTCTTTTGCAAACTATATTTATATTTTTTCCACATTTTCCAACAACCTTAACAGGATTTATTGCTAGTATGATTTGAGAAAACTACATTAAAATATAATTTAACAATAAAACAAAAATTTCAAAGCTAAATCCCTAAAGCTATGAAATAGGTTTTTTAGGGTTCCGTACCCAAAGGGGAAAAACGTAACCCTATTGTTTTCGCTACAATGTCTGTCCTTCTGTCAGAGCCTTTTATCTCTAGAACCGTAATAGTTAGACTCTTAAGATTTTCACAGAAGGTATTGTCGCTATAGCATCAAATACTAAAACTTATAGGTTGTTACGAAATTGACGTGTTATTCGCGTATATTTCTTTATGAACTGAATGATGCGTAAATTAAAATTTACACACGGTAATTAAAACTATAATCGCTATATTTACAAGATTATTGGGTGTTCCGACAGTAACGTGATTTACATATATGTATATGGCCTAAGTTTTGAACCATAATAGGTAAACTTTTGAAATTTTCGTAGCAGATGTATTACAGTGGCCGCTAAGCAACAAACACTAAAACTTATAGCGTGTTTAGAAAGTGACGTTTTATTTGCGCTGTCTTTATTTTTTGAACAGTAGGAGGCAGACACTTAAAATTTAAACACACGGTAATTAAAACCATGTTCGCTATATAATCAAGTATAAACAATTAATCCTAACAATTACACAGGGTGTTCCGACAGGGCCTTAGTAGGCCCTTGAGATGTTTTCCCACGGCCGCTATAACAAGTACTAAAAATTAAAGTGTGTGCCGACAGTGACATGTTTTTCACGTATATTACCTGATTTTTTGAACCGCAAAAAGAAGGCTCTTGATATTTTCATAGAAATTGTATTGCCATGGCCACTATAACAACAATTACTAAAATTTATAGGGGGTTTCGATAGTGACGCGATTTTTGCGATTATAACTTTAATTTTTTAGATGTAAATTTATACAGTGTGTAAAATTATCAGGCCTGTTCTGAAAATCACTTTTTATCAAAGTGATTTGAAATCACGTAAAAGGTGTTCAACATACAAAACATTTTTAAATCACGTGATTTTAAATCGGTTAGGAAAGTACCTGTGCTTTCAAATCACTTACTTATTTTTGCGAGTTCTTTGTTAATTTTATAACAAACTGCTGTAATAAATAGTATGAAGTGTTCTTTTATGATTTTTGTAGTTAAATTACGTAATATTATAAGAAAAATATAAGAAAATAGCGCATTTTTGAATGCGTAACATTTTATATTTTGCTGTACCATTTTATAAAAAAAAAATTGTGTTTTTCCGCTTCTTTTTAATTGTCAGCAGATTAAGTGTTTAGAAAGTACATCTACCCTGGCCAAACTTCAAAATTGCAATGGTTCCGTAAGTAAAGCCTTAAAACGCCCATTTTTTATACTGCTTTCATTTTAAACCTTTTGGGGTCCACAATGTTCCCTTGACCCTTCAGATTGCTTTTATTTTACGTATTACGTAAAATTTAATGAAAAAAATAATAAAAATCAGCAATTTTCTTGTGGTTTTACAATTTTAAAATCGCTTAAAAAAATAAAAAATTATATGATTTACAGAACAGGGTAAGGGTGCTTGATAAAACGTAAACAAAATTAACAAAC
Organism: Phasia obesa; assembly: GCA_949628195.1. Classification (NCBI taxonomy): domain Eukaryota; kingdom Metazoa; phylum Arthropoda; class Insecta; order Diptera; family Tachinidae; genus Phasia; species Phasia obesa. The sequence continues at coordinate 118,583,309 of OX451215.1, read as the reverse complement.
TTATACTTTTAAAGTTGTACTGAACATAGTATGATAGGGTTTCATACTATGTTCAGTGGTTGAGTTTGACTCGCACTTTACTGATTTATGATGTATTAAAATAATCTATAATAGGTCATGATAATGGATTTGCTTTAGATTACCTTGCCAAACTCTTCAACAAGAAAAAACAGCTTATTGATTATTTGATGAACTTTCGTATTTTGTTCTGCAAATGATCGGTTTAAGCCATTTCTCTTTATAAAATAACTTTCTATTAAAATATACCTCTTGAATATACTTTTTGCTAGTAATTTTTATTTATTTTTGAATTTTCGGTTTAAAAAATGAGTTAGTATTCATAATTAAAAATAATATGGGAAAAATTACAAACAGAAGCATAAACATATTGTCGCGTTTCTTCTTAAACCACCTAAGCGCCATTTTTTCGAAATTGACTTTTTTGCTTTTTATGATAGAAAATAACATTTGTCACCAGACTACATTGTCAACTTTGTAAGAAAAAATAAAGCTATTTTCAAAATCGCGTAAGCGCCATGCAAATGCCATTTGCATGCAAAATGCACTGGTTTTTATATTTCAAGTTGGAAATTTTAAAGTCTCAACCACTAATTTTTTGTAATTGAGACGAAAAGAAATCTGGAAAGTTTCTAAACATTTGAAGTATTTTTGGTAATGTTTAAAGTTTCTTTTTAATAAGTTAAAGAAACAAAAACTAAAAGTAGCTTAAAAATTTGCAATTTGCTGTTGGTGCCAAAAGCACGAAAGCGACAGATTTGGCTACAGTTATTTTTAAGTAACAAAATGTTTTAAACAAAAATATAAATTATACAAAAATATAATTTATAAATAAAAATATAAATTAAATTGTTCTGGATATATTCATTAAATATCTTTGTTTCATTTTAAAAAGACTGTTTGTGTTTCGTATATTTTTCTAAATTTCTTTTTCACTCATTTGTTTTTTCTTTTTCTGTTTAAATATATTTTTGAATTAAAATAATCGTAAATTAAGGTTCAAAAGTGAGCCAATAACAATTTTTTTGATTATATTAAATTTTGATTACGCCGAACGGTATTTAACTATATCTTGTATTGCAACGAGTTATATTCTTATATACTCATAACTCGAATTATGTGCTTTATTTATTAAAAATAAAACTTAGTTTTGACTCTTTCTTAAAAACAGCTTCACACCTTTTTATTTTGGAAGCAGAATATTGAAATGTGATTTTTCTAGTAGCTAACATTTTTTAGCAATAATAAGTTATTAGAAGATTTTGCAAATATTGCACATAAATCTCATATTATTCAAATTAAAATTTAAATAACTTTTAAATTCGATAAAATATTAAACAAAAAAAAAAAAAAAAATATGGTCTTCTGGTTTTTCCTGTTTTTTGCTAATTTGTTGTGTTTTCTAACAGCATGGTTAAAAAAATTTGCCGGAACTTGGAAAAAAAATTAAATTTGACTATTTTTAGATTTTGGCTCGAATTTATCTATTTTAACGAATTTTAATGAAAAAACCTACAAACGTCAAAAATATAAGTTGAATTTTATTGTTCTCCATAAAATCCACAATAAGAAAAATGCTGAAGAATAAAACTCTGAAATTGTCTCCTTTTTTCTGCAAGGGGGCGCTGAAGTCACAAATTAAGTACTTTTTTTAATTATTAATGTAAGCTAATTGGGCCTTGCTATTGTAAATGTAAATAAAACAATTTTATTACATATTTTTCCCTGACGTTTCGTCAATTTTTTGTTGACTTTTTTAAAGGGATTTTGTAATAAATTTATAATAACCAAATTTATTAATAAAACAATGAAAAGCTAGACACATAACAAACATAAACAAATTATTGCACTTCTTAGTTGGTATCACAGAATTATTTAATAACAATAACAAGGCCCAATTAGCTTACATTAATAATTAAAATCATCTGATGCAATATGGATAATAAATCTAAATTTATGAAGTACTTTTTAATTGTTTCAGAAAAATAATCGCCAAAAATTTAATTTATTTTTTGCAACAAGAAGTAAAAACTGAGTTTGTATAATAGCTTAGTATATTTTGTATAAAATAGATATAAATTTGAATATATAAAGGTGGTTTATAATATTTTTTATTTGCTATAAAGATCGCATTTATTTTAATTTTAGCTTAAAACTTGCTAAATGTTATTGAACATTACAGAAAAAAATATAGGGTCTTCTGGTTTTTTCGGTTTGTGTACTCTTATAATGTGTTCTATTGATCGGCAAAAAGAATTTATAAAATTCGAACCGGAACTTGAAAAAAAAATCACATAAAGCATATTTTTTTCTTTTTTGTGATTATACTCAATACTATTTTTAGTCAATTATAAAAATAATTTTCTGTAAATAAATACTTAAATAAAACATAATGATTTAAAAATTGCATATTCATAAAAAATAAAGTTTATTTGAAGAAATTTTTATAAAAAATTTGATATAAAATAAACTTTAAGAAAGCTTCAATTTTTTATGAATATGGGCATAAATTATGTACTCTGAGGTGAGTGAAAGTGAATATGTGGTCTAGTAATCTAGTAAATTGATTTTAAAGATATTTATAAATAAGGGGTGATCCATTTCGAGGTTCCCTACTTTTTTAAAGAAAAAAAAACACAGAAAATTCAAACTTAATGCAGAATGTTTATAATCATTTTTTGTCTATCAAATATTGGCCGTTGCTACGTCACAGATGGTCCATCCGTTGAGTCCAATTTTCGATGACTCGTTCGAGCATTTCGACTGGTAACTGGAGAATGACATGCGTGATGTTTTCCTCCAAGGCCTGAATCGCAGCGGGGTTTTCCGCATAAACTTTAGACTTTACATATCCCCACAGGAAAAAGTCTAACGGTGTGTTATCACACGATCTTGGTGGTCAATCTCACCAAAAATTTCTGAGTTATAAAAGATATATACAAAATTGTACTATTTGTTAGTTTCTAGACTCATTTTCTTTAAAAACTATACTTACATATACATATTTTCACTTTTCCACATTTTCCAACGATCGTCACAGGATTTTTATTAGGATACAAAACTTTGCTTATGATAATGGTGAACAATTCCTTCGAGGAAGAAAATTACTTTAAAATATAGTTTTACAAAAAATTCAAAGCTAAATTACTAAAGCTTTGAAATGGTTTTTTTAGGGTTCCTTACCCAAAGGGGAAAAACGTAACCCTATTGTTTTCGCTACAATGTATGTCCTTCTGTCAGCGCCTTTCATCTCTAGAACCGTAATAGGTAGACTCTTGTAATTTTCACAGAATGTATATCACTGTGTCCGCTATAGCAACAAATACTAAAACTTATAGGGTGTTATTCGCGTAAGTATATGTCTTTATTTCTTGAACTGTAGGAAGCATAACTTAAAATTTACACACTGTAATTAACACTATATACGCTATATAAACAAGTGAAAAAATATAACTAAAGATTAAAGGGTGTTCCGACCGTGACGTGATTTACATGTTTATGGCCTAAGTTTAGAACCATAATAGGTAATCTTGTGAAAATTTAGCAGCAAGTGTTTGGAAACTGATGTGTTATTTGCGTATATGTCTTTATTTCTTGAACAGTAGGAGAGAGTAATTAAGACCATGTTCGCTGAATAAACAAGTATAAACAAATAAACCTTAAAACATTGCAATTTTCACAGAAGGTGTATTACTATGGCCACTATAACAAATAATAAAAAAATAAAGGGTGTTTCGACAGTGACATGATTTGCACGTCATATATAGTCTTATTTTTTGCCCCAAAATATGTAGATTCTTGAAATTTTTTTGCAGAAGATTTGTTGCCACGGCCACTATAACTAGTACTAAAAATTGTGGAGTGAATCCAACAGTGACATATTTTTCACTTATATAGCCTTTTTGGGGAAAATCCTGATAAAGCGGTCATTTTTACATTTTCCCAACTTCTTGTAACTTTTAAACGAAACGCGCTATCGGAACAAAACACTATTATACTTTAAATTTCACCAAGAGTGCATAATCCAATCATAAAATCAAAAATACTAAGTTAAGGTTGGACAAAAATTAACTATAAAATTAAAAAATCTTCACATTTTAGCTAAAAAAACTTTTTGTGACTTTCCAAAAAAAAATTTTATGCTCGAGGTACAAGGTTTACCTACAAGTCCCCTTTACCCTAGGAAGCCAACCATCCGCAACTCTACTGAAAAATATCTTGGCTTTTTTTTCATAATTTATTTATTGTATATTTAATATTTTTGAACTAACAATAATTACTCATATCTTAAGTCTAAAATAAAATATTCTTTTTAAGTTCAGCCAGTGCTAGACAAAAATAATGTTTGTTTCACGGATTTTGCAATCATTTGCGGGTCATCCCTCTAATGAACGGCCAAGAAAAGCAGTATCTCTTCTTTTTAGTCGAATGTAACCAGGTTCATTCAGTATGTTACGTGCCAAAGGGTTTGGATGAGATTCAAGCCTCTTTAGATATGTGACTGCATGTTTCGCTATTTCTGCTTTAACTGATGGCATGTTTAGGTCTTTGTGGATGTTCGAATTTTTTATATACCAGAGAGCAGATGTAATAATACGTAAAATCTTATTTTGGCGCCTTTGAATTTTTTCTACATTGCTAGCTGAGGCAGAGCCCCATAACTGAATCCCATAACACCAAATTGGTTTGAGGACGGACTCGTACAGTAGAAGTTTACAATCTAAGCTCAGGGTGGAGTTTCTGCCAATAAGCCAATTTAGTTGTACTGCTTTTAGTTTCATTTGTGTTAACTTGTAGTCAATGTGGCTTTTCCAAGTAAGGCGACGGTCAAGATGTATACCCAGGTATTTAACGTCTGAAAGCTGTGGAATCATTTGGTTATTTATGCGAATAGGAGGGCATGAGTCCCTGCGCAGTGTGAAAGTTATGTGAGTGCATTATTGTTCATTCACTTTTATTCTCCATTTTTCGAAATTGAGTATGTGGTCTTGTAAAAGTTGTGATGCTTCTTGGGCACTTTCATGAATACTTAAAAAAGCTGTGTCAAGTTGATGTGTGGACTAGGGTGCTAATTGGCATATCCGATGTGTACAGTAAATATAAAATTGGTCCCAAAATACTACCTTGGGGAACTCCGGCTTCAATGAGCTGTGGCGAGCTTAAAAAGTCACCTTCTTTTAATAAAAACTTGCGATTCGTTAAATAATCTTTTAAGAGCTTATACAAGTTTTCGGGCAAGTTCAGCTTTAGCTTAAATATTAGGCCTTCGTGCCAAACCTTATCGAATGCTTGAGAAACGTCGATAAAGAGCGCAGAACAGTATTTTTTTCTTCAAAGGTCGTTTTAATTACATTTACTAATCTGTATGTTTGTTGGATCGTACTATGTTGTTTTCTGAAGCCGAATTGATGGTTCGGAATGCATCCTTTCGCGCTAAGAATTGGATTCAGCTTAGTTATTAATAGCCAAGATAACTATTAATATATATTAATAGTTATCTTGGCTTTGCTCTGGGAAATTTCATTAATACATCTTTAGTGGTTCATGAGGAACCGAATTAATTCCAAAATAAAATGCTTCTAAGCAACTGTGCAATAGTGAGTTGAACAAAACTGTGTTCTTCCAAAAATATCAAGTAATATATTCTTTCTTATAGTCATAAGCATGAGTGTTGGATACGTTATATTTTGTTTCAGAAAAGCATGCAATTGATGATACATTATTTTGAATATTGTTTATAACTTTGATAGTAGAAGTTTATAATTTTGCTTACAATGTAATATGATTTAGCCAAGTGTAATTAATAAATAAATAAATTTTTAATATTTTGATGCTACTCTGTTTAGCATTTTAGTTGACGGTAAGTAAGTGTTTTATTAGTTTTAGCAAATATCCAATGTTGACAAAGTAAAGGTCATTTTATGTTTTTTCAGAAATTTTTGGTTAAGAATATGGATAGTGGATTATAAGGTATAAGTTTAGCTTTTCAATTAAAACTCTAACTTGCGTTAAGTAATATTGCAGAATTAGCAGTTTTTCACTTAATTTAAAAATGTAAAAAAAAATTTTTCTTTTATTATGTGTTTCCAAAGTTGTGGGTGTTTTTAAATAAGTAAACAACAAGTTTGGGAAGCCAAGGAAAGTTACTTAAAAAAAAAAATATTAAATAACAAAAAAAGTTATTTAAGGAATTACTTAAGAAATTAGCATTTAATATATCACTCAAAATATTATGTACTTATGTAAATTTAAATGAAAAATTACTTTTACCAAATACTTTTTCATTAAAAAAACGGTCCATTAACATTTCATTTCAATTAAATATAATTTTAATTGTTTTGAATGTTTTAGGTGACAAAATATGTAAAAACAAATAATTTTTGTTTTATACTAACCCGGATAAAATAACCTACTAGAACAACCTAAAATACTGCTTTTTTCCTCATTTCAGGCCACAAAAAAACAACCGCCCAGAACATTAAAAATTATTTCTTTTTCATTTATTGTAATGTCATTTGTTTTTAACAACAGTCATAAATATTTTAATAAAGAATTTGTTCCTAAAACAAAAATTATATAACCATATACATACATACATATTCATGTTTGTTGTAAAATTTCATAGTATTTTAGTAATTTTCCCGCCAAAAAATCATGTGTATGTGAAAGCAGTAAATAAACTTTTTTGTGTATGAATTCAAAAATAGCTATTCAATTTTAATACAAGCAATGGTGTATGGCGTGTGTTTGTGCTTACAAAACACGGGTGCTCGGTTCGAATCGCCGGTAGGCCCGATTTTTTTTTTTTTTTGTAGGACAAATATCAACTGGGAAAACCAAAGTTAAAACTAATTTTGCTCGTCAAAGCTAAAAAGGAAAAATTGGAAATACGAGTGCGGCATGTAGAGCTAACAATATGGGTTTTCTGTATTATTCTCAATCTTCCATTTTCAGCAAAACCCTTGTATCTTAGGGAATCAAACCTGGTGTACTCGGAAGACAATAGATCATACCTACTAACAAACTTTTTTGCAAAAGTATTTGTGAGCATTTTTATAACTTTTGAAAATGTAAATGTAAATGTAGTGAAAATTTTTAGTATATGAGTTCTTTGAAAAAATTAGCCACTTCCATCTCAGGAAATCAAATCTGGTATTTTATTGCAGAAGTATTCATGAACATTTTTATAACATTTTGAAAATGTGACAGTAAAAATTTCTAGTACATGAATTCCCTGAGGAAAATAGCCACTGAGTCCAAGCCCTTCCATCTTAGGTAATCAAACCTGGTGGAATAGGAATACAATAGACGGTACAAACAAACTGCTTTCAAACTATTTTAAAATCATTTGTAAACATATGTATTTATACCATTTTGAAAATGTGGCTTACGCAAAATTTATAAATTTATATATAAGTTTTCTAAACAAAATAGCCACTGTTTTCAAACCCTTCCTGATGCAATAGAAAGACAATAGATCGTACTAACAAAATGTGTTCACACTTTTTAGGGTTCCGTACCCAAAGGGTAAAAACGTAACCCTATTGTTGTCGCTACAATGTCTGTCCGTCTGTCAGCGCCTTTTATCTCTAGAACCGCAATAGGTAGACTTTTGATGATGTATAGCTGTAGCCGCTATAGCAAAAACTACTAAAACTGATAGGGTGTTCCGATAGAGAGCTGTTATTCACGAATATGTGTTTATTTCTTGAACTGTAGGAGGCATAGACTAAAGATTTACAAACAGTAATCAAAAATTAGTTCGCTATATAAGCATGTATAAAAAAATAAACCTAAAAATTAAAGGGTGTTCCGATAGTGGTGTGATTTGCATGTATAAGGCCTAAGTTTTGTAGTAGCAAATACTAAAACTTATAGGGTGTTCCGATAGAGGTGCTATTCACGAATATGTGCCTATTTCTTGAACTATAGAAGGAATACACTAAAAATATGCAAGCAGTAATTAAAACTTAGTTCTCTATATAAACAAGTCTAAGAAATAAACCTAAAAATTAAAGGGGGTTTCGATAGTGGAGTGATTTGCATGTATAAGGACTAAGTTTTGAACCATAATAGGTAGACTTTAGAAATTTTCACAAAAGGTGTATAACTGTGGCCGCTATAGCAACAAATATTAAAGCTTATAGGGTGTTCCGATAGAGAGGTGTTATTCAAGAATATGTGTTTATTTCTTGAACTGTAGGAGGCATACACTAAAAATTTACATACAGTAATTAAAACTTAAAAATTAAAACTTGAAATTTTCACAGAAGCTGTATTAATATGGCTAATATAACAAATAGTACAAATTAAAGGGTGTGCCGACAGTGACGTGATTTTCATGAACATTGACAAATTTTTTAACCATAATAGATAGACTCCTGAAATTTTCACAAATGGTGTATTACTATGACCCCTATAAAAACAATAAACATTTTAAAGGTTTTCCGACAGTGACGTGTTTTGCATGTATAGCGACATATTTTTTGAACCGTAATAGGTAGACTCTTCCAATTTGTATAGAAGATGTGTTGTCATGGTCGTTATGACAATTACTAAAAATTAAATGGTGTTCTGACAGTGACATGTTTTACACGTATAGTAACTTATATTTTTAAGTGTAATAGGTAGACATGGCCGCTATTACAAATAACAAAATTGTAGGGTGTCGGAACAACCTATAGAGACGTGATTTGTACGTAAATAGATGTTGGCCATGTTTTTCATGTAGGGTCATGTTTTTCACGTATATTACCTTATTTTTTGAACCGCAATAGGTAGGCGCATGTATATTTTTATAGAAAGTGTAATACCATGGCCGTTATAATGAAATAAATTTAGTTTACGTCCACACTATAAAATTTAAAAATGCGTATTCTATTGTGTGTAAAATTAATTTTAATGAGATAAGATGAGTATCACTGGAATGGTAATTAAAAGTACTTTCTAACTAAATTGAAATTAATGAAAGAATATTATAAAATATTAAGCAAGCACAAAAAAATGTTTTTTTGTGCTTGCTAAAATTCGGATTCGGTTTCGTCTACTAAAGATTTCTGGCAAAAAGAATTAAAAAACAAATTTTTTTTCTGTTCACCTAAAATGTTTCCCAAAGGAAAAAAGTAACCCAATTGTTTTCGCTACAATGTCTGCCAGCGCCTTCTATCACTGGAACCGTAATAGGTAGACTCTTAAAATTTTCACAGAAGGCGTATAACCGTGGCCGCTATAGCAACAACTACTAAAACTTTTAGGGTGTTCCGAAAGAGACGTGTTTTTCTTCTTAATCAGTAGGAGGAATAAAATTAAAATTTAAACAGGAGGTGAATTACTGTGTTCCGACAGGGACACATTTTTCACGTATATTGTCTTTTTACCGCAATAGGTAGACTCCTATTATTTTCATGTAAAGCTATAACAATAATTACTAAAATATAAAGAGTATTCCGATAGTGATGCAGTTTTCGCGAATATGACTTTTATTTTTTAAACGCGAGTATATGTGTAAATTTATGGAAAAAATATAAAAAATAAAAGATTTTGCGAGAGTGGCAAATATTTTCGAATAGTTGTAGCCTAATTTTTGAACCGGAGTGGTAGACACTTTATACCTACGCAAATTATGTACAAATTTGTCCCCTAGAACAAATAACAAAACCAAAAATTAAAGGTTGTTTCGATAATGACTCGATTTTACATATATAACCTTATATTGACACTCAAAATTTACACATATTATATTTAACAATATCTACTGTAACAGCAAGAAACGAAAATAAATTTAATAATAATGGGGTGTTCCCTTAATGTCTCAAAGTTGCGGAATTTGACTTTTTCTTCTAAACCTTGTAGGCAGACACTTGATATTTACACATGGTATTTAGTACTATGCTCTAGTAGAAAAAATAATTAAAAATTAAGAGTCCCTCATAAGACGTGAAAAAATTATAGACTTGAATTTTTAAAGTTGAACTGAACATAGTTCGGAACCGTACTTGCGTGAGTCTGACTCGCACTTGACTGATTTATTTTTATTAATTTCATCTTAATTGGATAATACTTTTAATTACCTCATTCCGCCCTAAAATAGTCGAGATATACCATACTTTAAATACAAATTTAAAGGGGTCCATAACTCCGAAACTAAGTGTACCGCCCAAATTGTTCTATTGACATTTTTGTTAAAAATTAAATTTTTATATGTACGAGTATATCTTAAATTATAATTTGGAAATGAATTTTTTATACAAAACAAGAATACAATTTGTCGTTTTTTCTTTATTCAAAAAGTAGACAACACTTTAAAAAATAAAATGAAAATAATCCAAAACAAAAAACAAAAAATGCCTCGTCAGGCTTTTTCATGCAACTTTTTCACAACCTCACAACCCCTCTTACTAACAAGAAAAAAGTTGCATGAAAAAGTTGCGGCGTTTATTGCAAGGTGTAAAAGTAACTCGCTAACTCGCACTTGACTGATTTATTTATTTAAAATTGTTTTTGAACATTTCTATAACATTTTGAAAATGTAACCTAGTGAAAATTTTTAGTATATGAGTTCTCTGAGCAAAATAGCCACTGTGTCCAAACACTTCCATCCCAAACCTGGTGGGATAGGACGACAATAGATCGTACTAACAAACTGTGCACAGTTTTTTTAAGATTTGTGAACATTTTTATAACATTTTTAAAATGCGACTTAGTAAAAATTTCTAGTATATGAAAATAGCAAAAAAATGTTTAAATTTTTTTTTATATGGATATTGACAGTAATATCTATTTCATTCTCTTTAATATTAGCTCCGCCTTGTGCTGTCACCTGGTTAAATATGCCTTGGCCAAATCCTTTCATTTCAGGGAGTCAAACCTGATGAAATGCTAACAAATTGTGTTTACACTTTTGTCAAGGGTACTTGTGAAATCAGTCCTTAGTTTAAGACTTTAGCTAAGAAATAAAAGTTCGCCAAGATTAAGACTATTCATATTATTAATATGTACAAAGAGCAGTATTCGTTTAAAAACACAAGTGACGATATCTTAAGCTTATTCATTTTGAACAAATTAAAGATTGGTAACTTTTTAGTTATATGTAACTCTAAATTATAATTTATAGTTTGATGAATACATTCTTTATCATCTTACAAAAAATTTTTATAAGGTAATGTAATATAGGTATCTACATATAACTGACATGCATATACAAATTAGTTCTTTTTAGCGCCAAAAATATAAACAAACTATTATATGTATATGAGTACATAGTTCCACTATGTATAAATTGTAAAAAATACCAAAGCAATTTCTAAACCTTGATGGTGGCGAGCGAGCGGATGTGGCCAAAGTTCGAAGTGTCGCAAGTTCAAACTCCGGTTGGGATAAAGTTTTTTTTTTTTTAATTATTTGTTATATAAATTTTTTTTTTTTTTTTTTCATTTCAACATGTCAGCGTATACATTTTTTTAAATAATATACAATATAATAAATGAAGAATTAAAAGAGATAATAAAATATATTCTAATAATATAGTAGATAAAGAAATAAAAAAAAAAAAATTCTCCGAGTTTCGAACCGCTTACTCACAGATTCTAGCCTTCATCACATCCACCAGACGATAGAATCTTACAATAGTTTGTGATTTTTTTTTTTTTTTTTTTTTTTTTGATAAGAGTACTTCTTAGTATGAAAAAAGCAGTAAAATCAATGAAAATAAGAAGACATGTGGCAACTATAATTTTTATATACGTAGTGTATATACTAAGGACAGGTCTCTAAAATATGCGCATAGTAACCGAATGTGCTGAAACTATACGAAACATACTTTTATTGGTCCTGAACGCTTTACATATGTCATAAATTTTAAATTTCGGTCCATAACTTAATAATTTATTTTTAGTTAGTTAATTAAACATAAAAAGTATATATTTTTTAAGTCCCCAAACAATACAGTGGGAAATATATATATATATATATATATATATATATATATATATATATATATATATATATATATATATATATATATATATATATATTATTGAAAATTTTATTAAAAAGTAAAATACCATTTTAAAATGAGAACTATACCGAAACATAGTACACTTGCACAACGTATCATTCCCGATTTGTTTACAATTTATTATTTAAAAACAAAAAGACCTAAAATGAAAACCGAATTTAAAATAATAAAAAAACTAAATTTTATAGTTTGATACCCTTGCGTAATAAAAGAAAAACAATACACTAACAAAATTTTATTCACTTTTAAATTTCATACAATTTTTCCAAAAAAATTAAATAAACAAAACCCTAAACAGCTGATTGACTAATTCTTGCTAGTAAAAATTTTACTAGCAAAAACTTGAAGTAATTTTTTTCTGTCACATTTTTATTCTCTTGTTGCTAGTTTCTCGAGTTAATGAACACTTTTCCAGTAAAAATTTATCGGCGGAGTGGCTAGCCGCCAGCCGCGCCGACACCACTTGCTTCCCTGGTGAACATTAGATTATCGAAATTTTTTTTATGTTGGTACACATGTGTTAGTCATATGTTAGCATTATAAGCTAATTTGGATTAGTAGTTTATTGCTGACAGCTGAAAAGGTAAATCACGTTTGTGTGCTTTTAGATTTTTGACTTTAGAACAAAATGGATCAAAGAATATGTATGAGGTTTTCGTTAGAAATGGTGCTAAAGTGGTTCAAGGCACTTGAAATGTTAACTGTGGCATTCGGCGAGTCCACTTTGTCTGTGTTTAGATCATTCACCCACTATATATGTAACCAGCAAAGATCGTGTCACCAAGAACTAGCACAAGCATAAATTGGATGAAATATAAAAAATATCTGTTCGGTAAACACCCCGCTAAGAAGAAGACGTAGAGCAGAGGCTTATTGATTTTGATCAAATCAGCTGCTCAACATGCAACAGTAACCCGACAACTAATAAGCCACAATCAAATTTAGGCCCCCGGTATACAACTCAACTCTACTTCAGTTGAAATTTTACTATTTGGTATTATCAATTACAACTCAACTTGACATACATTTTTAAGTTAAATTTAAATTGTGTTACAACGCTGTTGTAGTATCACCGTTTACAACCTAGTGTTAGTACGGTTAACAAAAGTATTAAAAAATGACAACTCATCGGTAGCAGTTGTTTCAAGTAAATTATTTACGAAAAATGGAAAGCGGCTACGTGAAGTTTTGTAATATGTTCTCAAGTACTTTATAAAAAGTAAAAAGTTACAATAAAAATACAAATGATGGAAATGCATCCCGATACTGGACGAGGCAAGTCGCAATTTTGATCCCGCAAATTTGATCTTCATCGTAGATTTATCTATATTTAAATCGTTGCCACTGCACTTTTGGTAACTCCCATTTGTAAAAATTACTTTATTTTTGTATTTATTACTCATTTTAAACACATTTATTTTCTTACTTTTCACTGGGCAGTTCAAGTGGGTTGACTCATCACGAGTTCTGTTTTTTTGTTACGTATACCATCTTCTGTTAGGTAGTTCCATCGATAATTCATTGTGAAAGAAGGAAATTTTGTAAGCTCACCTGAGCCAGTTGGAGCCGGAGTTCGCCAGGGCAGTATATTGGGGTCCATTTTATATTTGATGTATACTTCAGATATGCCAACTAGTGACCGATTCCATACATCGACATTTGCTGACGACACAGTTTTTTTAAGCATTCACAAAAGTCCCGATGTAGCATCACAACATTTACAAGACCTCATAATCAATTTGGAAAAATGGTTCAAGAAATGGAGAATAAAGGTGAATAAACAAAAATCTACTCACATAACTTCCACACTGCGTAGGCAATCGTAGGCCCCTATTCGCATAAATAAGCAAACAATACCTCAGCTTTCAGATGTGAAATATCTCGGCATACATCTTGACCAGCGTCTTGCTTGGAAACGCTACATAGAATTAAAGTTAACACAAATGAAGTTAAAAGCTGTCTAACTAAACTGGCTTTTTGGCAGAAATTCTGTTCTCGCTTTAGATTGCAAACTTTTATCGTACAAGTCAATTCTAAAACCAATTTTGTGTTACGGCATTCAATTATGGGGCACTGCCTCAGCTAGCAATATAAATAAAATCCAAAGGCGCCAAAATACGATTCTACGTATGATCCTTGGTATATAAAAAACTCGAACACCCAAAAGATCTAAACGTGCCACCAGTTAAAGCAGAAATAGCGAAATATGCAGTTACATATTTAAAGAAGCATGAAACACATCCAAATCTGCTGGCCCGCAACATACTAAATGAACGTGGGTACATTCGTCTAAGAAAGAGGGACATTGCTTCTCTTGCCCGAACATCAGAGGGATGATCCGCAAGCGTCCTGGAGTTATAACCACGTCAACAAGTGAAGAAAACATTGAAACAGTAAAAAATTGCTTTGGAAAATCGTCGAATCACTATTAGGGAAGTTTCAGAGGATGTTGGCATATCAATCGGGTCATGCCATGCAATTTCCCCGAATGTTTAGGCATGAACCGTGTGGCAGCGAAGTTTGTTCCAAAATTGCTAAATTTTGAGCAAAAGCAAAGGCATTAGTATCGCTCAGGAGTTGTTGAATGAGGTGAACGAAAAATCACCCCAATGAAATCACACAATTGTGTGATTTGTTGTCAACAACAAACTACTAATCTAAATTGGCTGATAATGACAACATATGACTAATACATGCAGTGGCGGCGTTCGGCTTTGCCGATTGCCGAGGGGGCCTCGCAGTTTTTAATTATTTAAAATTTTGTTTTTACATTTTTATTTATTTTCATACAATTGCGTGAGTAAGGTAAGTGATTAGCATTTTATGGGCATTATTCAGAATCGTCTGGCAACACTAAGGAAACTAAACAACTTAGCACGCGAGGCGGGGAATCCCCGTGTCGTTTAAATATTCGTATTTCTTATGTGAGCATAACGTAAATAATCATTTTTTGTGAATGCAACACTCGCAGACTAGACTTGTATGAACAAAATTTCTTTTTGTGTTGTAAAGTGACTCGGTCGCGTTTTAGTGAATAAAAGTGTTAATTTATATTGTGATTTTGATCATTTTCGAAGTTATAAGGTAAGTCAATATGAACTTTTATAATGACAATAACATAATGATTTTGTCGACATCAATAGGTACACATAGGTATCTTTTATAAGTCGTAAGTATAATGTATTTCTCTATAGAAATCGAAATAAAAAAGTGGATAGTTACCTAGTTTTAAATCAAAACTATGCTAGTGTTTTTTTTTTTCGAGAAAAGAAAATTTTAGCTTTTAGAGTATGTTTTTATATGCGTCAAAATTTGTAACAATTATATTATTTACACCGAGTTTTTCTTTTCATACATCTAGCCACTTCATACGCAATGCTTTTTATTGAAAATTGAAATAAATTGTAGATCTAGATTATTTTGTGTTGAAAGAACACCGCACTAGAATCTAGGGTTCTTTCAGTCCAAAATAACCCAGGTCAAAGTCAAACAATTTTATTCAATTTTCCATAAAAAGCATTGACGTATATATAGAGTTAGTTATCATGGCTGGGCCTCTGCTACAAAAAATCGAATTATAACAAATCCGCAGATCTTGCATCGCATTATTATTAACTCTGACGCTACTGGGCCTATTTTGAAAGTCTGTATGTAATAAAATAATTATTTAATTCTATGCTTTTGTACTTTTAGGTCATTATGTCTGAAGGACCAACTAGAGACGGAGATATAGGTAGGAAATGGAAATCCGGTGGATTAAAAAGAAAAGCTTTAACTGTTATATCCAACCAAGCTCTGAGTTCCAGTATGATGAAACTTCTCAAGAAACCTTCTACGAGTGTCACTGCTTCAGAGTCATCTGGAGAAAGCTTCAGAGTCAAATGAATCTTTTATTCAAAGTTCTGATACAGTTTTACCTGTAACAACGGGCGAATCTGCAATGATCTAAATGTCTGAACCCAATATAGAAACGAGGTGTGACTCAGAAAATCAAGTAAAAGGATTTTATTTAAGAGAGTCATTTATAGACTTAGATCCAGGAAAGTGGGTATTTCCAGTAAACAATTAGCAGCGTCATGACCTAATTCAAAACGGACCCAATCAAGATCTATATAAATCTCATGAAAGTTACCCAAAAGACGCAAATAAAAGATATTTTTCTAAATTTCATTTCACTCGAAAATTAAGTAAGATAAAGTTTATTGCTTTCCATGTAGACTTTTTTTACATTTGCAAACACAGGTGGTAAAAGAAGGATGTTGTGACTGGAAAGATTTGAGTAGGATATTGCAAAGACATGAATAATTAAGGATTCCCAAAAGCACTGGTATAATTTGTTAGATATAATAAACTACTTAGCCTCGCACATTTTATCATTTAGACTTCATCGAGAATCCCATAAATTGAACGATAGCAGACAGTGTCAATCTTATAGATTTATTTAAGTTGTTATCGAAATATGATCTGATCCTACGGGAGCACATGCAACGTAATAATGAAAAGTAACTTACTCAACATTATCTGAGCCACGACATCCAAAATGAATCAATTGCATTAATTTCTCAATCAGTTATTGAACAAATTTTACACAGAGTTAAACAAGCAAAATACTACGCCTTCTTGTTCGATTGTACCAGGGATGTCAGCTGCGTTGAACAAATTTTAATAATATTAAGATTTAGCAATTCCTGAACTGGACCAATAGAGGAACATTTTGTTGGGTTTATTGCCGTCGCAGAAACAACGGGAGAATATATAACAAATTCAATATTACAAGAACTGGAAAGAAATGGTCTAGATATCCAAAACAAGAATACTCAATATAAACCCAAGAACATTCTTCACGCCCCGCGGATGCCATAGTTGGAATTTCTTCTGCAACAGCCAAAACGTTTTGTTGGCTGCATCAATAAAATCTATGTGCTGTATTAAAAGTCAAGTAAGCGCTGGGATATTGTAAAAACTAAATTAAAATTGACATTTAAACCTTTCGACATTGAGTCTAAATTTAAAGAAAAAAGAACAGCCAGGAAAAAAAGAATGTTCGGTTAGGAACATATTGATGAACCTATTCAATCTTTTGAAATACAGTAAAGAGTTAACTTTTTTAACACAATGATTGATGCTATTATAGTCGACACCGAATGACGATTTAAAGCACCCAATGAATGTTTGGAACAATTTGGTTTTATTTATCATATCACATCGACACCGAATGATGATTTAAAGCGCTCAATGAAAGTTTTGAACAATTTGGTTTTATTTATGATATCAGTTATTCAAATTCTATATCAAAAGAAGACCTTCTCAAGTATTGTAATGATTTAGGCACAATACTTCGGGAAGAAGAAAACAGCGACACACAGCCTTTCGAACAATATGAAGAACTCGAACTTTTAAAAACGAATTCACTAGACTCTAAACGACGCATAACAACTCATTCAGTAGATTTAGAAAAAAAATTGGAAGAAATATATCCAAGAAGAGAGTATATCAAAATTTCAAACGGTTTGCAAAATATGAGCTTGAGTAAATGATCATTTTTTTGCAAAAATGACATCGAGGCCCCACATCTTTGAGGGCCCATAAAAAAAAAACCTGGAGGACTTTGGCCAAAACTGGGAGACAGGGGTCTTTTTTTTGGTCTTTTATGACGTAGTGGTGTCCGTATATGGTTATTTTGCCATGACTTAAAAAATTACACAGTGTGTAACAGAATAAACACAGCCCACAAGGTCTTTTTTATAAAAAATTTAATATTTCGCTACACCATTAGGTAGCATCGTCAGGAAAAAAAGCAAAGCCAATCTTTATTTATATAGATTTATAATTACTCTAGCTAAATACAGTAAATAATTTTTGTTTATAGGGCATTTACACTACAGCGAAATCTAGTAGATTTGAATTGAAACTTTTTCAAAATCTACATAGTATAAACTTAATTTTTTGACATGAGCAAGATTTCGCTTGCAAAATTTCTTTGATTTACCTTTTTTCAATTCGCACTTTATTTATATTTTTCATCTTTATGTTATTAAAAATTGCGAAATTCCGATTTGACGATTTTTTACAATGCCAATATTATGAGTGTTTTAAAATATAAAGTTTAATGTTATTAGTTTAAACGATTTAAAAAATTGTGGCAACTAAAATAAAAAAAATAGGCAGTTTAGAGGGGATTGTTGTTCGCTTTCTAATATTATGTGTACGATTCTTTAAAGATGTTTTTTGTTAACTTCCAGTGTTGAGAGTATTGGTAACTCCCAAACATTTTATCAATAGAATTTATGGTAACCTTCAAACTTAAGAGCAATTTTATACATTTAAAATTTACTTTAATGCACTACACACATAGATAATATCAGACTACCTTGGACAGATTGTCAAAAATAAACACATTTATAGTAAAACGATTATTTTGAAGTCATCAAAGCTACACGACTACTGTAGTCATATTTGGGTCATTTCTGTTTTTGTATGCGATAATTTTATTTGTTTAACGAAAGAAGATGTCACAAAATTACAAATTTATTTACATGCCAAAGGTTTTGAAGAAATATTTTTTATTTTTTTTTTTAAAGTTATTTTATAGGAGTAAAATATGTATTTCCACAACAATGTCAGTGTTTACGAAGTAGCTGTCGTCTCCAATAAGGTAGCTGACTACACCGCGACAATTTAGCTAACGGAATTTCTAGTCGTGTAGCCGCTGTCGTCTATGTGTTTAAAGCATAAGAAAATGTTTTGTTTTCAGTATACATTAACTATGTATGTCTAAGAGTGGTTTTACACGGCGTGTATTTGTCATATGACTTATCACTTTTCCATGGGTAAATTTTAAACACGTCGTGTGAACCCTTTCAAACATAACATGTGTATTTCCCATGTGTACAATACATATGACATTTTTTATTTAGAACGTGTTCTATTTTGATGTGACAAAGCATCTGACATCCTGTAATGCCAACATGATATTTTGCTATTTTAGGTTTTTTGTGGTACCAAAAGCACTAAAAGCATGGCAAAAGCACTATGTTTGCATCTTTGCATTAGCTGTGGTTGGAAATACAAAACTGTGTGGCGGAAAAATTATATATTATAGGTTATGTCAGATGTAATTACACATGTACGTTTGAAAGCAAAAATTATAAACCGAATGAAAAATGCCTATTTTGACAAACACATGAAATTACATAAGGGTTATCAAACTGGCAAGTCATATGACAAACAAACGTGGTGTAAAACCACTTTAAGTAAACTTTAAAAATTACTTCAGCTGATTTCTAATTGCTTTTTAACAAAAATATAAACAAAAAATATTTAAAGAAATACTTTTTTTGTTTCCCGATTTTTTGAAGCGGAAAAGACGATTTTTTATATTTTTATCGGGAAATTGACGTTTTTTTTCTTAACCTGACCTGGCAGCCCTGCTCGTGGTGTCTGAGGATTTGGTGACCCAAATAATGCACTATATAAGCTTGGAAAGAAATTTTCCTAGAGATCAATAATTGTGGACCACCAACACGTTTACCAGAAGAATGGCTGAGGGTGTGGATCCATTTTAAATCTAAATTAAAGATAAATAGCGCAAAATAAAAGAGCTTTGCATTTCAAAAAATGAATGTGTTTTTCCTTGATTGATTTTTATTATATTTTGTATCACCTTGTCAGCTAATTTTATTATGTCACTGATTTCTCTTTTCTGACTTGTTTTTTATTTGTATTTATTTTATATTGTTACGAAAGAAGAATTTATTCATTATAGGCTCTGAACATTAATACTCTCGAACAACAAGAAAGAAACAAACAACAAAGAGCATTGCTAGTCATCTAGTTGTTATTGTCGATCAGTCTAGAAACGCCTCATTTACAAACATTCATAGAACAAGCAAGGGATGAGTGGCGCATATACACACGCACATTAAATAAACACTCTTCAGTTAAATACACAGGCACATACATAAATACAAGCATAAAGAAATAAACAACCACACAAACAGGTATAAAGAAATAAACAACCACACAAACAGGTATTAAGAAATAAACAACCATACAAACAGGTACAGAGATCGTAGAAATGTACAACAAATTTTAATGGACACCTTGAAAACACTGTACACCTTCTATACACTTAAGACATTGCCTTTCTTTCGGCATGTACATCTGATATTAATGTGTGGCTATGACTGTACTTGTGTATATGCTTTAGCAAGCAAACACATGGGTGGGAGTTGCCATATTAGTATTTTTTGTAACTTTTGAACTAGAGACATAAAAGTGATATTGAATATTTATTTATATTTATTATTATACAGAAATAGTCCAAAGGACCGAGTTCAATTTTATTAATTTCAATATTAAATTAAATGTTTGTACTTATTTACACTTAATTTCACCAAAGCGAAGTATTAATAAATAAATAAAAGTATTTTTTATATTATTTAAAACATCAAATAATCTGTATTTCAAATTCAACTCTCTAATACAATTCCTTAGAAAGAAGTAAAATTTTTATTAATTGTTATTTATACTTTGAGAAAAAACAAACTAATCAAATTTAAATAAAAGTACAAACAACCAAAAACGGCAACGCTGTTTGCTTTTACTTCGCACACACACATTAATCTTATCAAGTTACAAAACAAATTCTATGGTATCTTCACCACGAATGTGCACCTGGCCTGCCCTGCTCGTGGTGTCTGAGGATTTGGTGACCCAAATAATGCACTATATAAGCTTGGAAAGAAATTTTCCTAGAGATCAATAATTGTGGACCACCAACACGTTTACCAGAAGAATGGCTGAGGGTGTGGATCCATTTTAAATCTAAATTAAAGATAAATAGCGCAAAATAAAAGAGCTTTGCATTTCAAAAAATGAATGTGTTTTTCCTTGATTGATTTTTATTATATTTTGTATCACCTTGTCAGCTAATTTTATTATGTCACTGATTTCTCTTTTCTGACTTGTTTTTTATTTGTATTTATTTTATATTGTTACGAAAGAAGAATTTATTCATTATAGGCTCTGAACATTAATACTCTCGAACAACAAGAAAGAAACAAACAACAAAGAGCATTGCTAGTCATCTAGTTGTTATTGTCGATCAGTCTAGAAACGCCTCATTTACAAACATTCATAGAACAAGCAAGGGATGAGTGGCGCATATACACACGCACATTAAATAAACACTCTTCAGTTAAATACACAGGCACATACATAAATACAAGCATAAAGAAATAAACAACCACACAAACAGGTATAAAGAAATAAACAACCACACAAACAGGTATTAAGAAATAAACAACCATACAAACAGGTACAGAGATCGTAGAAATGTACAACAAATTTTAATGGACACCTTGAAAACACTGTACACCTTCTATACACTTAAGACATTGCCTTTCTTTCGGCATGTACATCTGATATTAATGTGTGGCTATGACTGTACTTGTGTATATGCTTTAGCAAGCAAACACATGGGTGGGAGTTGCCATATTAGTATTTTTTGTAACTTTTGAACTAGAGACATAAAAGTGATATTGAATATTTATTTATATTTATTATTATACAGAAATAGTCCAAAGGACCGAGTTCAATTTTATTAATTTCAATATTAAATTAAATGTTTGTACTTATTTACACTTAATTTCACCAAAGCGAAGTATTAATAAATAAATAAAAGTATTTTTTATATTATTTAAAACATCAAATAATCTGTATTTCAAATTCAACTCTCTAATACAATTCCTTAGAAAGAAGTAAAATTTTTATTAATTGTTATTTATACTTTGAGAAAAAACAAACTAATCAAATTTAAATAAAAGTACAAACAACCAAAAACGGCAACGCTGTTTGCTTTTACTTCGCACACACACATTAATCTTATCAAGTTACAAAACAAATTCTATGGTATCTTCACCACGAATGTGCATACGTATATAAAGTTAATTCGATGCTTTTAATGTACACATTTAGATATAATGCCCAGAAGTGGACACTCAAGAGTTATTCGTGTATAAAGTGAGTCATGCATACATTTTTCAATGTATTTTATTCGATGTCCATTGTGTAGCTTTGTGTGTATAGAGGATAAAATTTGTACACTAAATTAATCTCTGAACAGGTATAAAGAAATAAACAACCACACAAACAGAAAACAAGAGCAATAACAATCGAACCTGCCAGATCTGTCTGGAATAGAACTTTCTGGTGGTTTTAAATCGCCCATATAAGCAAATCGTGCTGGCGAGTAGTATGGCAGTATTATTTCAAAAGTCAAAGAGTTCAGTTGTCGTATTGTAAGTAAAAGTAATAACAGTGTGTATTTATTTTGCAATTAAAAGAACCCAACGTAAATAAAACGTAACAATTGGTGACAGAAGTGATATTGTAAAATAAAATAACTTAAATAATAAACAACAATGAAATTGGAAGAACTTAAAGTGGAGCAGCTGAAAAAGGAGTTAAGTAAGAAGGATATGCCAACAGCAGGTAATAAAGCGGAACTGCAGAAGAGGCTTATAGATGAATTCAAGCATCGTGGCATGGGCATTGGCCCATATGAGTTCGATGAAAAAGAGGTGACAGAGGTTTGAAGCCGTGAAACAACAACAGCAAGTAGCATAGACTTCAATACGATGTTTGCCGCTATGAAGAAAAAAATGGGAGAAAACTCTAGAATGCTTCTAGAAAATGTACAAGAAGCTTCTAAAGCAAACAGCGAGAAACTACTGCAAACAGTAATTGAAAAACTGGAGAAAAATCAACAACTGCTAGCTGAGATTCTAGAGCGAACAATGAGAAACTTTTGGGAATAGTCAACGAGAACGTTCTATAAATTTCTGAAACCTTAATAAGCGAGTAGACTACGTAGAAGTCAAGTTCGACGAAAAAATCTCTGCCGTAGAAGTGCAACTGTCTGGTTTAAATAGAAAAGTGAATCTTCTAGAAATTAGTGGCGTCGAAGTACAGGTAAAGGATGTCGATTTAAAGCTGCAGGAGCTTGAAAACAAAATTATGAGCCTGGAAATAAGAGAAGGTCCAGTACGAGTAGTGACTGAAAACACAAATAGTATAAAAGCTCCCAGTTTCGACGGCACCATACCTTTCAAAGTCTTCAAATTTCATTTCGAGACAGTGGTCAGTAAAAATCTATGGAGCAATGAGGCAAAAGCGATTGAGCTGATACTGGCACTTAAAGGATCTACAGCAGAAGTCCTCGAAAGCCTACCAACAAGCTGCAGAAATAAAAAACATAATTGTGGCGTTACAGCGCAAATATGGCGGCGATTATAAAAAGGAGCTGTATAGAATGAAGCTACGTGGCAGGGTGCAGAGAGCAAATGAGACGCTTCAGGATTTCGCCATGGAGATAGAGCGCTTGGTGCAGCGAATATACCCTGGAGAAAACCATCCACTCCTAGAATAGTTCAAAGTGAAGGCATTTGTTAATGGTATTCGTGACCCAGTTTGCGCTAAGCAAAACACATCTTTTGCTGAAACCATTGCTTGCGCACTGGCTCAAGAAACAGCAAAAGTTATTTCGGGACAGCAGTTATACAAAGTACAAAGAATGGAAGTTGCTGCTGATCATGAAAAAAACACAAGGGGCGACCTTTAGCAATTACTAGAATCGCTAAAGAAAGTATTGAAAGAATTCCAACGCAAGAGAAAAGTTAAGTGCTTCAATTGCGGAAAAGTTGGTCATCTTCAGGTAGATTGCAAGTTACCAAGGAAGACTGATCCTGCTTCGCCTAGGGACGAAAGGGCATACGGTAGATGTTTCATTTACATAGCCATTTACAGCGATACTGCACCAAAAAGTGTTATGAGATCTGCTTCGCGACCAGAGAATGACAAGGTTATGAACAAGCCATCGCAGGAGCCACCGTTGGAAGTAAAAAGTGCTAGCATCGTGGATAATGGGTCAAAATCCGAAATTGTGGGACAATTAATTTCCATCTCGGTCATGCAGCAGGAAAACAAGAATCTGACTGCTCTGGGTTACATCAACGGTAAGAAGCACATTCTGACGATAGACACAGGAGCGTCGCAATCAATAATCAGGCGCGACTTGGTACAAGGAGAAATGGAGCCGCTGAGTTATGTCAGACTGCGTACTGCCACTGGAGAATTTGCAACAGTCTATGGCAAAATAAAACTCAGGGTATCTATCGGCATGCTAAGTGTGGCGCACGTATTTATTGTAGCTGATATTTTGGATGAAGTAATTATTGCAGTCGACTTTATGATTTATAATGGAATCGATTGCGAAGGAGTCAGAAAATAATGATTTGGAAAAAGATACCACTTAAAATCGGGTATGAGAGAAAGGCTACACCAAAATGCTTCAACTGCAGTAAAGAGGGACATTTAGCGGGCAACTGCAGAGTGCCGAGGAAAATAAAAGAAATACGCCATCGGAAAAGTAGAAATGGTACGATGGACGAGAAACGACACCACATCGTAAATGTGCGACGTGTACACATAGATACGAGCAAACAATGTACGAAGGCGTAGAAGGGTGACCACAAGTTGTCAACAGGTCTGATAGATAAAGAGAATAGAGAAATGTCTCTCCAGAGACGAAACCAAGTACGGAAGATCTATAAATTTGTGCGTAAGAGGATTGAGTATTCAAGTGATAAAATGAAAGCCGGATATGATCGAGCTGCGAACTCGGAGGGCTTTAACGAGGGACAAGCGGTTCTACTTTTTAACCCACAACGGAAGAAAGGATTATCGCCCAAACTGCAAACTCATTCGGATGGACCTTATAAAGTAATAAAATGGCTAAACGACGTACTTTACAGAATACAGAAGTTTCAGAGCCCAAGATCAAAAATGAGTGTTGTGCACTTGGAGCTGCTAGCCAACTATGGAAAAGCTACATATGTGCCTGTTCGGGACGAACAGGCTTGAGAAGGGGGTAGTGCTACGAAAGAAGAATTTATTCATTATAGGCTCTGAACAACAATACTCTCGTACAACAACAACAATAATGGTTTGTTTTCTTACAATCATGAAAGAAAGAAACAAACAACAAAGAGCATTGCTAGTCATCTAGTTGTTGTTGTCGATTAGTCTAGAAACGCCTCAAGTACAAACATTCATAAAACAACAAGCAAGGGATGAGTGGCGCATGTACACATGCACATTAAATAAACACTCTTCAGTTAAATACACAGCCACATACATAAATACAACCATAAAGAAATAAACAACCACACAAACATGTATAAAGAAATAAACAACCATACAAGCAGGTATAAAGAAATAAACAACCACACAAACAGAAAACAAGAGCAATAACAATCGAACCTGTCTGGAATAGAACATTGTGTTGGTTTTAAATCGCCTATATAAGCAAATCGTGCTGGCGAGTAGTATGGCAGTATTATTTCAAAAATCAAAGAGTTCAGTTGTCGTATTGTAAGAGAGTGTTTAACAGTTTGTGTATTTTTGAACAGTGGTATTAATACATATATAAAGCGACTTACAGTAAAAGTAATAACAGTGTGTATTTATTTTGCAAATAAAAGAACCCAACGTAAAATAAAAACGTAACAATATTTCAGCATTTTTTTGTATTTTAAAACTAACTCTACCACTTTGCTATTTAACATTCAATCTGTCAAACTGACGATTTCGATAACTTCTCGGCAACTGAAAAAGTTGCCATCCATAACGCGTCTTTATATTTGAAGGGAATACGCATGTCCAATAAATTAATTCCTGCTTCAACTGCCGAAAAAACAGAGTTTTTAAATGGTCCGCCACGTGCATCATAACTTTCTGCTTTGTTTTGAGCAAGCTTTTTTTTTCAATTATATTCGGCCCAGACCTTCATCAAACCTTCTCCGGAACAGTATGGGAGGCCAAGGCGATTCAAATCTTCGAAATCGGCGTTCCACTCATCTTTAATATTTATTGCCTTCAAACTTTTATAGAAGCCTTTTGCCAAATAAGGTTTTTGTTCCATTATTTTTTTTAGCAAATTGAGCTGCAGTTGTTATTTTTAAGCTAAAATTCACATACATACATGAGAATAAAATCAAAAAGTGGAAGAAATACTTAGTTTCTAAGTACTTTAACTACTTCGGGACATGCCTGATTAATTATATTTTTTGTAAACTTACATTTTTTAGCTACCATTGAATGTTATTTATTTGAATTAATTACGTCGTGAGCAAATGTTTTAACGACAACTTTTTATACTTTTGACAGACAAATATGCCAAACACGGTCGCATTTCAGTGGCGTTTTTGTAATAGATTTTGCAAATTGTCGTATTCATTGGCATTTTACGCCAATTATGGTACCATTTTCTAAAAACGTCCAACTTTCATCGCAAAAACGCCAAAGATAATAAGGGTAATTATCTAATAAAATCTGCCTTATTTCTCTTCAAATAATTTAAAAAAAGCTAAACGTACACATATGTGCCAAAGTGTTGCGCGAGAACGGGTAGTAACTCCTTAAATTGTTGTACATAGGACGAATTATAGAGTTAAGGGCATGTATGAAGAAAACCTTTGCTCTCTAACTCGCTGAGTGGCGTGGTTCATGACCCAAGGTTCATCACCGCTTAAACGTAAAAAATAGATGTATATGAACATATATGAAGTCCACGCCGTTATAATACAATACCTTTCAATATAGAGCTTATACATAGATATAAATAAATACGAATCGTTATGCCGAGTTGCAAGCAGTAGAACGACTTGAACGTCCCAAAAGTGCAATATTCCCTCCCATTGTTAATTTTAACTACGCCTATTGTAACCATAAGCACTTACTTCATTTCATGATTACCCCTTTTTGTAAAGTTCCTAACTTTATTTTGGGGAAGCCTACACTTCCCCAAAATAGTTTTCAATTCAAATTCATATTAGATATTTATAATAAAAAAATTAAAATTAAGGTACTTTAATAACATGTACTTATATATTAACTTTGTTTATTATCTTTAAAAGTAATAAAAGAAAAGAAAATTATACAGCAATTTCTGTTCGCTGGGTATTAAAACAACAATCTTTGCAAGAACAAATTTTTAAAGAAAACTGCGGGAAAACTTACGACGATCTATTCTTCCTCCTTGTTCCTTTACAGCTTAACTATTATTTATACCAATAAAACTTATTTTTTCCTTTTCTTTCTTAGCAATATGTATACATATAAGTACTAACAAGTAATGAAGAATTACATGTACTAATACGCTGGCGTCACTTGATCTTGAAAACAGGCTGCTGAAAAATTTGTTGTTGTGTTATTATGCCTTACTGTTCTTGTTAACCGTTACGTTTCTTTCTTTTCTTTGCTTCATATTTACAATATTAGCTTTGATTTTAAAATGAATATTAATTGTTTAGTTTTACGTCAGATACCCTTTAAGTTTTTTTTGTACTTTTTATTGTGGACATAGTAATATTCGCTTTGTTAAAATTTCAAATGTTTATCTATAAGCGTTCAAAAGATATGGTCATATACATAGATCAAATATCATTAACTTTAGGTACGCCCTTTAATTTCCAACTTTATACTTGTTGCTATAGCGGACATAGTACAGGGTGGGCCAAAAGAAACCAAGGGCTCTCCAAAAATTTGTCTTAAAAGTGCCATTGTGTCTCGGGCAGTATGGGCAGTGGCTCCGTCCTGCTGAAACCACATACCAGGTCTGTTTTCAAGAGCAGGACGTAAAAAATTTTCTATCTTAAACCGATACCGCTCTCCATTTACGGTTACAGCACTTCCATCTTCATTCTCGAAGAAGTAGGGCCCAATGACATTTTCAGATGTGATCCCACACCATACTGTACACCTGATGGGGTGCAATTGGCGTTGATGAATGGCTCTTGGATTTTCAGAACCCCAGAACCTACAGTTCTGCTTATTAACAAAGCCATTCAAATGAAAATGAGCTTCATCACTCATAATCAAATTTTCAATAATGTCGGCGATATGCTCTTTGCGTTAAAATAATTGATCTCTGGTTTAAATAATACAATTCCAAGTGTTGTCTATATAATCTGAAAGAAAAAATAAAAAAAAGTTAATAAACAAAAAAGTTATTAAACTTTTACACCCCTTGGTTTCTTTTGGCCCACCCTGTATAATACGTTCTGTGTAAATATCAAATGTCTGTCTATAACGGTTCAAGAATTAAGGCCATATACAAATACGTCAGGTACACTGACTGACCGTCTACAATGGTTTCAAAGATAGGGCCACAAAGATCAAATGACATCACCTGTCGGGACACCCTTTAATTTAAAATTTTTAATTAAAGACCTGTTGTTATAGAGTACCTGGCCACAAAGATTCTTTGTAAATTTCAAGTGTCTGTGTATAACGTTTTAAAGGTTCGATGATTTAAAATGAACTATTGAGGCACCCTTTAATTTATAATTTTGATATTTATACTTTTTATTATAACGGCCATACTAATCGACATTCTGTGAAACTTTCAAGGTTTTGTGTATAATGGTTCAAAAGATAGGTCAATAAATGTCAAATTACATCACCTATGGGGACAACCTTTATTTTTAAATTTATTTTTTTATGTACTTTTTGCTGTTGGGAGCTATAGTGATATGCAATTTTTTTTAAATTGGTGGCCTTTACGGTTCTTAATACACAAAAAAATACATGTATTTTGTATGGGGACACCCTTTAATTTTTAAAATAAAGAACTGTTTTGAAAAGCATAGCCTTTCAAATAAAGAAAAAAAAATTTTAAATCGGTTTAAAAATGGCTGAGTTGTCCGGACACAAACATATATAGTGATACTATTATAGGATTTTTCTTTTATATTATTTCCATTACATTCAATTTTTGGAAATAAATTTTCCAAAAATCAAACAAACAAAAAACAAATTAGCCCAGATATTTTTGTTTAGTCACACCTTTAGATTTTTTTCTTTGTGTACTTAATTTAAGTCTTAGGGCCAGAGTTGCCAGAACTTTTGTGTCTAAAATCTGCAAAATTCAAAAATTTTTGCCTAAAAAATCTGCATCTTATTTTTAAGATCTTCAAATGCATTTTTAGTTTATTTTTTAGAAATTTATTTAAAAAAAATAACAAAATAATTCAAGTAATACAATTTCTTATAAAATAACTTTGCATAGGAAACACTCACAAAATTAAGTGCCTTTTATACAAATCTTCTAGACGAGCCGCTCGCATGTAACACGGAAACCGCAAATTAAAGTTACATAAATATTTTTATTTTTATATGTACAAAAACAAAAAAGCAATTAGGAAATCTGATATTAAAAACAATATGCATACAATATTTTATCAGTTTTATTTAATTTTGATCATATATATCAGATGACATCATCTTTAGCAAATCTAAAGATCTAAAAATAGCGAGAAAAGAGCAAAGTTGGCTAGAAAAACTAGATCTGTAGCGCGATTCAATATTCAGTTTTAACGATTCGGGACTCGTTAAAAAAAATTAACAACAAAACGGAAGACTTTGCTATTCAGTAATGCTTTTTAATAACATTTGATGTTGTTATAAATCAGCTGTTTTTCTTAGCAAGTCGAGTATTGTTAATTTAACTACAACTATTTTTGTGTCGTTCACTTTATCAAAATATTCTAAATTACTAGGGCCATATTCATAAACAATATTTTTGCGTTATAAAAGGTTTATATAACAAATTTTGTATGAAAATTTGTTTTATAAGCCTTTTTAAAAATAATATTCATAATTAAAACACATACATATGTATTTTACTTACCTTATAAAAATGAATTTAAATAATTTATAGAAATAAAATTAAAAAAAAAACAAAAAATGGAAAGTCTTTAGCTCAGTTTAGAGATGATGCAATCACTGGTGGAAAATATGGAAAGTCAAAGTCGCTGCCTGAGCCAATGGAGTCAAATAAATTTCTTCTTCGGGTGCTGATAGATTTAAAACAGACCATCAAATATAATATTAAAACGGAAGTAGTATTTCTGACATATTGACCAGGTTGACATTTAATTAAGAAAGAGACAAATAGTCATGCAAATATCGTGGATTGATATAACAATTAGCTTCTGCATATATCGATAGTCAAAAGAAAAGACTAACTCTGATTTCATGATTTAAGATATCGTGGATTGATATAACAATTAGCTTCTGCATATATCGATAGTCAAAAGAAAAGACTAACTCTGATTTCATGATTTAAGATACACGTTTGTTAAGGAATCTGGCCTTAACATTGTCGCCCGCCTTGCAGGATTTCCATCTATTTTTGAATGCGTATCGTACCTGGATTTCAGAGTAATTGGACATACTGATTCCTCATGCAAGGTAAATGAAGTAAGATTTAATTTATCGACCAATTTTCTTGATACTCGACTTACTGGTGACCCAGAGTCTAGTAAGAATCGAGCATGTGAAGTTGTGGAAGCTATTTTAACCAAGACCGTTGGCAAAAGAATCAGGGTGTTTTGACACAGGATGGCTGTCAAAGACGATTTTGAGTTCGTAGGTGGAGAGCCTGTTCGGATGGGTTTTAGTGTTTCGAACTCTAGATAATTCTCTCATTCCCCTTGCTGATGTGGGAGTCTCTGGAGTAAGATTTGGAACGAGATCGCTCGGACAACATATCCCTTGCTAATCTTGGATGAACGTGGAGTAACGTATGAAGAAATTTTTGACAATGCTTGCATCCATGCTTTGAAAAGCAAGTGCCTTGTGAATGATCATGTGCAAGACAATTTGAACAATATCTGTTTTTCCGAACTGAACGAATACGGTCGCTTATGTTCATTGCCAAGAAATTCCTACATGTTCGCAATGGGTGCGGAGGTTTGCAAATTCGACATGGAAACGCATTGTATTTTTCTGGAAAAGCCTTGAATGACCCTTTCGATTTCGATGTACGAGGGGAGATTTTTGGCATGTTTATCTAAAGAAAAGAGAAGGTAGATTGTAAGAGACAGAAAACCGAAACTTAGGATTGGGTTAGCAGAACGACAAGTTTGACGATAGGCCGGGTTATTAAACCTCGCTGCGTTAAGTCATCGGCTACGCGTACACGATTGTCAGAGCCAGTGTAAACCTTTTTGACCCTGCCAAGTCGCCATGAGTTCGGGGGAAGGTTCTCCTCCCTTATTACTACAAGGTCTCCTTCGTTGACGTTTTTCTCTGGATGTTGCCATTTTATCCGCTTATGAAGTTCCTTTAGGTACTCGTTTTTCCATCGACGACAGAAATTTTGATGAATTAATTTTAATCTTTGCCACCGGTTCGCAGTAGAGATGGACTCGTTAATTTTAGGATCAACCGGTGCTAAAATTGGTGAACCAATAAGGAAATGACCTGGAGTTAAGGCACAAAGGTCAGTAGGATCGGTAGACATTGGAGAAATCGGCCGGGAATTAAGACATGCTTCCTTTTTGGACAATAGTGTTGACAACTCCTCATGAGTGTACTTGTGGCATCCCGTTATTTTCCGGAAATGAGCGTTGAGCTTTTTACTCCAGCCTCCCATAATCCGCCCATGTGTGGTGTCCCTGCTGGAATAAAATGCCAGCTGATATTTTGGTGAGCATAATTAGCTAAAATACGCTGTTGTGTAGTTTGAATAAATTCCTTAGCAAGAACCTTAGAAGCACCAACAAATGCAGTTCCATTGTCAGAATATAAATGCAATGGACATCCACGCCGTGACACGAATCGGCTAAAAGCGGATAGGAATACAGGAGTAGAAAGGTCTGAGGCAGCTTCCAAATGAATCGCCTTTATTGAAAAACATACAAATATACACACGTATCCTTTGGTAATTCGACAGGCACGTCCTGAATAACTTTTTACGTCAAAGGGTCCTGCTAAGTCAAGTCCTGTG
Source organism: Phasia obesa (assembly GCA_949628195.1). Lineage (NCBI taxonomy): Eukaryota > Metazoa > Arthropoda > Insecta > Diptera > Tachinidae > Phasia > Phasia obesa. Next base: position 118,551,420 of record OX451215.1, on the reverse strand, counting down.
TGTGTAAATGGGCGAGATATACTGCAACGCTCAGGTGGCAATGCCATAATCTGTTTTTGGCATCTCCTCTTGTATACTCAGCACACTTTGCATTTGCTGCTTATAGTTTTTATTAAATTCTTTACCTTAGGAATCCAATACTGCATTCGTAGAAGCCTCAATACCAGCTGATTTCCACCGTGTAGACTAATATCGTGGATGAATTTTTATTTGCAATTGTATGGAATAATCATTGGATGCCTTTCATTGTAGGAAAGTCCTGGTGATAATTCGAGTCTACCACATGAACGTAGTATACCTTCTGGATCTAGAAACGGATTTAAGTTCAGTATACTACTGGATTTTGAAATCTCTTGTTTGGAGGAAAGTGCTTTATATTCATTAGGATATGCTGATTTTTGGCAAATGGAAATAAGTCGATGACGAACTGCAACAATTTCAGCGTTAGAAAGCGACAACGAATCTTTGTAGAAACTAGATTTTAAGGTTGGATGCGTCCTATTAAAGAATCTGTATACATATGCTATTACGCGCATTGCTTTAGGAAAAGAAGAAAAACGTTCAAGTAAATCTTCGAAGTTTGAAAAGTACGAAAAATGGACTCGAAGCGACTTGACTTCTAGATCGATATTAGGAAGATTGGAAAGCTCACAAGTGGGCCATTCTGTGGATGAACTTTTAAGCCACTTTGGCCCAAACCACCACAGATCGTTATTCGCGAGGTGCTCTGGATAAAGACCACGGCTCGCCAAGTCGGCAGTATTCGCGTCAGAGTTTACATGATTCCATCTGGAAACTTCTACGATTTGTGTTATTATTGAAACTTTGTTTGCCACGAAAGTTAACCAATTACATGGTGGCTTCGATAGCCAGGAAAGCACAATAGTAGAATCTGTCCAACAGAAAATCGTGTACTTTCCAACATCTAACCGAGGTAATAGTGTTTCAATCATTTCGGCTAAGAGAACTGCTCCACAAAGCTCAAGTCTGGGGATAGACAATGTTTTAATAGGAGCTACTTTAGTTTTGGAAGATATTAAATGTGTATGTACGGAATCCCTAGTGGATATTCGGATATATAGTGCTGCTGCGTATGCCTTTTCCGAGGCATCGCAAAATCCATGGAATTGGACTTCAGCATTTGGGGTATAATTAATCCATCGAGGAATACGAATGAATTGAATGGCAGGATAACTTGCTTCAAATGACTTCCACTGGTTAAGCGTTTCAGGAGAAATAACTTCAACCCAGTCAGTTCCATTCATCCATATACTTTGCATCAGTATTTTAGCCAAAATTATACATGGAGCTAACCAACCGGCTGGATCAAAAAGCTTGGCTATTCTGGATAGGACTTCCCTCTTCGTGTATTGTGTCGAGTCTAGGAATTGACTTGCAACAAAGAAAAACTCATCCGCACAAGCATTCCATCGAATTCCTAATGTTTTTGCTGAACTACTATCCTCAAATTTTAGGAAATTTTCATGTAGCAAGTGATCTTGTGGAATTTCAGCTAATATGTCTCTAGAATTAGATGTCCACTTTTTTAGCGAGAATCCGGCAGACCTAAGGGCTAGGATAAGCTCGTTTTTATCTTTAATAGACTTAGCTTTAGAGTGAGCTCCAGCCATAACATCGTCTACGTAGAGAGATTTTCGAATTATTGAACTGGCTGCTGGATTGATAGTCTGAACATCGTCAGCTAGCTGGAGTAGAGTACGAATAGCCAGATACGGAGCACAATTTACTCCGAAAGTGACCGTTTTTAGTTTGTAATCACGTAATGGGACATTTGGATCATCCCGGAAGAGAATTCTCTGATACGGTGTATGATTTGGGTCTACTAAAATCTGTCTATACATTTGTTGAATATCAGCGTTGTATACATAACGAAAAAAACGCCATTTTAAGATCAGTGACATTAGATCATTCTGTAAACTTGGCCCGGTATGTAATAAGGAATTGAAACTTAAACCATTAGTAGAGGGAGCAGACGCATTGAATAATAACCGAACTTTGGTTGTTACACTATCGGGCTTTATAACCGCATGATGTGGCATGTAGTAGAATTCAGGTTTTAAATACTGATTAGGAGGCTCAACTTTGGCCATGTGATCCAGATTTTCGTATTCGCGTACGACTTTGTCGTACTGAAGTTTAAAATCTGGATTTAGAATAAGTCTAGCCTCATTACGAAAAAATTGTGCCATTGCACTAGATCTAGAGTTACCTATGCTCAGAGAATTAGGAAACCCTTCTTTGAAAGGAAGCGATACTATATATCGACCTTCCGTATTTGTTTTTGTGGTTCGGACATAAATATCCTCGCATGCTTGGTCGGATGCAGACATAAGGTTCTTCTTTGGAAGATTCTCCACCTCCCGAAACCGTGAAATTTGTTTGTCCATAGAAATTTCACAGAAGGAAAAAATAATATTCAAAGCTGGAGAAGAACTACAAGATATAGGACCAGTTAAAATCCACCCAAAGATTGTTTCTTGAGCAGTTAATGAACTACAAACCTGGTGCCTAATCCCGCAACAAATGGTAGATGGAAAAATGTCTCCACCTATTAGTACATCAATTTTCGAACTACGATAAAAATTAGGATCAGCGAGCCGAATATCAGGAAGATTAGCGAATGAAGCACTTGGGATTGAATGAGAAGGGAGGTTTGTGGAGAGGTGTAGTACCACTAGAGCCATTGCTGGAGGAGCATTGACGCTGAACGTTGGCAGAAATAGAGTTATTTAGCCCGGAAATTCGGGCACTTGTTTGTCTGGAAGGAAGTTTAAGTAAATTGAACAGACGCTCAGAGATGAAAGTACCCTCTGAGCCCGAATCAATCAGTGCTCGTGCCCTATATCTCACGCCTTGATTTATAATGTATACGATGGCAGTTCCTAATAGAACATTTTTTGAGTTTGTTGCAAAACACGATTGGACCACACTCGAATTAGGAGAATTAATGGACTGTTGCTTACTAGGAGTTGATCGAGTGAACGGAACAGAATTTGGATTAAGCTTTAGACTTCTGCTGGTACTAGGATTTGTAGTTTCCCTATGAAGAAGCGTATTGTGTCTTTTGCTACATTTGTACAATTGTGTTTGCGGTTACAATTTTTTACATTATTAGTTTTAAAGAAGCAGTTCAAGCTAAGTTCTTCCTTTTTTATTTCTGTAAGTCTTTGGTTGTAATCCATATCTTAGAATTTTGGGCATTTCCGTATAAATAAATCCACAATAAAAACCACTTTTATCTATCACGTACTGTTAGGACAAGTTATAACAATGAGTATTGTCCTCATTATTATAACGAAAAACTACTTATCGCTCCAACAAAATCCTAACTTTAGCTAAGGGCAAGTTATAATAATGGGCCTTAGAGTTTTTAGAAAAAGAAAATATATATGAGTCGGCAAAAAATTTTTTAAAAGATACACAATTCATATCAGATCTAGTTCTTCTAGCCAACTTTGCTCTTTTCTCGCTATTTTGAGATCTTTTTTATTCCCTCTGACGCGATATTTTTCACTTTAGCACTTTTTTAAAGTACAAATATAACAGTAAAATCGAATGAAAAAGAGAAAAATCCATTGTCTTTTCTCAAATAAGCTCTTTTTAGCCCATTTTGACAGCTTTGTCGACGCGTTTGGTCTATGAAAAGTTGGCATCCTTGTAGCTGATACCATTTTTTTGCTTAATGCTTTTAACTTAAAGCTTCAAGAAAAAGGTAAGAATATATCTGATATTTGTAAAATTTTATTTAATTTTAAAACAAAACTTTTTCTTATACTTTGCCAAATTAAGTCATATGACTTTTCCAGTTAAAAAAAAAAAACATCTCTATTGCGTGAATCGCAGTGCGATGCTGCGAAAACTAAGCGAGTTGAGATTTTTAATACACTACTCAACAGTTTTGAAGACAGGTGTGCAGATTTTAAGAGTATACAACTGCAGTTGGATTTATTTAATAACCCTTAAACTGTGATGTACAATCAGAACTTATATTTGTTCGAACCCAAGTCCAAGCTCCAGGAAAAATGGGAATAGAATTCTGAAAAAATCTAAATGATTTAGATTTTCAGAGTTAAACATAAATGCTTTGAATTTGTTATCCCTTTTTCCTTCTACATATTGCTGCGAACACATTTTTTCCGAATTAAAATTTATTTGTTCCAAGCAGAGAAATAAATTAAGTTCTTCAAATTTAAAACATATATTGTTAATAAGAAATTTTTACAAAATCTTAAATTTGGAAAACTTAATTTATAATGCCTAGATACACTTAATTTTTTAAGTTTTAATTGTAAATTAAACTCGACCAATCAAATATGTGTGAAAATATTTCCTAATTCTGTAAAAACTGAGGCATACTTTGTATTTAATTTTATTAACTTTTTTTAAACTTCATTTTGCTTTTAAAAGTAAAATTCATTACATTTGTAATGCTTAGTTTTGTGTTTGCTGGGCAATATTATCTTATCCTATACAGACGCATTTTATTTATTGAGAGTTTTGGTTAACTATGATTTAAATCCAAAATTTAGTTGTTGGAGGAAAAGCACTCTCTTTTCTGTTAATAACATAGTGGTGTTAAAAACTCTTAAGTTTATTCGATTAAAGTGTTTAGTTTACTCCAATTTTATTCTTTTAATCACTTATTCCCCTTGTGCAATTTAAGCTTTTCTAAATTACAATAATTCCAAAGTGGTCTATAAAAAAATTTAACTATTCTTTCTAATTTTTTTGTGTTTGCTATCGTGTTTCGTTTGTTGTCTAAAAATGTGTATCTACTAGGTTTTACGCATATTTACATAGTATTTCAAGTTAAAAAGTTTAAAAAATATTTTTTTTGATATGATTCGAAGACCTGCTCCCATACTAAAGAATAATAAATTCCCTCAGCATTTAAATTCTTTTACAATAATAATAAATAAACGAGTGAAATTATGTATCTCTTCTTAGACTCTTCTTCTCGGATTGCGATATGCAGATATATCCTGGGATTTTGCTAAACTCAGTGCCGGTGACGATCCGGAATGTCAAACTTGTATATTTCTTCAAGTATTTTGACTCCGAAAAATAATGTAATAAAAATGAAATATTTCCGAATTTCAGTTTGATGCTGTCGAGAATGGAATACAGATATCAAAATTAATGCAAATATTCTCTAAACAAGCACCAATGATCGATGCCTTAATATGTCACTTTGCAGGAAGTATGAGAAAACGAAAATTAGAAGTGAATATATCAGATCAATTTCATGACGGTAAGTAACTAACGTTAAGCAAAAACATAAAAATAATAGCTTAAAATAAAAACTGCAAAAAGTTTTTCAATTATCCCCCATATTAAATGGTCTAGTAATCAAAAAGTCAATATGAAGAGTTGATTCTTTTTTATTTAACGATCAAATCTTTAACTTCTTAAAGGCCATTAAAGTAGGCTTTTTGCAGAGTTGAACTAGTCACTCGACTTGAGATTTTTTCTGTCAAAGTTTCAAAACAAGAAATGTGTCGTTGTTTATTCGAGGAATTTATCAATAATAATTCTTGGATTAAACTACGGCCGAAAGCGTGCAAACTAGTTTCAGGCTCATGTTTCAGTAATTCAAATTTTGCATAAAAATTGGATATGATTAATGGAAAATAACGCAACAGTGATTCAAACGTTTGTTCTAAGGCATCCGATTAATTTTCGACAACGCATATGTATGTATGTACGTAACTCTTGATAAAACAAAGGTTTTGTCCGTTAGGTGGATATTCCCGTTATAAAGAATAAAATAAAAATGATAAATAAACTTTTATCTAAAATAAAAAATATAAACTCTACAAAACATATAGATAAAGCAACCGGTTCGTCTGTTGACTATTCTTCCGTTCGTGCTGAATACAACAAAATTAATAAAAAATACTATTGAACATACATCTGCAATCTCAAAAATAAATTCAAAATTAATCCAAAGTCCTTCTATAATTTTGTGAACTCTAAAAGAAGATCCACTAGAGTTTAAAGAGCTAGAATCTGATGATGATCTTGCAATAAGTAATATGTTTGCGGAATTTTTTCTTCTATATATACGGATAGCGATTGTAATAATTCTGATTCTAATATTTTCTCCGAATCACGAAATTTTTTCAATATCTATTCCATTTTTCAAGGAGTCGGTAGTTCTAAGCAGTTTGAAGAAACTATTATTTTCTTATGAACGTGGACCAGATGTACTTCCTAGTTGTTTACTGGTAAAATGTGCTGAAACTCTTGCTGTTCCCCTTACAATAATATTTAACACATCAATTCAGTTTGGTTTTTTTCCCAAGTACTTGGAAAGCTTCGTATATTATTCCGTATTTTAAATCTGGTAATAAATCTGTCATCTCACATTACAGGGGTATTGCCAAATTAAGCACAATACCAAAACTATTTGAAAAGTTTAATCAATCGTGGTTTGTTCAACATAAACAAACTGATGTAATTTATACTGACTTCAGCAAAGCCTTTGATAAGGTAAAACATATTGTTACGAAAGAAGAATTTATTCATTATAGGCTCTGAACAACAACACTCTCCAACAAGAACAACATTAATGGTTTGTTTTCTTGCAATGATGAAAGAAAGAAACAAACAACAAAGAGCATCGCTAATCATATAGTTGTTGTTGTCGATTAGTCTAGAAATGCCTCATGTACAAACATTCATAAAACAACAAGCACGGTATAAGTGACGTACATACATACACATACATACCAGAGATTAATTTAGTGTACAAATTTTATCCTATATACACACAAAACTACACAATGGACATCGAAAAAAAAATTGAAAAATGTATGCCACTTCTGTGCATTATATCTAAATGTGTACATTGAAGACATTAAAAGCATCGAATTAACTTTATATACGTATGCACATTCGTGGTGAAGATACCATTGAATTTGTTTTGTAACTTCATAAGATTAATGTGTGTGTGCGCAGTAAAAGCCGTTTTTGGTTGTTTGTACTTTTATTTTATTATATTTGGTTAGTTTTTAAAACAATTAATGAAAATTTTACTTCTTTCTAAGGAATTGTATTAGAGATTTGAATTTAAAATATAGATTATTTTATGTTGTAAATAATATAATAAAAAATACTTTTATTTATTAATACTTCGCTTTGGTGAAATTAAGTGTAAATCAGTCCAACCATTTAATTTAATATTGAAATTAATAAAATTGAACTCGGTCCTTCGGATTATTTTTGTATAATAATAAATATACATAAATACCCAATATCACTTTTGTCTCTAGTTTGAAAGTTACAAAAAAACCTAATATGACAACTCCCACCCATGTGTTTGCTTTCTAAAGCATATTATTCTAAAACAGTATTATTAGAAAAGTCAAGAGTTCAGTTGTCTAATTTTAGGAGTGTTTAACAGTTTTTGAACAGTGGTGTTAATAAATAAAGTGACTTACAGTAAAAGTAATAACAATGTGTATTTATTTTGCAATTTAAAGAACCCAACGTAAAGTAAAAACGTAACAATATACTCCTGCTGAAAAAGCTTCACTGTATAGGGTTTTCCCAAAAGTGTTTGAATTGGATAAAATCATATCTAACTGATAGAATACAAATTGTGCTGTATAAAAATGTGACATCGAAACCAATTGTAGTTACACCGGGTGTTCCATAGGGAAGTCATCTAGGGCCACTCCTTTTTTCATTATTTATAAATGATTTAACGAAAATAATAAAACATTCTTATATTCTAATGTTTGCCGATGATGTTAAAGTACAAAAAGACTTCGATTCTCTTTATTCCTGGTGTAACCTTAATTTGATGAAGTTAAATTTTAAGTGTAAACATAGGTATGTGCATTTTTCGAAGACGTAATATAAACGCCAAATATGTCTTAGGTGGTCATGAACTAATTAAAGTAAACGTATTTTCTGACCTGGGAATTTTGCTGGACTTAACTTCATTCAACATATTACCTTATCTGTAAATAAAGCACGAGGCCTTCTTGGATTCATCAAACGTTGTGCGAACGAATTTGAGGATCCATATATTATAAAACAATTATACACTTGTTCGCCCATTTTTGAAATGTGGATCAAAAATATGGGATCCAATGTACAAAATACATATTGACAGGATTAAATCTGTTCAAAAACAATTTCTCCTACTCTACCTCCGTGGAATCCATCAAATCTTCCGTTTTATACAACTGGACTTGGGCTTATTAAGCTGCCATCGCTAAAAATTCGCAGAGTAATGCTAAACGTGATAATTGTGCTGAACGTAATAAATATCCGCTCCGATTTACTTATTAAAAACATTTACTTTAAAGTTCAACATCGTCCAACACGTCGCTATCATTCCCTCTCAGTTAAAGTCTTTAAAACAAACTATACATATTTTGATCCGTTTCTAAGAAGCTGCAAAAATGTAATCAAACGGCATCACTTGATAGAGAAGTATAGATATCTATACATATAATAAAATAGTAACTCATTTCCGTCTGTCTGCTTTTCATTTTTGTTTGCATCACGTAAAAACTTTGTGAAAAAAATTTTTATGAGAAGGTACCTTAGCATCCTGATTACAATGTAGGATACTTTTCTCCGCAAAAAATATCTCATTTCCAAGAGAAAGTAGGAAAAAGCAGTGAAAAACGCAAATTCCGGTTTAAAGGTACTGAAATTTTCGTTTTAAAACTGGGATATTTTAAACACGGTTGCACACCTTTTATTTTTGAAAGTGGAATATTTTAAACACTATTGCGCAACATTGGGTGTCAATTGAATAAAATTTGTACTCGATTTGTATTTTTACTTTGTGGAATTACAATGTTATTAAAATATTTTTAACACCTTTTTAGTACCTACAAAGCTTTACAATAATTTTTAGAATTTTATCCAGGCATGTGTACCTTTATTTAAAGTAAAAACATAAACCATAAATAAAGCGTTATAAAAGTAAGTGTTACAATTGGTGTGGAATATTTTTAAAGCAAAATCTATCAAAATATTGTCAGCACGCCCAAGACGTGTCGCGCAGAGCAAGTAGATTAATAATATTAATAAACAGAGCAAATTACCTTATCGCCAATTCTCGTACAGGCATATTTATTTTTTTAAGAATAATTAGAATTTAAGTTTCACCAGCAACAAAATTTTCGAAAAAATATTTCATGTACAGAAATAGTTCTGTTACAGTTTAATTATATTCATAGATATATACACCTAATTCTTTTTTTACACGGTAGATTGGTTCCAGAAAAATCCGTGTAAAAAAAGACATTGATCCTTATCTCTAAAACCTATTAAAATTAGTGAAAAACGAGAATTTTTCTAAGAACAAGAAATCATGTTTATTTTTACACATATTTAATGTGTGTTTGGAACGGACAATTGATCTCCATATGAGAACAACAATCAATCCGAACCGACTCTCCACATCTCAACACGCATATACCAAAGGCAAATCGGTTGTGACGGCACTGCATATGGTCGTAAGATACATTGAAAAATCTCTAGAGCATAAGGAATATGCGTTGGTGGCGTTCCTCGACATAGAGGGAGCGTTCAACAACGTGAAACCGGAGACCATCATTAGGGCTCTGGAAAGACTGGACGTAAATCAGTCAATTATTAGCTTCATTAGGAATTTGCTGACCTATGGAGTCATCATATCCAATATGGGGCGGGCTATTGTCTGTAGGGCAGCTAGATGAGGGACGCCACAGGGAGGGGTGCTGTCACCTCTTCTTTGGAACCTCGCCATAAATTCATTGCTTACGGTGCTGGACTCCATGATTTTCACAACTGTAGCATATGCGGATGACGTTGCAGTAGCTGTGTCAGGTAGACACCTGGACACTCTATCGCAACGTTAGCAAACATCACTTACGACATATTAGTAAGTGGAGCACCGAAAGTGGTCTAAGTGTTAATGCGCAGAAAACGGATCTTGTATTATTCAACAGTAGAAACAAGATTCCTACATTTCCGCTACCACTCCTAAACGAAATGGAGCTTAAATTATATAATAATAATTATAGGTGTTATTCTAGATTACAAACTGTCATGGAACCCTAATGTACAATTTAGGGCAAACAAGGCTCTAATAGCCATATATACCTGTAAGAAAGCCATAGGTAAAAACTGGGGCATTAAACCCGGAAATGCCTATTGGCTCTTCAACACAGTGATAAAGCCCATACTAATGTATGGAGCGCTAGTATGGTGGCCTGCATTAGGCAAGCCTACATACTGTAGCATAGTAAACAAAATACTACGCACTTCAGCCTTGATGATCACGAGTGCCATACGCACGACGCCATCAAAGGCTCTGTTAACAATGTTGCACTGGCTTCCAGCCGATCTAATGGCCAAACAGCTGGCCTTGAACTCGGCAATAAGGCTTAGTGCAGCTGGGGCATGGAAATCGAAGAGTTTCGGCCATGCGACTATTTTGGGATGTGGGCGCATATTGAGTATCCCAGAAAATATTGACCCTCAGCCATGTCGACCAGAAGGTTCGGAGTATCAACTTCAGGCACGTCATCTATGATGACACATGATCGTCATCAAGAAGACGTTCTTGAGGTCTATACAGACGGATCTAAATCGGAAAATGGAGTGGGGGGAGGCGTCTTCATTCCTCATTTACAAATAAGGATGAGATTTAGGCTGCATAACCAATGCAGCACTGTTCAGGCTGAAATTTCTGCCATATCACATGGCTTAGGTATCACAGGGTATATGGTATCCAGTTTCGTACCGATAGCAAAGCTGCGATACACTCCTTATCGGGCGTTTATACAACGTCCAGTTTGGTTCGTGAATGCCGGACATCTCTTTTGGGTGCCGGGGCATGCGGGAATGCCCGGAAATGAAACTGCGGACGAACTGGCTAGATCTGGAATCAGGAGATAGATCAACTAGTTGGCGTTCCGCTAAATTGCTGTAAATTTCCAGCAGGAACTCCTGGGGGCTGCGCAAACTAGATGGTCGAACGAGCCCACCTGTATGATCTCGAGGCTTTTATGGCCCCAGTATGATTGCAAACGTACTGTAACCCTACTGAGAACCGCTCGAGGACAAATTGGCACACTAGTGGCTGTGCTGACAGGGCACTGCACATGCTAGGAGATTAAATCTGCCGTATAATGACTTCTGCAGAAGTTGTCAGGACGAGGAGGAAGAAGAGACGGTGAAGCACCTCCTCTGTCACTTTCCGGCCCTATCTACGGAAAGGGCGGCGCTGCTTGGCAGCCCGTTACTACAAGACCTTGCAGACTTATCGGGTTGCGATATTAACAGGATAAATTCATTTATCCGGCTTTCTGGATGGTTTTTGCACCAAACCTAAAGTGTGGATCAGCAGGTATCTTCCTGCTCATCCCTCTTTCGGGCGTCACAACGGGACCCGAGTCGGTTTTTCCTCTACACGGAGCCGGCGACCCGTGCAACCTAACCTAAATCTCCAGTATTTTATGACGAAATGAGGCAATATGGGTATCATTGGAATGGTAAATAAAAGTATACTAAAGTAAAATTAATAAAAAAAAAAATGGAAAAAATTTAAGTAAGTAGAAGAAAAATATTTTTTATTTTTATTCTGCGACCGGCTATGTAGAAAATCTAAAGTAAGCGAAGCCGGTGATGGTCATATCATAAGTAGAAAATCCAAAGGCCGGCTATGCAGAATATCTTTAGTAAGCGAAGCCGGTGATGGTTGTACCATAGAGTAGAAAATGCTTGCGCCCGGTTGAAGGCCGTCTATGCAGAAAATCTTTAGTTAGCGAAGGCGGTTTTGGTTATTCTATTGAGGAGAAAATCCTTGCGCCCGGCCGAAGGACGCCTATGCAGAAAATCTTTAGTTAGCGAAGCCGGTGTTTGTTATACCATAGAGGAGAAAATCCTTGCACCCGGTCGAAGGTCGGCTATGCAGAAAATCTTTAGTTAGCGAAGCCGGTGTTGGTTATACCGTAGAGAAAATATTTGCGCCCGGCCGAAGCCGGCTATGCAGAAAATCTTTAGTTATCGAATCCGGTGTTAGTTATTCTATAGAGGAGAAAATCCTTGCGCCCGGCCCTCAAATGCAAATTCTACTTTGGGAGAAATAAGAAGTTTAGCTCTGGAAGAAGAAATTGATGAAGAATTAAGTGATTCAGAATAAAAATTTTGAAAAAAGTTTTTTGGGCGCACTTGAAATTTTTTTCCACTGATTTTAATTTAGCTTGATAGTAATTTTAATTACCATTCCAATGATACCGATATTGCCTCATTCCGTCATAAAATGGTCGAGATATATCATATTTTACATGGAAACTTTGGGGGTCCGTAACTCCGAAACTAAGGGTCGAACCCAAATTTTTAATTTTTTGCTTAAAATTAAATTTTACACTCAATAGGCTACTTTTTTTTAATTTTTATGATGTGTCCGTAAACTAGATTTGTTCCCCCAAAATATATTTCAACAATTTTTTTTACAAATTTCTTCCAGTAACTTTGATTTTTTATTTTATTATTTAAATGAAATAAAAATTATACTATTTATAAAAAAAATTCATATTCTATATCACACAAAAGCTATGAAATTTGTTCATATTATATTTATGTTGGAAATTTTTCTGTGTACTTACTTTTACAATATAATTAAAAAACATTTTTGGAGAATTTTTATTTTATTTAATATCCATTATAAAGAAAATCTTAATTCAAATTCATACATAAAAATTCCAAACATTTTTTTATATGCTCTCCAACCAGTTTTTATGGTAGACATGTGGATCAATCAAAAAATAACAAGTAATCAAAAATTCATTATTTTACTGCGAATGTGTTATTAAACTTTAAATAAATAATTCACATCCTTGCGTTACGGGATCCGGAAAATATGTAGAAATATGTGTACTCGTACATATTTATGTTGCAAAAAACATTTATTGCCAGAAGACGGATTGCCAGAAAAAAATGTACTTAAGTATTAAGACATTAAATTGTTAGCGTTCGAAATAAAATTGTACACTAAAACAGGACTGTAATGTGTAAGTGTTGTTGAAATTTAAATTGGGGAATTTTAACTTGGTTTGGAAGATCATCCTAATATAATTTAATCTATTAAGTAATAAAAAAATTTGATCCAATTCAAAATGTATTAAAATTTTTCTGTAGTTCATACCTTATCGATATACACTATTGAAATGAATAATTATATTAAATAACCATTTTTAATATATGAAGAAGAACATACTACAAAATTAAAAAATTTTTATTGAAAATAAAATAAATTCAGTTAATGTTTGCAAAAATTTTTCTTGCTTTAATTTTGAATGTTTGAGTCATTAAAATTGTTCAGGTAAAATAAAAAAAAAAATTTTGGTGCCGTACCCAGGGAACAATTGTTGAACTATAAATAATATATCTTAAATATAAATAAGAAGACTTAAAAATTTTGCCATTTAGATACGTTAACTCCTCCCATGTTAATATTTTGATGATTGATTTCCATATTTGAATTCGATCCCCAATTTTGTGGCATCCTGCTGTTATTTTGGTACTGATTGTACATATTACTCATGTTAGATTGTTGGTGATTAGGTAATAAGTTGTTTGTATAATTCACACCATAATTACTTCGCTGTTCTAACTGGATTCCTCCTCCACCACTAGCACCGAATGCATTAGATATTGACTGTGCTGTTTTGTTAAAGTAATTGTCACTAGAATTTTGCAAAACACTTGTAAACGAGTTTGATGGAACACAGTTTTCAAATAAGCCAGGTAGAGATAAAGGGAATTGTGTGCCACCTGGTATTTGATTCGGCAATCCAGAAGCGGAACGAGATGTATTAGAAATTTTTGAGACATCAGGTCTTGTATTTACTGAGGATGACGACGTCTTTAATAAATCTGACAGAGTATCGGATAAAGTTTTTTTAATGGATGTCGAATCTTGCAAGGAAGAAACATTTTTGTTTTCACGTTTCTTTTTTTCAATTAATTTATAAACGGCAATAAGCTGTTGTAACTGTTGAGGATCGAAGTCTGTTTTCCCTTGCGCTACGAGGGAAGCAGCTAATTTCGAAGCTAGTTCTTTCTTGTCCTTATGTGTTAGCATATTTTCAGTTTTTCTATTAAAAGAATGTGGACCACTACTTTGATTTTGATTTTTTTGGGTACTGGAAACATTGGCAGATGCAGGGTCGAACGATGAGGATGAATTAATTTGTGTTCGATTTGTTGCAATTTCAAATAAAGAGCGCTGAGATGCCAACTGATGTTTGAACTGCAAAGCATACTGAAGTAGTGCCTCTGCATCACTGACTACCTGCGTTAAAACCCTCTTTTTTGATCCTTCAAAAAGTCCTGTTATAACCAATCCCTTAAACTTCTCTTTGGCTGTTTCAATTAACGAACAGTTTTGATCATTAAGTATGACAGCATTAACATGTAGTGGATCGGTCTTTTCGGTTTGCAAAGCTTTTGACAGCAGATCTATTATTTTTGGCCCTAAGCTACCCAAACTATCCTCTAGCGCTATCATTAACCGCAATACTGACACAACCTGGGGGGTATTATTTGAAAAATTCAATGATGTTGAAGTAGTCGGTAAACCAAAGGTTTGCTGCGTATTATTTACTGTTGTCAACAATTCATTTGACGAGGTTATTTTCGGAACCTGTACATGATATTTTGCATCTGATATATTATCATTAGTCATTGGCAAACAAAGTCTTCCGCGTGACTTTATTTTAAGGTTTTCAACTTCTTGGCCGTATAACTCTTCTATGCGAATTTTAACGAACCTTACCCATTCGGGTTGATAGTTGTATTTGCGATGATCAAGACCAGCCGAAACTAACTCATCTTTTCGCCGCTTCCAAAACTTTTGCCATTCTTCATTGTAGGATGGGTGAGTTTCGGGGTCCTTTCGATATTGCTTAAAGCGTTCGTCAAGATTGTACAACTCCTGATCAACCATGTGACGATAAGCTTGCCAAATATCGTTTTGACGTAGCGGAGATATTGATTTACGTTTTCCAGAGCTCAAATTTCGATCTGGTGAGAGGGAATATTTACGATTATCGCGCAATGAGCTACTTCTAGAAAAACCTTTCAAAGTTCCCTTAAGAAAATCATCGACCATGAGATTGTATGTGTCATCATCAACTTGTTGAACATTTCTATTATCCGCTTTCATATATATGCTTGAAGGAGGATACATATTCTCATGTAAACCAGATGACATATATGATTTATAGGTGGTGTCATTGGATATTGTACTTTCACGATCAACATGACGATGTCGGTCTAGTGAAACGGATTCTTTGTTAGTGTTTCTGAAATGTTGGTGACGATTAGACTTGCTATTGGTGCTGCCAGGTTTAATATCAAATATAGTAGTACGTGAAAAAGAGGGTGGTAAATAATTGTGTCGATCATTGATTAATTCATCAATTTCTTTCGATCCGACGACGTGAGTAAATGTCGGTCCATATTGTTCAGAAGCATGTCGACACGAAAATGCCTTTGCAAGTATTTCGTGACGATTCAAGCTAAAATCTCGCTCAAGACATTCGTATGGTAAATTTCTGCCATGATGTTGTTCAATTGCTATCGCTAGCTTTGCGAGTACTGGAGCCATTACTTTAAATATCTCAGGCTCAGGGACATTTTGCATGTACTGGCGATAGTGACGTATTGCTGTTGGAAAATGCTTTTCGCAAAATTTTAAACGATGATTGTATCCCTCTAAATGCCTCTGCATGACAAATCCGTCAAATACAAGTTCGCACAAGCCACACTCATAACGCGGGGAAATATCATTACGATTTTTTAGTATTTTAATTACATATTCCACCCCCAAAATTCCATGAACATCATTGTTACTTGGATTAGAACTGTATGACTTCACAGCAAATTTCGGAGGATCATTAGAATCCGTTGGCGGCGACGCCTTATCGTTATTGGATTTATTTTTGTGCAGTGTAGGTATTATAATTTTATTTGTTTGATATTGGGGCTTTTTACTGCCTTCCTCAGTTTTATCTCCTTTTTCTTTTGTTGAACATACTTTCAAAGATAATGCAGCTGCTGGATTAACAAAAATCTTCCGTTTTTTCAAATCTGCGTCTTCTTTGGTATAATTTTCTTCTAAAGATCTTTTCTCAGCAACTACTTGGGTTATCTTCTTTGTTTCGTTCGACGTTAAATTCATTTTCAATATATCTTCTTTGTCTTTTATTTCTTTATCCTGCTTTTGATTTAGTACTTCTAAATCTTCACTTCCTTCTTCATCCGTATTTTTTGATGTTGTATTTGCTTCTCTCTCTTTGTGTTTACTACATGCATCTTTACCTAGTTCGTTTTGCTTGCCATTATTTGAAGTTTTCTCTTTATTTTTCTCATAAATAATCGATTTTTTATTGCATATTCTATTTTTATTGATATTTTGTGACTTTTCTTTGTCACTATCATCTGAAATTTGTGATTGGCCCTGCGTTTTTGGTTTTTCAACCCCCTCCTTTTTCTCATTTTTAGGATAAGTATAATCAGGATGATATAATTGTTTCACTCTTTCCATTTGTAGTTTGTGTTTCCTGCCATCAATATGTGCAAGCAAATTTTTAAATGAACTAGTTTCAAGAACGCATAGATTACAGAAAAATGTAGGTGTCGAAACATTTTTTCGCGAGAACAACTTACTCCAAGTAGTACCAATGCGGTACTCGATAGTAAGAATTTCTTGAACTGATAAATGCTGAACAAGTTCAGCAAATTCATTCTTTGTAAGTCGATCCTCACTTCCATCCTCATTTGCCATTGCGTTAAAAATTGTGGGCGGGGTTCTTTTTAATCTCGTACAAGTGTTTCTAAACAAATCAGTGACAAGTCCTTAAACCTTGTAGCTGTCGCTGCTTATCAAATCTCAATATTTTTTTAATTAATTTTCTTTATTACTGTGATCCAAATGACGACAATAACAGCATGTAGCTAATTTTTTAAGTCAATTAGTTTTTCTCAACTAAAAGTGGAGGAAGAAAAAACACATTGTTTAAAGTAATTATAACAACAATATAAAAAGAATGACTAAACATTTGTTATTTGATAATAAAATAGTACATACTTATGTATAAACTTAAAAATTTTAATTTTTGCAGAACAGCAGCAAAACAAAACTATGATACACATTCAATGTTAGGGTCAAAGAATTTTTTTTTTTTTGGGATTTTTTCCCAAATATTATTTATTGCTTATCTTGTAGACTAAACCTATTTAGTGTAGCTAAATACGTTGTTTAAGTCCAAATTTGGTATTTTTGTGGTTTCATGAAATTTCTTTAAGTGTTAATTTGTTACTTTTTTAACATCATTGTTGTAAAACCTCTTTCTGTTTTCAACGAGTAAACCGCTAACGGTACTTAAATGTTGTTTGTCACTTGCTAAATAAAGTAAGTTTTATAACTATAAACGTTTGATATAGTTCGTCGATTATAAGGTAAATTCTTTAAAATAAAGAAAGAGAATTCGTTCTTGCCTTTTTATACCTAATTAATTCTTGTGTTTTATTTCTATTTTAAAATCGGATAAATTATATGGCTTTACAACAAGATCATAGTAAAACGTCATGCGGAGTTCAGTTAAGTCAGTTACTTCGGAAATCATCGATAATTTTTTTAATTGAAAAAGCGTATAAGTTTTTATGCGTTATTTATAGGGATGGAAATCCCGGGATTTATCTGGATTAAAAATACCGAATTCACGGAATTTTCAAATTGTCAAATATTTAGCAACATTTTTTTCAAACTAATTTATAAACATCATTTAACCAACAACACTCATATAATAGAAAAATTTTATTCAGTCACCTATCGTCCGTTGGTATAAATGAAGTCTTTTTCTTTTAATATTTACCACCTGATACATATTAGTTGTTGCTTTAGCCAACTTTTGGCTAGCATTTTGTATTTGCATGCTAATAAATAGTTCGACTAACTAATAAAATTTAAATGTTAAAAATTAACATTAATATTATTGTTATTGGTAATTGTTATTGTTATTGTAAATTAACATTTATTTTATTACTAACACATAAAATTAAAATCATCACTTTAAAAATGTTTTTTATTCGTATGTTTCTAGCACTCCGTCTTTACGAGCTACCGATTTGTCTTGACAAGTCAAACTTCATAAAAAAATTTATTTTTAATACTGGGTTTTTTATATAAAGTTTGACTTTTGTCTAGACAAATCGATGGTGATGATTTTTTGTTTATGTATCAAATTTCATCGACAATCGCTTTTTTTGTTACAACCTTCATGTTTAAAGATGTTCTGAGGGTTTTAATTGACTAATTTGTTTTAAAACATATTTAAATTTTTTTAGAATTAAAAAATGCTTTCTGCCGTATTAAATGAATTAAACAAAAATTTTATATATTTCACATTTGATAAGTATATATCGATACCTTCCCGTAAGAATGTAATAAGCGACACTTTTTTCGAAAATTACTTTTTGATGTGGAACTATACTAGAAGTTAAGCGCCACATTTTGGCCTGGGTTTTGCTGCCCTATTATGGTTGCAAAGGAAACTATAGAGAAAATAAAATTGTATCAACCGCCAAGTTTTCTCACTGGAATAATGTTGCTCCCTGAAATTTGTATTATGTCAAGTTTTGTATTCTGAAAATCGTATTTTAATTAATATTTGGAAAGCGATTTTCAGAATGCATATTCTGTTCGTTTCAATAAAATACACAAATAAATAACTAAATGAGACGTTTTTTCGTTCCCTGAACAATTTTAGAAATGTCGCTTAATACATTCTTATGGGAAGGTATCGATATTATGTTGAATACGTATTCAATTTTGTTATTTTTTTCTTTATATTAGCTACAAATTTAAATTACTAGCTATTCCCGGTGCACTTGAAAGTAAGCATTTGGCAAATTTTTAACTCGAAAACGCAAGTTATTTCAAATTTATAGTGGATCACTATTGCAGTTCTCTAGTTTTACTACAAAAGTTTTTATATGCGAGATACGATGCCCACGTTCCCACCCAATCTTGGCTATGCGTATACACACGATAATAATTTGTTACTTTGTATGCAAGGTGCCATGATCACTGCCCCAAGCAGTGTGTATTTTGCTAGACTATGTACATTGGTATGGGAGTTACTCATTAAAAGATTCAAGACTTTATATATAGTAGTTGGCTATAATATAATAATTTTTCACTTTGTAGAGGAGGTACCAAGCCCACCATTTCATTTCCAGTCTGTTTGTCCACACAATGTATCTTAATATGGGGGTTACTAATGCAATCCAAACCAATCCAGTTCAATTGTATTGTGAACTAGAAATAACGTAATATTAAGGGTATTCACTAATATAAGAAGGGTATTCATGTTTATAAAAGTATATGAATTTTATTTGACCTATTTTTGAATTAATAAATTAATTATTTAGGCTTAAGTTCTTAATTATAAAGAGATAGAGAAAAATTAGATACCAGCAAAGCAGACAGCTACGTCCGTCATCAGTACTCTTCTGTTAGGAATATATATAAGGAAGTGCTGTCCTTAGGCCACCCTTAATGGGTCAACATCCCGTGGATCGGTATACGCCATATGTGACCGATCACGGGATTTGATTATATCGGACCTTTCACGGTTTATACTAAAAGATGAACTTCGCAGGGACTTGCCAAATTTACTTTTGGCAGATCCTAAATTTTTTGATTCTAGGCCTGTCGATATATTACTAGGTGCTGATTTGTATCCACTAATTATCACGGGTAAAATTCATCGAAACGTTTTAGGTTCATTGTTAGCTCAGGACACACCATTTGGATGGCTTATTACAGGCCCTCTACGGCAATCTTCCGTGCAAGTTTATTCAACCAGAGTTGAATTTTTTGAAGAAGATAATTTGAACCGAAATTTACTTAGATTTTGGGAATTGGAGGAAATGCCAAAAAGGAAGATAATGTCGCCTGAAGATATGATATGAGAAGAATTTTAAAAATACAACGCGAAGGAATTCGGATGATCGTTATATAGTGACACTTCCATTTAAAACAGATTTTCCCGAAAAAATTTCTTTAGGTTCATCAAAAAGAAATGTCATGTCACAGGTTTTAAGAAATAAGTCTACTCTGTTACGAAAACCTTTGATTTAAGGAAATGTATGATGACGTTGTTAGAGAATACTTAACTTTGGGTCATATGAGGCCTGTAGCAGAAAATTACACTAATTTGTCTTGTTACTTACCCCATCATCCAGTAATGGTCTTCAGTGGAATGCTCATTTGGACGCATTTTATTTTAAAGTGGATCCAATTACGTTGCGATCTAACTATACAAAAAGGGGAGTTTTGTCCATTATTGCTAAGCTATTTGATCCTGTGGGTTGGTTAGGGCCGGTGATAGTGGTTGCAAAAATGATAATGCAAAAGGTTTGACAACTCACTTAAACCTTTGACGAAGGCAGATTGGGAAAAATTTGTTACCTCATATCATGAAGTTAACAATATACGTATTCCTAGATGGGTTCGTTATGAACCTGGGGGATTATTACGTATTTCGATTCGAAAAGGAAATCATTCGAATTTGTATGACTTTAACATTGTGTTTCGAAAAAGATTTCTTTCGAATCGAAATACGTAATAACCCCCCTGGGTCATCGGTTGAACTTAATGTTTTTTCTGATGCCTCGGAAAAGGCATATGCAGGGGTGATATATATACGTATTGAAAATACCAATGGTGAAATATTTACTAATTTGTTAACTTGTAAGACCAAAGTTGCTCCCATTAAGTCAGTTTTTTTACCTCGTTTAGAACTTTGTGGATCAGTGTTAGCGTCTGATCTTTTGAAAACTGTGATTGAGGTGCCACTTCGTCAGATTTATTGTTGGACTGATTCTACGATCGTCCATTCCTGGCTAAGAAAAGATGCCTGTTCTTGGACCACTTTTGTTGCGAACAGAGTTTGCCAGATTCAAAAAATTGTTGGCTGTCATAATTTGCACCATGTAAAATCAGAGGAGAATCCTGCTGATTTAGGAAGTCGAGGCATATCGCCCTCCGACTTGGCGCATTGTGGTCTTTGGTGGTATGGGCCACATTGGCTTCAGAAAAATAAATCTGACTGGAATCTAAGAAGTTTAACTATAATAAACACTGATCTGCAGCCACGTGCTGTAAAATCTCATGCTTCATTTTTTGATAATTATAATGATATTTTGGAGAGATTTTCTTCTTTTGATCGTGCCCTTCGGGTAATCGCATCCGTCTTTAGGTTTTTCTTTTCTTCGTATGAGTCTGTTAACATCTCTAACGTAGATATAAAACAGATAAAAATTCGTTTAGCCATTATAGCTCAAAAAGTCCATTTTGCTGATGAATTTTAGTGTCTTTGTTCAAAGAATTCCTGTTTAACTTTAAATCCATTTCTGGATAAGGAGAAGGTTATGCGACTTAATGGACGATTAGCTAAATCCCCATCTTTAGTATATACGGAACGACAGCCAATTTTGTTGCCTTATTCTTGTCGTTTTACATTTCTTTTGACTCAGTTTGTTCATATGATTTCAATTCATGAAGGGAATTAGTTGATGCTTAGGATTTTACGAATCGAGTGTTGGATTTTAAGACTGAAAACATTGGTTCGCACGGTTGTCAACCGTTGCAACGTTGCATTCTTGATCGTAAGCGCTCATGTAGTCAGATAATGTCAGCATTGCCACCGGAAAGGACTGTTATGGATCGGCCATTTACGACTACTGGTGTGGATATGACAAGTTCGAGCGTTATATCAAGTCAAGTTTTGAAGGCCTGTATTTTTGTATGCTTTTCTACAAAGGCAATACATTTGGAGGCAGTATCAGATTTGACGACGGATAGGTTTTTGGCTGCTTTTAATCGCTTCATCTCGAGAAGAGGTTGTCCAAATACCATATTCTCCAATAATGGTACAAATTTTGTTGGCGCTTCAGGAGAGTTGGAAAGGGATTTTAAAACGTTTTTATTAGAGAGTCGGGCAAGAATGTGTTCTACGTTTAATGTTAGTGGTTTTTAATGGCGGTTTATCCCCGCTGTCGCTCCCCATATGGGAGGTTTGGGGAAACAGGATGTAAAAGTTTTTAACTCCACTTTCGTAGAGGCTCAAGGTTTCAAATATACCTTTAAGGAACTCTCAACCGTTCTAGCTCGAATATAAGCTTGTCTTAATTCTCGACCTCTTTGCCCAATAAGTGATAACCCTAGTAAAACTGTGGTCTTACGTCAGGTTTTTTTCTGATAGGTTCACCAATTTTAGCTCCTCCCGAACCGTCAATATACGAAATGCCTATGAGTCTTGTTAATTGTTACAGAAAGGTTAAAGCATTTACTCATCACTTCTGCCTTGGGTGGAAGGAAGAGTATTTGTCCAGTTTACATAAAAGATATAAGTAGAAGTTTCCTGAAAGGGACATATCTGTGAACGACTTAGTTGCCATTCGCCACGAATGCAGTGGCAAAGTCGATTCCGTCTTTGGATGCGGCTCCCAAGCCAGTTTCAGTGAAACCAGTTGAGTCAGCGTCAAAGGTGGATGCGTTGTTAGTACTTCGAGTAATACTAAGAAGGTTTAGGCATCGAGCCCAGCAGACGACGCTAGCTGTAAAGCAGCTTCTAAACCCACTTCTGGAGCAAAACCCAGTGCACCGTATTGCGTTCTCTGCAAGAAAAATCAACACTTGAGAGGTTGTTTCCGGTTTCGTAGCTTAGCTCACGAGAAGTTGCACCACGTTTTAGTTCTTGGCTATTGCTCACGTTGTTTGTCAAACAACCATTTGTTAAAGACTGTCAAAGTACTGGGAAATGCGTAAAATGTCAAGGAAATCACAACACCCTTTTGCACTCCCCAACGCGCAAGGTGTCTAAGTCAACCGACGAAAAAAAAAGGCAAAACCCAAAAGGTAGTCAAAAAACCTGTTTCGTTGCGTCTCTGTGCACCCCTTGCAACTCCATTGCCACTACGGCATGTTACAACCCTTACTCCGACATTCTACGCTAAGCTTGTCATAGGTAGTCAAAAATATCAAATTCGGGCGATAATAGATCTGTGTTGTAGAATTAGCTACATTAGTGAAGAGTTGGCCAGGAAGTTGGGGATTCCTGTCTCCAATTCGTATTGTCGCATTTTAATTACATCTATGTATCTATGACTGTTCCAAACAGATTTCCAGAACGGCAAAAGTAAAGAAAATGCACGGAATTAAAACCCCTATTGATGACGTGACAGAAACTTTTCGGAATCAGATTCCGTGGTTTCAGTACGCGGACCCGAATTTTTATCACTCGGGTCAAGTGGCTTTAGTTTTTGGTCCTGAGGTTTGCTCCCAAGTGTTGACAGGAAGAAGTTTTTCTAGTCCGGGTTGTCAACTGGCGCAGTGGTTCCATTTTGGGTTTTGCGTAGCTAAAATCTGTAACTTTCTTATGATAAGATTGTTTGGAAATTTGGAGGGAACATTACTGACTAAACATTCTAGTTATCTGCGAAAAATGAAGTCGATACTTAAATTAGTTTTAAAGTTATAAAAGTTATTTTTTTATATTTACTTCCAAGTAATACTTCTTTTGTTTTTTACTTTACCATACGTAGTATAAGGTAAAGTATAGTAATCATGAAAAAGTTGAGGTCGGGATTTCGACGGATTTATATGTTTAGAGGTCTCCTGGATCCATTTTGGCTGTTTTCGCGATGATGTCTGTGGGTGGATTGGTGTGTATGCCACTATTTTTGTTGAGTTTGTACAGGTCATACCGTTTGACATATCAAAATGAAATTTAGTATGTGCCTTTGGTATGTGGAGATGAAGAGCTGTATAGTTTTTGGGCATAATCAGGAGAGAGCAAGGGGTAGTTTCTTAACCCCCAAATTTTGTGAACACTCTACAGGTCACACCGTATGACATATTAAAATGAAATTTAGTATGTACCTTTGGTTTATGGAGATGAAGAGCTGTATAAATTTTGGGAATAATCAAGAAGGGGAAAGGGGTAGGTTACTTACTCCCAAATTTTGTAAACGCCCTACAGGTGATACGGTATAACATATCAAAATTAAATTCAGTATGTGCCTTTGGTTTACGGAGAGCTATATAAATTTTGGCCATAATGCGGAAGGGGCAAGGGGTAGTTTACTTAACACTCCAAACCGAAAATAACTAATTTTTCGATTCGAATATACTTTGAACTTATATTCTTTATGTAATATATCCATAAAAATATCTGTTTCTATTTGGTATGGTAAAGTTGAGTGTAGGCCACTCCAGTTTTTTTTTATAGAAACAAAAAAGTATACCTGCGATCTATACTATAACAGATTCATAAACTTATTTACATTATATACAACAATTTTGTTTGTTCAACATTTTTGATTTCAACATTTTAATCTTCGCAGTCGCCTTGAACACTATGCAAATATTAAGAATTTTCTACGAGCTTTATAGCATCATCATCCAGTGTTTTGACATATTTGCTATATTTATTACTTAAGATGGTGTATATGGATCTGAAGAGTACGATAGGTAATTAAAAACATAGTCATTGGTAGCATATCTCGAGCATTTTCTAAAGTGAAATCTTAAGGTATTTTGTAAATATTTTGCAGGTTAGCAGGTATTAGCAGCTAAAATTTTGGACGAATAAGTGAAACATATAGCTTTATACCTGTACTAATATCTTAGAGGAGGGGAGTGGAGGCAAAATTATAGTTCCATCTTAATATCTTATTTCTTTAAATTTTAAGATCGATCGAATAATTGGTTAAAATTTTTTTTTTAAACAACTTTGATAAAAAAATTAACACTGTTTTATTTGCTATAAAATCGCATTTTTAAAAATGTATAATACGTAAGTATGACTCTTATTCTTTTAAAGTTATAGGTCTTCAAACTTTTAGGTGTTATAAATCAACTTTTTTGATTACACATACATATATAGCTACTTTATGCAAAGATATTTCCTAAAAAAATAAAATCTATTGATAAACGAAGTAAAATATGTGAATTTGGACATATTTTTTATTAAAAAACAAGAAAAAATTACGTCTCAAACACTTCAAATTACGCTCTTACACTAGCAGGAACCATTGTGTGGCGCAAAACCCATCTTTGCTGGGTTATATCCGACCAATCACCTTTTGAATCAATATTTTATAATTATCAGTCAGCTTATGGATCTGTTAATGGATCTGTGGTAAAAACCATTTTATAATCATCTGTTTGTGGATCTGTCAAAACCATTCCGCAAGGGTTCAGTTTATGGGTATGTGGTTAAAACCATCATTACGTAATTCAGTTTATGAGTCTGTTGTAAAAAAAATTAATAATTTTAAAATAATAAAACCTTTCAAAAATAATGCTTGTGTTTTCTGTTGCTTATAACTGAGTTATTGCAAGATGGCCGGAAATGTTTAATTAGAAAAGCTTTTTTCATTAAAACTTTAAATTTCCTTAGTGTGTAATTTTATTATTCTGTTAGGATCTAATTAATACTCCTTTTTTTGTCTAGTTTGTATTTTCTGATTTTTTGTTTAGATTCTAACGAGTAAAACCGCTACTGGTTCAATTAAACTTCAATTCGTATCGTCATCTTCAATTTTTTTTATTCGTTTTGAGCAATTTGAACGATCAAAACATCTATTGTTAAAAAAGGTAATAGTCAAATAAATAAAGCAATTAATATAAAATTGTAACTTTGTTTTTTATTTATCCTATATTTTCCTTAAACGCAAACTTTGGTTAAATTTATATCCCTAAAAGTTAATACGACTGATTTAGACGTTGATTTGACAAAATTTTTGTTTATTTTACTAAGTTTTTTTGTATTTTATTTTTGAAGAATATTCAATATATAAAAATGAAAAATGAGCTGTAAAATAGATAAATTTCATTAAATTTATCTTCAGAAAAATTATTTGAGTTGACATATAGAATAGAAAATTTTTTCAATCTATATTTTAAACCTGTGACAATAAATAAAATATGTTTGTAGTCAATTTCGGCGTGTTGTTTAAAATAAAAACCAAATGAGTAAATATCTCGAGCAAATATTGGAACTATTAGCGGTTTTGTGAACAATTAAAAAAAAATACATTAAAATTAAATCAAATGCTCCCAACGTGAACTGAAATCCTTATTCGTTTATTCCTCTTAAAAGAGGAATAAACCTAATAAGGCATTAATGTTATGCAGTTTTATTTTCAAATTATGTTAAGGACTTTTGTCTAATAAAGATCTTTTAAATTTAAGGAATGAAAACAGTTAACTAATCATTTTAGTTGATTTAACTACATTTTTTGCATATTTACACCCTATTAAACAACAAACAAAATAGTCGTAATGAAGAAATTTCTTCAATATAAGGATATTAATAAAATTATTTACGAAAATAATGTGTAGCGTTGGCTAAAAAGTTTGTTAATTGTATAATAACCTACTTTTCTTCAATTCTTCAATTCTACATATTTTACAGTATTTAGGTAAATTTTAGTTCAGTGTTATGTTTCCTGATTGTTTTTGTTTTTTTTTTTTTTGTTCTATCTTAAATTGACGAGTATACGGCATCCATTATTCTCAATTGTAACATTACCCTCATTTACTATTTTTACATAGATTTTCGTTGTTTATTGGACACCAAAACATATTTTGTTGTTGTTTTAGATATAGCTGTGTTAAGATTTTGCGTGCTTATTCCAGACTAACTCTGCTATATTTTTGGTGAATACAAATTTAAAAAATATCGAAATCCTATATCGGCCAAGCAATGGGTTCCTCATATTGTATGCCAGGGGGTTTATTATGTAATTCGATTCAAAGAGCAAAACCCTTCAGAACAAATTTTTGACGCAAGGTTGTATTGCGGAAAAAGGGCAAAAAACAGGTAATTCCAAATTTTGTCCTGATAAAAAAAAGTTTAAATGAAAAAATAGCATAAAATTAAAAATTTTTATTTTTAATGTTGTGGTTAAAAAACTACACACAAATTTATAGTAACAGCGTGTGATAAATTCATCAGAATAAAACAGCTAAACGTTTTGCCGGAAAAACTTTGTAGCGTGATTGAGAACATTATGTTAATTTATTAATAACTTTTTAAAGCGGTTCAAATATGGAAACAAAGAATTGGATTTCCGAAAGTGTACGTTTTGATTTTCGTATGGTGAATAAAAACGTGCAGTTCGCTAAAGTTTTTCCGAACGCTCGAAAGTAAATTTCCGAAAATCGTACTGCATAATTCGTATTTTTTTTCTTTCGAATCGAATATGTTATTACCCCCGAAGATGTTTCGCTGTGTTAAAAAATTAAGATTTTGCATTAATTATGAATTTAGAATTGACAACTAAAATAATATAATTTAAGTTGCTTATTTTATTTAAATAAAATATTGAAAATGTTTAGTGTTTTAAATGTGAATACAGCCTAAAATGTGTATAATGTATATTTCTATATTTCTCAGTTGCTATAATTTTTTCTAATAGTGTATATTATTGAACTGTGACAGGGTGATTTCTGTACATGAAATAATTTTGGAAATTTTGTTGCTAATGCAGATAGTAATCGATATGGAATACAAAACAGCAAATTATTGGAATTTTTGTGTGAATGTCCGACTGTGTTCTCATCACGTAAAAACTACTGGATGAATTTTAATAAAATTTTGTGGGGATCTACCTTGGTATCTTCTAAACGTGAGCGCAAGATGTTAAAAAGTGTACAGTATTGCATGTTTTTGAAACGCAAATATTGATTGTATGTGTATTATTATATTGAATATTACTAAACCGTAAATACAGAGAACAAGAGAGCAAACATTGCAAAAATCAGTGCACCTGATTTGACCGGACAGTTTTATCAAATGCAATAAATATGCTGAGCATTTCATATTGTTCACTAGTTCATTTTACTTAAATTTTCTTGAGAGTAAAATCTCTGATTTTTGAGAGAAAAAATTAAATTAGATTTTTTTATTCATCAGTAAAAGTTAAAAAAAATTCAATCTACTAGTTTTCTATTTTCAACCACTCAACGCGCAAATTAATATAAAATAACTAAAATACAAAGTACAAACCCTTGCTTTTAACATCATACATTTACATACATGTTGTCTGCTATAATAGTATTTCATATCAAGAGACACTATTGAAACAAAATATTCACTACTGAAATTTAATTTCAAACAACAACAAATATTGCATTGGTTGGAAGAAGAGCAAATGCTATTGTATGTTTTTATTTAAGAGCACAACAATATTTGTATACACATGAAATCAAGTGCAAGAAAAAAGAGACCAATTCATTATTGAACATTATGAAGTTAGTCTAACAAGACGTTTTATGCTCACGTTTAGTATCTTCGTTTAAATATAGGATATTATTTTCCGAAAAAATATCTCTTTTCGAACACAAAGTAGAGAAAAAGTAGTGATAATACGCAATTTGACTAATTTAAATGTACCTCAAACTTAACAGCACCTTTTATTTTTGAAAGCAGGATATTTAAAACACCATTTACAGAACTCCACAATAATTTCAGAATTTTATATAAAGCCTATGTACCTCAGTAATTATCCAGATATGGGTACCTGCTTTTCTTTGCCGTACATCAAAGGGATGACCCGCAAATGATTACAACAACTTTGAAACAAACATTATTTTTGTCTAGCACTGGCTGGACTTAAAAGTAAATTTTTTTATTTTAGACTTAAGATATGAGTAATTATTGTTATATTGAAGATACAAATGAAAACAAAAATATAAACATTAATTTCTTAAAATCGGTTTGGCTAACATAGCCAACTTTGATGTGTAATATATACCACATACGACGGCCCCCTTCAAACATTTAACATTGTTATTTTCTAGCCATCGCACAGTGGTCCAAATGCTCAATCTAGCCGGAAGAAAGTCCTAACTCGCTTTTGAAAAGCCGCAGTGACATGAATCTTTGCATGTACATATATTTTATCAGTAAAAATACTCACCAAAAAAATGGGCGCAATCTGCAATGGGCGTGGCAGATTTTTTGTTAAATAAATAAAACCTAATAATATTTCTATCTTTATGTGAAACAATATTTATTTATTTTTCTAAAATTTAGAATTTTTATCACAAAATTTGATTAACATTAATAGGAGATATAGAATGAAATAATTGAGTTGTTCACGGTTCGTTGGTTATCAAGTTATGTGTTTAAAATATTATATTTTCAACAACAAAATATATAGTGACAAAAATATTTTTCACATTAAATCAAACAACAACAGAGTGTGCTTGCTTTAATCTGATTCACTTTCTGAATCGAGGAATTGCTCTGGTATAGAAGCATCAGAAAGTAACGCAATAACTTCTTCGCCCAAAGGTTTAATACTGCGAGAATGAATAGAAGTCTTTGTTGAAAAAGAGGAAATAAGAGGATCTGAAGAAAAGAGAAGATAAGGAAAAAGATCATGCATTGTTTTTTCGCGGGACATTTTTCGTGTGTGACTTTCTCGTATATTTCGGAAGTTTTTGTTTCGCGATTCTAATGCTTCTTCCGACAACATTCCTATAGGAAGTGCTGCATATTGAATAATATCTGCACCAAGAATGAGGACTTTGTGAACACTCGATGGCATATAATACCATGGATACAGTTGTATATACAGTCTTGCTGTATCCATGCCATACTTACGAAATGCATTTACGTTAATAGCAAAGCCACATGCCATTGTGCTTAAAATAACACCAAATCTTTTTATTAAGTCATCAACACTAGTAATTGATGAAGCAAGAGCTGGTTGCTGGAAAAATCTTCTAGCCGTATTCCCGTCATTTGTTGTTCCACATCCTGGTATTGGAATATCAACTAACAAACCCATCTCCTTCCTTAGGCGATCAGTAATTTTTTTCTTGGTTTCCTTCTGCACAGCTTTATCAAAATCCCCTCGAGCTTGCCATTTTTTTATATCAAGTTTGTAAGCTATATGAAGGATGCACTCAAAGAACCATATCCATACATGCAGCGTCGATAGGCCATACTCAAAAAGGCTTTCATTCGGTTGTAATTTTTCAACTGTTTTAAGGTCATTCATCATAGTAGGCGAAGAACCACAAATACCACAACGCTGAGGAGAGGAATCCGCGAGCATTGAAAAGATTTTTCCATCTATCATTGTTAAATAAAAATTATGGATGATATTAATTGTTTTGCCATCTTCACAAATTTGCGTTGGAATTATCGCGGCTATTTGATTTTTTATAGCATCAATTTCTTTTGTAGCTAGAGAATTGCTTTCTTTTTCAAACATAATTTTGATTGGCCTGCAAAAATCTTGTGGAAGATGGTCGTGCATTCTGCCAAATTACTTTATTACCTTCTTTAAGCTGAAGAGGAACAAAACGAACTACAAACAAATGTTCATCCGTTTCAACGGCATCGGTTTACTAAAACCTTGCTTATATCGTGAATGTCCACTGCTACCATCGCATCCCCATTTATAGGACAAAATAAGCTCTGAAGAATTGCACTGTTTCAAAACTTCTTTTTGGTGCTTCAAAAGTCTTTCTGCAGTGTGATCTACTAAGCTTTGCAAACATACTTCCGCCGACATTTCAGAAACATTAATCCCATCATTTGGATAGCATTCCTTTTTCGCAGCCAACAGTTTATGGTAAGAATGGTAGATATCAGCGTTATGGTTTTTAGCACCTGCACGCAAAAGACTATAAGTGTGTCGTGTGTATCCACCATCGATATACAAAACTAATGCCTCCTCATTTGTGTATGGTGTTGGTACTTTTGGAGAATAGCTCAATTTTTTTTTCATTTTTGCTGCTCTTGATGGAGAAGAGTCTACAGTCTTGACAATGCCCGCAGCGTCTCTTTTTCAAGACTTATAAAGACTTGTTGCAGCAGCAAATGTAAGCTCTTCTGGGGACCAAGTCTCTAATAAAGGTGCAACTTCTGTTCGCTTTGCTCTGTCACTTTTTTCTAAAAATTCTTTCGAAGGTCTACCATAGCTTGATGTCGACGGCCCATCCAGTAATCCGTCATCCTGAGATGCGGAAGAAGGCTTAGTTGGAATTGCAAAATGTCCATCTAGCCAATGTCTATTTGTAGCCTCAAAAACCCTCTCTGTTCGATTGGCTTGAGCCCACTTCTTAGCTAGAAACCATACAAACGTTCGAGCAGATTGCTTCACTTGTTTGCAGTAGTTATCCGTTTCATTATTCTCTAGCCCGATTTTAGCAAAAACATATGATACAACAACATTAAGTTTTTTATTTTGTTGTTCTTCACTACACCAAACATCAAATAGTTCCCTCTTAGTAATGGACATTTTAGACTGTAAATCAAATATAAAGCAATTAGGCAAAAACTGGCAGCTAATTTTGAAAACACTGACAAGCTACCATCGCACAGATTACAAAAACACAAATAACAGAATTAGAGTTTTATAGATTCCCATTTAAAACTCTAATTAAATTTGGACATTGAACAAAATGTTTACATATAAAACACACACTTGTAAAACTGCATTTCTTTTCTAAACAAAACATTTTATTTTAAATATAAAAATAACAAAATTTCTTCCTACCTTTGCTAAATTAATTTCAACATAAAAATATTTTAAAAACTTTATTCTGATTTTTTCACGACGACTTTAATTGCGGCACTAAACATCAACTGAGCAGTTAATAGAAAAACAAAACAGCAATTACTTGTATTTAAAAGAAGAAAGCAAACGTGAAACAAAAGTAAAATAAATAAAAAATGTACCGTTATGCACAGTGGACACTTGTTAACAAAATAATTAATTTTGAAAAATTAAAAAAAATTACTTTCTTCCGGCTAGATTGAGCATTTGGACCACTGTGCATCGGACAGACGGAAATGGATTTATCAACTTCTTTATGTATAAAGATATTTTATTGTACTATAATGTATTACTAAAATATGTATACACCTATGTAATAATACTTATTTATACAAAACTGAAATCTTAGCATGACTTGTGAGTTTGGCCAACTGAGGGAAAGCTTAGTAAAAGATATTTTCATTTGTGGATTATCTCAACATTATTTAAATATAAAAGAGAAGTTGCTTAGTGAAGGGGATATAAAGTGAGAAAAAGCATTGCAGATAGCTAAAAGTATTGAAGCGGCAAAGGAAAATGCATTGAGAAATTGGCAGACAGCGTCGTTGTTGCTGTTGGTGCGTTAAGAAGTATCAACAGTAATACTGACGGTGATGAAAAAGAAAAAACAAATATACACCAAAATACTAAATGTGGTAGATGCGGCCTAATTCATCGCAGTAAATGTCCAGCTAATCAAATGAAATGCCATTCATGTGGTAGACAAAATCATTTTGCAAAGATGTGCTTTGCGAAAACGACTTACAAGCCTAATAATAAATACGCGAAGGCCCTTGAAGCTGAAGAGGATGACGATAACTTATTTATATGAAGTGTTCGGCAGAGTAAGAATGAAGATGTAGTGAAAAATAAAAGTACTGCACAAGAGTGGAACATCGAAGCTCGAGTCAAAAATAAATTGCTAACGTTCCAAGTTGATACTGGTGCGCAGGCCAACATTATATCGGAAACAACAAGTATTTTAAATATAAGTATGTTAGATACTAACAACTATATTAAAACTAGTTTATTAACTTTCAGTGGAGAAAAACTGCCGGTGAAAGGCACAGTTAATTTGAATATTTGTTACAATAACATAAAATATTTAGCTAAATTTTATGTGCTGAAAATGAATAGCCAGAATGTCATTATTGGCGATAATTTGGCGATTAAGTTAAATTTAGTAAAGGCTGTTAACACAGTTAAATTAGAATCGGTTCTAGATAATTATAAATAAGCTTTTGAGGTTCTTGGCTGTTTAAAGAAGAAATGCCATTTACATGTTAAAGATGGCAGTGAGCCTGTTATAGAAGCACCACGTAGAGTTCCCATTGCATTGTTAGATCCACTTAAGAGTGAGTTGAAAAGAATGGAAGATCTAAATGTAATCATTAAGGAGGATAATCCAACTCAATAGGTAAACTCTATCGTTCTGGTTAGCAAGCCAGAAGGGAGTCTCCATCTGTGTCTTGATCCAAGAAATTTGAACAAAGTCATAGTCAGACCGCGGTTTAGTTTCCCAAATATTGATGAATGTAGATCACAATTGACTGGATCGAAATATTTTAGTAGTATAGATCCAATTCATGATTTTGGATGATACCATTAGATGAGGAGTCATCAAAGTTATGTACTTTCAATACTCCTATGGGTCGATACAGACTTTTGCGTTTACCATTTGGGATAAACGCAGCCCCAGAAATATTCCATTCTGAAATGGTAAGACTCCTTGGGGACATAGAAGGTCTTATTATTTACATGGATAATTTTCTTATCCATGCCTCAAGTCTAGAGGAACACAATAGAATTTTGATAAAGGTTTTGGAAAGAGCAAAGTCTGTTGGATTAAAGTTTAATAAAAAGTTTTAGAAGAAGAAATAAAATTTATAGGCCATGTGTTTAATAGCGAAGATGTGAAGCCAGATAAAGATAAGAGCAATTTTAGATATGTCAGTACCAACTAACATTTCAGAGCTCCAAAGATTTTTGGCAATGGTCAATTATTTAAGTTCTTTCGTAGAAAATTTGTCTTCAAAGACAAAGCACTTGCGCGATCTTCTCAAAAAGGACGACTTGTAGCAATGGAATGAAGAACATAGTAAAGAATTTCAAGTTTTAAAGAATGCCATTACAAACTCACCGGTGTTGGTATATTTCGATCCAAAAAGATCATTGAAAATGTCTGTGGATGCATCTAAATTTGCAGTTGGATCAACCATAATGCACGAAAGTAACCCAATCGCGTATGCATCCGCCTCATTAACTATTTGTCATTTGAACTATGCACAAATAGAAAAAGAATTGTTTGCGATATTGTTCGGTTGTACTCGTTTCCATTAATACATTTACGGGTTAGATGTAACAGTAGAGACCGACCACAAACCGCTGGTGTCCGTGTTTGATCGTCCACTTCATGACATTCCCTCAAGATTGCAACGATTTATGTTACGTTTGCTAACATATAAAGTCAAAGTCGTTTATAAATCGGGGAAAGACATTTATATCGCTGACACCCTTTCCAGAGATCCTCTTAAAGAGAATTGTTTGTTAGAAATGGATGGGGAGATAGACTTGCATTGTAATATGATTATATCTCAAAGTAATTTACCAGATGTTGCTATAGAGAAGGTAAAAGAGAAAACCAAAACGTATTTTGTGCTACAAATTTTGTTAGAATGTATCAAAAATGGTTGGCCAAATGTGAAGAAAACAGCGAATGAAGCTATACTTCCATATTTTTCAAATTGTGATGCAATCACTCAAATAGACGGTATTTTACTCATGAATAATCGTATTATTATTCCCAAAAGTCTCCGGAGAGAGTATTTACATGAGGGCCACATGGGCGTTCAACGCTGTCAAAATCTGGCCAAAGAATCAATTTACTGGCCGAACATCAATAACGATATAAACATCATGGTTTTAAATTGTGAGATTTGCTAAAAGTATGCTAAAGCGAATAAGAAATTTTATTACCGCACGAAATTGTGACTATTCCTTGGTACAAAGTTGGGTGTGACTTATTTGAATTCAATAAGCGAATTTACATACTGGTGTTAGATTATTATTCTAAATATATAGAAGTAGATATTCTTAATTTTGATTATAACAGCAAACAGGTTATAATCAAACTTAAGTCGATTTTTGCCAGGCACGGAATACCGGCCATTCTTGTCTCAGATAATGGACCACCGTTTTCTTCAAAAGAATTTTCTAATTTCTGTAAATCATGGGAAATAGATCACATTACCTCTAGCCCCTATCTTCCAAGATCTAATGGATTGGCAGAGCGAATGATACAAGTAATAAAGAAAATGTTGTTTAAATGTCGTGAAGATTCTAGCGACATTTACACAGCACTATTACAATATAGAACCACACACAAAGAAAACTATCCAAGTCCGTCTGAGATTTTAATGGGTAGAATTTTAAGAACAAAGTTACCGCGTTTGTCGGAAAACTTTCAGCAAAAGCTTGTAGATATGAACGAATTAACGAATGAAATTGAAAAACAAAATGACTGTATATTACAACAGAACGTCAGGCAAAAATAAACCAGTTGAAGTAGGCAACAAAATTATGTTTGATTAATGAAAGCGAAAATGTTAATGAAGATTATATTAATGAAAGTTCTAATGATCAAATTGTAAAAAAAAGATTATTAAACCAGATCTGGAGAAGTTTCCAAAGTACCTCAAAGATTTCTTGATTAAGTTTGGAAAGGAAAGATGTTATGATATTTTATTGTACTATAATTTATTACTAAAATATACATCTATGTAATAATCCTTATTTATACAAAACTGTAATTATAACCTAGCTTTTGTAATAAATAAAATTGAATCACTGAAGTTAACACAAATATATATACTTTTTGTGGTCGGAAAAGAATATT
Source organism: Phasia obesa (assembly GCA_949628195.1). NCBI lineage: Eukaryota > Metazoa > Arthropoda > Insecta > Diptera > Tachinidae > Phasia > Phasia obesa. The sequence goes on along the minus strand of OX451215.1, from coordinate 118,515,854 downwards.
GTAGAAATTATACACAAAATGACCTGTGGTGAAGGGTATACAAATTAAATATTACGAAATACATAGCGGGACGAATTGAATTTGAATTTTTAATAAATCCATGGAGGAAGTCATTGTTCAATTAATATAAAAAGAAAGAGAACGTAAATTCATCATAATTAAAGAACAAAATATTACAAAAAAGTATCAACAATTGTAGAAGTCACGGTATAAATAAAAATATGTTAAGACATTTCTAAAAGAATCCCAAAAATTTACTTTAAATATAGAAAGATTCAACTAAAATGAATATTTACACACATGATCGATCGCTGCTGCTTTTATCAGTGTAGCCTTTTTTGTTATTGCCGAATACAAATTAAAATAATAAATATTTTGTTCGTTAAAAACGAGTTTTTAGTATTATTAATGTGGGGTGGTGGTTTGACACAACAAATATGTAATTTTTATTTATCTAGAATATATAATTACTTCATTGGAAATTACAATATTTTAATTAGATTGATTCCATTGTAACCAATTTTGGTTGCGATTACCTCCTTCTCCCCCTCCTTGATAATTGGCATTCTTTTGACCCACATTTGAAATGAATTGTGAATTTCTAAATTGTGATGTTCCACTAATGCTGTTCATGACGTCTCGCATTATAGGCCCCTTAATTGTGTGCATATTCATATTTGTTCTTGTATCATTGTTGTTTTTAAAACTGTTATTGTATAAGTTACTTCCCCCACTAATTGTACTTCTGTGTAGTTGTCCAAGCTTTGATTGAAGACATAGATCACTTAGATGAAATTGTTGCGAATGATTAGTTTGATCAAGGGACAGTTTTGTATCAAATGAAGCAAGACCTGACTTTGATTGTTGTTCTTTCCAATCTACAAGCAAATTTGTGTTTAAATATGGTTCTCTTAAATTGGGTGGTGGAGGACAATCCGGAAGCATCGAATGTTCTTCTTTATGGCTTTTAAACTGTTGCTCAGAAATTTTTATTTGCTGTTTACTTGCCTGCGGTGTCTTTATTAAATCCATTAAGGTTTCAGATAATGCTTTTTCTACATCCCCTTGAGAACAGCCACCACTATTTCTGTTTTGTTGGCCATACATCTGCTCTTGAATTATCCTTGCTCTATTACTATTGCGAAAATTTGTTCTCTCCGACACTTTATCTTCCTGTCTCCATCCCATTTTCTCAGCATACTTGAGTAAATTTGCTGTATGTTGTATAACTCGATTAAATCCAGAAATTTTCTTTTCATCCAATAATCCGGCAAATAAAATTCCTTTTAGCTTTTCCATTGCAGTTTCAAGAAGGTGGCAATTGGCAACTGTTAAAACCTTTGCTTCGAACTCAATATTGTTTTCTGTATAATTTTTTTCCAATTGTAATGCATTCGATAATAAATGCATTACCTTTCCGCCCAGGCTACCAAGATGTTCTTCCAGCGCTGTTATTAAACGAAGAACGCGTATAACGTTTGAATGATTATCACTAATTTTTGGAACAATCAGTTGTGATTCATTTATACATAACTCTTCTTTACCTTGTTTCGGCATTTGCTTTAAAAATGCCCTTTTACTTTGTGATTCGCAACCTTTAAACTCAGGAGATCTTCGACGTTTGTAACGTTTAAGTCCGTCACAATCTTTTATTGGACGATCAATAGAAAGTTGACTTCCAGTTTCATTTGAACGTTGACAATCTTCTGCAGCGTCTAATGGTATCTGAAGTCTTTGACGAATGTTTATCTTTGATTTATGCAACTCCTCTCCAAACAAAACTTCAATTCTTTGTTTGAAGTAGTGAACCCATTCCGGTTGAAAATTGTGAGAACGATGATTGTAACCTTCGCGCTCAAGCTCTTTTTTACGACGTTGCCAAAAAGTATTCCACTCTTCCTCATACAAAGGGTGACTTTCAGGATTACTTCGGTAATTTTCGTAAACAGCTTCAATTTCATTCGCTGCAATTGCAATTTCACGTCGATAAATATTCCAAATATTGTGTTTAATTGCCTTAGGTGACTGAAGAGCACCCAGAGCTTTTTCTATGGGTGTTCTTGGCCTTTCACATATTGGTGATCTCGAGCGAATACGTTGGTCGTAAACGCGTGTATGTAATCGCTCAGTGTGAAAATCGTCCCTTATTGGATCATAAACTGGAGACCCCGTAGGTGACATAGACCGATTAGTTTTCGATAAACGATTTTTGTTTAGTTTTTCAGTGTATTCCATAAGGCGAACTACAGGGTCGTGGTTCATTTTATTTAAATATATTTTACACTTTGGAGCCGTCGTGAATATAATATGTTTAATGTTTTGAAATATCTTTTTTTCTGCTAGTTGCTTTGCAGAATCCTTAAGTTTTTTAATATCCTTCTTTGAAAAAACATTACAAAATGATGGTCCTCTGGTTTGAGAAGCATGCAAGAGGCCATAGACTTCAGCTATCAAATCAGGCCTCCGGGCCTCATAATCGCTAAACGAAACTGTATAAGGTAAACTGCGTCCATGATGTTTTTCAATTTCAGCAGCTACTTTATTAAGAATCTCGCTCATTACAACGCAAAACTCTTTGTAACACATATGACCTAATGAAACTTCGTATCTTTTAATAGTGTCGGGAAAATGCAAATCCAAATATTTCTTTTTGTGATTATAACTCAAAAGATGACGTTGCATTCTCTTGGCATCCCCAAGAAATTCGCATAGCGCACACTCAAATTTAGGATCTCGATCATTTTCATTTTTTATAATCTTTAGAACATATTCAACTCCGAGGTGTCCTAGATTTTCATAAGATTCAAGTTTTTCATCATGTTCTATTTCCTTATTTTTAGTGTCCTGATCCGAGCAAGTAAGAATTTTTGGCATATAATCATTAAGTGCTTTAATCTTTGAAGCTATTTCTTCCGGTAGTATGTTAATCCAAGTTTCCAAATCATTCCCAACTAGTGTTTTGGTAAAAACCCTTTCAACTTTCTTGACTGAAATTGAAAAAGAATCGCCAAAGTGAATGCAACAATTCTTATTGACTCTAGAACTATCTTCATAGCAAAGTGCTAATACCTCCAACTGTCTTAATCTGTGTGTGAACCCATTTAAATGGGAATTAAGACTTTCGATGCCGCTGCAGTACACAGAGCAAATTTTACAGTGAAATGTTGTCTTTTTCGTAAAGTTTTTATAGCCGACCACAGTTCGCCACTCACCGCTAACGACACTATAGATCAATTTAGAAATATTTTCAAATGGTAAACAAACCACAATAATCATGTCATCAGGATTTTCAATTTTCTTGCACAAGGTTGTTTTTATAAGCTGTTCTTCATCCATTCCATGTGCTCTTTCATGAGCAATATTTGCGATGTGTTTGGCGAAAGTGAATTCTCTTTTGAAACTCTTCATTTGCATATTTACTTCACGCAAAGCACTTTCTCGCACATCCTGGGGTGCATGTTCACCCCTTGCCAATTTCATGTCTCCTTTTCCATAAGTATAAATTGGATGATAAAACTGCTTTGCATTCGACCGTAAGGACATTAAGTGATCATATTGTGTCAAATGATTTTTTATATCCTCAAATCGAAAATGTTTATTGCAGACACCGCAATTTATTTGTAACGTTTGTAAGTTGGCATCCAGCAAATGTATCCATTTGTTCTTAGGAACAAAAACCTGCGTTAAAAAGTATTGTTCCAAACTAAGATGTGGCAACAGCTTAAGAAATTCATCGTTAGTGACCCTTTCTAAGAGTGGCCAATTTCCAAACGTGGTCATTTTCCTTTTTTTATATTGTTGAATTAATTAGTTGAAATAAATTTTACAACAACAATGTTATATATCAACAAATCAACAGAACAAATGTTTCTTGTAAAGAGAATCCAAAAGCAAAAGTACTCGTTATTGTTTAAAATACTAAAAATGTAAAAAGAAACAAATAGACATCGATTATTTCAAAGATCTTAACAATGCAAAGCAAAGCAAAAAATATTAGATTAACACAATATTTTCACAAATTACATCGTTTAAAAATAGATACAAGCAAAATTATTGTAGTTGCAAGCAAATTTTAATCATAAATATTGATTTTCTATGTAATAAATATGTATCCTTTAACTTTCTTTTTACAAACTAAAAACATACATACAGACATGTATGTATACATATGGTCAAAACAATAAGTACACCGTGTTTATATTACCTGTTATAGTTCAATAAAATTCTGCATTAGTATGTAGTATGAAAAAAATATACAGTTGACTCAAAAACTGAGTCATGAGCTCATCTTTAGTTGAATTAAGCAAGTCAATGTTTTGAACCAGCTATACAATTTCATATACAAAGATGTATGTCAAATTTAAGTTTTAAGTTTAAAACTAGGGTTTGAATTCTTGCTTAAAAATGGCAACAGCAGTAAAATATTTGCTTTGCTTACATCTTTTTCAGCAAATAAAAAAACTGAATTCCTCAGTTTTATATAACATTTTGTTATAAGCGAAGCAAAAGCAAAAAAAAAAAGCGCAACTCATTTGCTTAAGCTTACTATGTGTCTCTTTGTGCAGCAAAGCAATCAGCAAAGCAAATTTTTTGAAAACTTTTGCTTTATAAACAAGTTTAATAAAAAATAAAGCCAAAAATTAAAGGGTGTTTCGATACTGGTGTGATTTGCATGTATAAGACCTAAGTTTTGAACCATAATAGGTAGACTCTTGAAAATTTCACAGAAGGTGTATGTGTATAACTGTGGCCACTATAGCAAAAAATACTAAAACTTATAGGGTGTTCCGAAAGTGACGTGTTATTTGCCTTTATGTCTATATTTCTTGAGCTATAGGAGGCAACCACTTAAAATTTGCAGACAGTAATTAAGTTTTAATTATTGTTTGTAAATTTTTAGTGTATGCCTCCTACAGTTCAAGAAATAAACACATATTCGTGAATAACACGTCTCTAACGGAACACCCTATAAATTTCAATATTTGTTGCTATAGCGGCCACAGATATACATACACCTTCTGTGAAAATTTCAAGAGGCTACCTATTATGGTTCAAACGTTAGGCCTTATATATGCAAATAACACCACTATCGAAACACCCTTTAATTTTTTGGTTTATTTTTTAAACTTGTTTATAAAGCAAAAGTTTTCAAAAAATTTGCTTTGCTGATTGCTTTGCTGCACAAAGAGACACATAGTAAGCTTAAGCAAATGAGTTGCTCTTTTTTTTTGCTTTTGCTTCGCTTATAACAAAATGTTATATAAAACTGAGGAATTCAGTTTTTTTATTTGCTGAAAAAGATGTAAGCAAAGCAAATATTTTACTGCTGTTGCTATTTTTAAGCAAGCAATTCAAACCCTAGTTTTAAACTTAAAACTTAAATTTGACATACATCTTTGTATATGAAAATACTTGTTTATATAGTGAACTAAGTCTGAATTACTGTTTTTAAATTTCAAGTGTATCCCTCCTACAGTTCAAGAAATAAACACATTTTCGTAAATAACACCTCTCTATTGGAACACCCTATAAGTTTTAGTATTTGTTGCTATAGCGGCAATAACTAATCATCATTTGTAGAAATTTCAAGATTCTACCTATTACGGTTCCAGAGATAAAAGGCGCTGACAGACGGACAGACATTGTAGGGAAAACAATAGGGTTACGTTTTTACACTTTGTGTACGGAACCCTAAAAACAATAATAATAAATAAACAATAAATCTTTATCATCTAAAACCAAATTGCTCATATACAAAGTCATATACAACACAAGAAAATGCAGTGTTAACAAAATTAGAGAATCCTTAAGAAAATACATCTAAAAGAAAAATAAATATAATACTTGTAAAAGTTTAGTTTTAAATCAGTCATATTCATTGATTCAAGAAATAAAATAAATAATAATTTTTTCCAATTCCGAAGCTATGGTTTGTGACTCATTACAAGCTAGTACAGCGGTATCATCTGCATAAGTAGCAATAGTTATATTGTCCATCGTTGGCATATCTGCTGTGTAAATGGTGTACAATACAGGACCTAATACACTGCCTTGGGGTGTACCTGCGTTAATGATTCCAAAATTTGAATAAATTTTATTAACACTTACAAAGAATTGCCTGTTTTGCAGAAATGCTTTTAATACAAAATAAAATGAGGCTGGAATAAGCTTTTTTAATTTGTGAAAAGACCAACGTGCCACACTCTATCAAAGGCCTGTTCAATATCTAATGCATCAGATATTATTCACAATCCTATGACATTGTTCTGGTGTGCCCATAGCTGCCATATTTAGAGGTAATATCGTCATATTTTTGTGAAAAAATCGTCATTATCGTTCAAATAGCTTATTGAAATCGTCATAAAAACGTCAAAGGTCTTTTTACCAATAACAAATTTTTTTTAAAGGCCAAACATACTCTTAAATCCACAAATATTAAGAATTAAACAGAATTTTTTACTTTAGTCTTATTTATATTTACCTAAATACTCTTTTCACATTTGCTAAAGAATGTGGTAAAACAAGGATTTTCTAATAAATTTAGTCAAAATCAGAATCTAAAAACGAAAATCTCTCGTTTTTATTATTTATTTTGAAAATCAAGTCTTGATAATATCTGATCACTTAGCCCTATATAAAAATTAACACAATTATAAATAACTAGCTGTGAGGTACTTAGGAACAAAGGCTGTAGCTTAAGGGATTAGCACCTTGACTTACTAAATCAATGTTCACGAGTTCAATACTCAGCCGTGGCGAAGAAAAAAAATTTATAAATTAGCTATGCTAGCTTCAAAATAATACGCCTAAATAACACCAGAGGCGCTGCAAGACTGTTATAAAAATAAACATAACGTGCAATTGCAGTTTTGCCGTAAGTGAAGCTATACATACTATCACTAACCTTCTGTCTTATCTACTCCTATCCCTTTTCAAAGGAAGTAACACGATTAATATAGACTTTAATTGCCTTTTTAAAAAAAGGGTGCTGTCAAGTTTGGAGTACCTTTAAGTCGGTAAATTTGCGTATTCCACTACATTTTCTCTATATTTTAACACAAAATTTTATAAATCTCAATGCAGTAGTTTTTACGTGATGCGTACTCAGATAGAGAGAATTTTTGTCTGTATGTCTGGGACAGACAAAAAATCTAAAAATTGCTGTACTGTATTCCATTTCGATTACTAAATGCACCAGCATCAAAATTTTCAAAAAATATTTCATGTACAGAAATATACCTGTTACAGTTTTATTATATGTATAGATATCATATTGTTCTTTTTCATCTATTTGTGCTTCTGTCAATACTTCTGTGGCATATACATAAGTATTTCCTAAATAAATTTCGTCAAAATCTAAAAAAATGCATTTGTTTTTATAATCAATTAAAAGTTTTCAGTTTTAAGCATTGCTCATTAGAATTTTCAACAATTTTTGTATTTCATTATATAAATTTTGAATTTCTGTACTCGCGCTTTGAAACATTTTATTTAAGTTGTTAATAATTCCTAAAATATATTTTTTGAAAACTTAGGTACATTTTATTTATGGAATTTATATAACTAAAAATTAACTTAGCGGTGACAATATTATTAATATTTGATGGAAATGAAAAAAATCTTTACTAAATTTAACGGTTCGCACATCCCTTAAATACCACTTGTAAGGTTAAGGTGGTGGTAGCAGTGCCGAGAGTCTGAATGGCTGGTTAGTGGTTAAAGAAGACTAGTCGTGAACAGCTCCCCTCCGGCGCCAGGGCACGGGCCGGTTGTAATTCTTTGCCTAGTCCGTGTACGCCGTCACTGCATGGATGGTGCTTCTCTTTACGTGCTTACTCTTGGGACCAAAATAGACATTTCTAAATTAAAAAAACCAAAAAACCATATTGAGACGGACGATGACTCTGCGGACAAACTGTCAGGGGGCGAAATTTCGCTCACGGACATACACAGAGTTATCGAAAGACAAGAAGGACAGCTTCGGACGCAACTCGAGGGAGTGGACGATCTGCTGCAACTGTCAAGGATTCCTCTGTGGGGAGTGAGGCTGCCCGGAAGTTAGGGGTTTTGTCTCGGAGCTCCGACGAGGAGCTGACTACAGATAAGGTGTCAACTCAGGGTCGGAGTTTGGAGGCTGAGCCTCCTGCATCTGTGGTGCTTAGTGCACAAGGGGTCTCTTGCGGGCGCAGGGGGGTCTCTTGGGGGCTCAGGCAGATCGGCCTTCTGGCTCGAAAAACGTCCTACGGCAGGACGCTGTGGTCGGAGTCGGTATTCCATCGCAGCCAGTTAAAGTCCGTACCAAAGAAGAAAAGGCGATGAGCGGCACGAGAGCCTCTTTGAACTATCTAATTAAGATGGCTAAAAGGAACTCTACGTCGTTCACGGACAGGGAGAGGCATCTGCTCAGGAAGCACAGCAGAGTGTCGCAAAATTCGAGAGAATTTACGGACCAGTCCGTAATCTCCTGGGTATATCCTATCCCAAGGAACAGGAGACGACTGTCGGCGAAGCCCCGGTTATGCCTAGTAAGAGTGATGGGGCAAAGCAGGCAGGCGCCTCCTGTCCCAAGGAAAAGGTGGTGCGTGTGGATGATGCCCCTAGTGTTTCCCGTAAGGGTACAGGGTCGTCATCGGCCTGCACCTCTCTCTCCGGAAGTAGTAGGGTGGACAAACGATCGCTTACCAAAGAGCTCAAGTCTTCGGAACTCCTTCGGAGCTCCTGAGGCTAAGCATCCAGCGCCTTTTAAAAAATTCGAGGGGAGGGGTGATAAGACCCAGCCGAGCCCGCCTAGGGCTCCCCATAAGGGGATAGCTAAGCGGATGAGGTCTGGTGACGAGTACAGCGGTATCATCTGCATAAGTAGCAATAGTTACATTGTCCATAGTTACCACAGCATATCTGCTGTGTAAATGGTGTACAATACAGGACCTAATACACTGCCTTGGGGTGTACCTGCGTTAATGATTCCAAAATTTTAATAAATTTTATTAACACTTACAAAGAATTGCCTGTTTTGCAGAAATGCTTTTAATACAAAATAAAATGAGGCTGGAATAAGCTTTTTTAATTTGTGAAAAGACCAACGTGCCACACTCTATCAAAGGCCTGTTCAATATCTAATGCATCAGATATTATTCACAATCCTATGACATTGTTCTGGTGTGCCCATAGCTGCCATATTTAGAGGTAATATCGTCATATTTTTGTGAAAAAATCGTCATTATCGTTCAAATAGCTTATTGAAATCGTCATAAAAACGTCAAAGGTCTTTTTACCAATAACAAATTTTTTTTTAAAGGCCAAACATACTCTTAAATCCACAAATATTAAGAATTAAACAGAATTTTTTACTTTAGTCTTATTTATATTTACCTAAATACTCTTTTCACATTTGCTAAAGAATGTGGTAAAACAAGGATTTTCTAATAAATTTAGTCAAAATCAGAATCTAAAAACGAAAATCTCTCGTTTTTATTATTTATTTTGAAAATCAAGTCTTGATAATATCTGATCACTTAGCCCTATATAAAAATTAACACAATTATAAATAACTAGCTGTGAGGTACTTAGGAACAAAGGCTGTAGCTTAAGGGATTAGCACCTTGACTTACTAAATCAATGTTCACGAGTTCAATACTCAGCCGTGGCGAAGAAAAAAAATTTATAAATTAGCTATGCTAGCTTCAAAATAATACGCCTAAATAACACCAGAGGCGCTGCAAGACTGTTATAAAAATAAACATAACGTGCAATTGCAGTTTTGCCGTAAGTGAAGCTATACATACTATCACTAACCTTCTGTCTTATCTACTCCTATCCCTTTTCAAAGGAAGTAACACGATTAATATAGACTTTAATTGCCTTTTTAAAAAAAGGGTGCTGTCAAGTTTGGAGTACCTTTAAGTCGGTAAATTTGCGTATTCCACTACATTTTCTCTATATTTTAACACAAAATTTTATAAATCTCAATGCAGTAGTTTTTACGTGATGCGTACTCAGATAGAGAGAATTTTTGTCTGTATGTCTGGGACAGACAAAAAATCTAAAAATTGCTGTACTGTATTCCATTTCGATTACTAAATGCACCAGCATCAAAATTTTCAAAAAATATTTCATGTACAGAAATATACCTGTTACAGTTTTATTATATGTATAGATATCATATTGTTCTTTTTCATCTATTTAAACTTCTGTCAATACTTCTGTGGCATATACATAAGTATTTCCTAAATAAATTTCGTCAAAATCTAAAAAAATGCATTTGTTTTTATAATCAATTAAAAGTTTTCAGTTTTAAGCATTGCTCATTAGAATTTTCAACAATTTTTGTATTTCATTATATAAATTTTGAATTTCTGTACTCGCGCTTTGAAACATTTTATTTAAGTTGTTAATAATTCCTAAAATATATTTTTTGAAAACTTAGGTACATTTTATTTATGGAATTTATATAACTAAAAATTAACTTAGCGGTGACAATATTATTAATATTTGATGGAAATGAAAAAAATCTTTACTAAATTTAACGGTTCGCACATCCCTTAAATACCACTTGTAAGGTTAAGGTGGTGGTAGCAGTGCCGAGAGTCTGAATGGCTGGTTAGTGGTTAAAGAAGACTAGTCGTGAACAGCTCCCCTCCGGCGCCAGGGCACGGGCCGGTTGTAATTCTTTGCCTAGTCCGTGTACGCCGTCACTGCATGGATGGTGCTTTTCTTTACGTGCTTACTCTTGGGACCAAAATAGACATTTCTAAATTAAAAAAACCAAAAAACCATATTGAGACGGACGATGACTCTGAGGACAAACTGTCAGGGGGCGAAATTTCGCTCACGGACATACACAGAGTTATCGAAAGACAAGAAGGACAGCTTCGGACGCAACTCGAGGGAGTGGACGATCTGCTGGAACTGTCAAGGATTCCTCTGTGGGGAGTGAGGCTGCCCGGAAGTTAGGGGTTTTGTCTCGGAGCTCCGACGAGGAGCTGACTACAGATAAGGTGTCAACTCAGGGTCGGAGTTTGGAGGCTGAGCCTCCTGCATCTGTGGTGCTTAGTGCGCAAGGGGTCTCTTGCGGGCGCAGGGGGGTCTCTTGGGGGCTCAGGCAGATCGGCCTTCTGGCTCGAAAAACGTCCTACGGCAGGACGCTGTGGTCGGAGTCGGTATTCCATCGCAGCCAGTTAAAGTCCGTACCAAAGAAGAAAAGGCGATGAGCGGCACGAGAGCCTCTTTGAACTATCTAATTAAGATGGCTAAAAGGGACTCTACGTCGTTCACGGACAGGGAGAGGCATCTGCTCAGGAAGCACAGCAGAGTGTCGCAAAATTCGAGAGAATTTACGGACCAGTCCGTAATCTCCTGGGTATATCCTATCCCAAGGAACAGGAGACGACTGTCGGCGAAGCCCCGGTTATGCCTAGTAAGAGTGATGGGGCAAAGCAGGCAGGCGCCTCCTGTCCCAAGGAAAAGGTGGTGCGTGTGGATGATGCCCCTAGTGTTTCCCGTAAGGGTACAGGGTCGTCATCGGCCTGCACCTCTCTCTCCGGAAGTAGTAGGGTGGACAAACGATCGCTTACCAAAGAGCTCAAGTCTTCGGAACTCCTTCGGAGCTCCTGAGGCTAAGCATCCAGCGCCTTTTAAAAAATTCTAGGGGAGGGGTGATAAGACCCAGCCGAGCCTGCCTAGGGCTCCCCATAAGGGGATAGTTAAGCGGATGAGGTCTGGTGACGATCAAGCCTTCACCTCGAAAAAAGCCAAGAAATCGACGAGCCAGGAAGGTAGTCTTCAGGCAGCTGTCATCGATTGGTCCGACCCTGATGGTAGGCTAGGAACGGATCTTTGGTGGCTGATCGAAGATAGGCTCCTCGATGATATATCGAAAGCTAGTGGTTGGTCGGAGGATATGGACTTTTAGGGCGCGGACTGGTCAAAGGGTATCAAAGTTGTCAATTGTGGAAACAGGAAGACCTTTGAATTCCTAAGTTCTGCAGTTGGCAGATGCGGCGATCTTTGTCCAGAGGCGAAGCTGGAGGTTATATGTGCCTCTGAACTACCTCTAAGGTCGATAGTGACGATATGGATTCCATGCTGTCAATATTGGCCAACCAACATTTCAACACGAGCCAGTGGAAACTGATAGCAAAGAGAACCCAAGAGGTGTCACGATGATATATTAGTCTCTTTCTCTATCCGTCTCTTTCTCAACCGAGTGCCCTTTTGTGAATTCTCTTTTGTTCTATTTTCTAAAGCATAAAAATTAAACGTATTTTGAAAGGTAAGAATACGGAATGAAAACCAAAGAATTTTGCTTTAATTTAATAATTTTAATGAAATATTTACTTTTTTCAGGAAAAAACAAGAAGCAAACATATTCAAGGTAAGTTGTAATTGAAATTCTATTTTAAAATATGATTATATTTATTATCGTATTTTACAGAAACAATAGACTGAGAAGATGTGGAAAACAATACAAATGTAAGTTTTAACAACTTAAAAAAAATTTAGTTATTTTAATTGTTATACTTTTCAGGAATAACAAATGCATCAAGAACTGTCCTCCAGGGGAAAAATTACACATTTTCCCAAAGGATCCAAATAGGTAAGTGAATGACAGACTGGTATATAAAGAACTTAATATCAACTACAACTGAAGAACTATAAAAATAATAGTTTTGAAATTTGGAGTGGACTACATCTGAAGCAAAATCTAACAAAATATTGTCAGGACATAGGTATGTTGCTTATTTATTTGCAGGCGATGTAAAGAGGAAGATCAAAAAAGCATCTACAGAAATGTCACTACATTGTTTGCAACAAAATTGCCTTCGGATGTGCCGATTTTATTCAGATGCTTTAGATGCACAGAACCACAGGCAATGGGTAAATTAGGCAAATTTTATATTTATAATTTCTGTTTGCTAAGATCCGTAATTTGCTTTTATTTATTTTACAGGCAGTGAAGCAAAAATTAAATGACAGAAATCCAAAATATCAACGGTTAACAACGGTTGTAGCAAATAGTTTTTTTATTGTATTCCTTTTATAATTACAAAATATATACGAACAGCAGTTTTATTTTTAATTAAAATTAATCAAAATAATCTTCAATGTCAATGTCCGGATTAAGAATGTCATCTCCAAATGGTGTCAAGTCGATGCCATTGAGTATAAGATTTTCACAAGTTTCCGCCAATTCAGTGTTACCAATTAAAATAGCTCCCCTTAATTTTCCATTTTGTAATACGAATTTTATATATTCATGACTAGGTGTGCTGCGTATTAACAGCTCATAGTTTGTACCTAAGCATTGGCCATTGTATCGACCTAACAGAATAAGCGGTAAACCACGGTAAACACAAACGTTTAATTACACCTTTTATCGGACAATCAGCATTTTCCATATTTTGTTTCTGATCAACTCTTTGCTGGAAGAAGTAAGCAGCTCCTGGTAAGCCACCATTACCTACCAATACAATTTTTCGAGCAGTCTGAAGCCTCTTCTGCAATTCCCAAACAGAATCGGTGTCTCGTATTCCCAAAATTAAAGCATTATTATCTTCAATCAGATGTGGTATACCTCCTGTGCAAAGGCACAAGTAATTATAATGAATTCTTTTGTTTTCTTTAGTCAAGGTAAATTTTCTTTCCGCTTCGATTTGCTTTAGTTGATCTACTACTGTTACAATAGCTGGAGCTAAGAATTTTCTGCCTACGTCCATTGACGTCATGTCAAAAGTGTATTTAAACTCTTCTTGTGTTCCGGCCATTTTTTCTGCTTTTATATTTGATTTCTGTTTTTATTATTTTGTGTTATAGATTGATTTCTTTTCGCCTACTTCAGGTATAGTACCGCCAACTATATATACACATAATTCCTTGGATAATTTCAATAACTTTTGAGATGTTTCACCTGATGGTATCCTTTCACCATATTCACGGAAATATTTTGTACCATAGGGACAATTAAAACACTCTGGCAGTGTAATTAAACCTGGCTGATACTTTTATACTGCTTTCTGCATTAGCACAAATGTTTCTCTTTGGCATTAGCATTAAATTCGCTATCGGTTGATACGTCTCCATCAGGATCTAGTCCAGTTTTTATATAATCTAAAGAATGTTTTTAACATTTAATGTTTTTTATGTACATACATATATTGCACTAAAACACTTACCTTCTTCTAAATCTCCAAATCTTTTTAAATTATGTTGTATTCCCTTGATGCTTTTTAATGTGTATTATATTTTCAGCAATTTTACTTTTTATTATAAATGAAATTGTTAACAAATAAAAAAAAACACTAGCAGCTCTTTGTGTTTAATACAATTTTTAATTTTTGTTTTGTTTACATCCCCATTTTCGTATTTTAATGGGTACTGTATTTGTCTCTTTCTTGACAAGCTGCCTTAATCCCTTAAAGCTGATTATAGCCATTTTCATAAGTCAGTGGTTACATCTCTGTATACTTTGTTCTGATAGCTTCGTTGGCTTGTAAGGAGAACATGGGAAGGGACTTTCGGTTTGCTGTGGACCAGGAGTCTCAAAAAATTTTAAGGACGAAGGAGGGTTTCGTCAATTTCGGTTTAGGGCGAGTAAGATTTAGGTTACCGAGATCTGATGAACCCAAGGAGTCTCCTAGTGGTGCAACTAAACCTTCACCACAGTGAAGCAGCCTCAGCCGAAATGATGTTACACTTCACGAAGTCGCAAGCAGACGTTGCTCTCATCCAGGAGCCCTGAATCAACAAAAACAGGGTTTGCGGACTGAGGGCGGCAGGCTACACCCTGTATGTCCCAATTACAGGGGACAAGGTAAGAACCTGTATAATTGCCAAAAATGAGCTTAAATTAAAACTTCTTAATTATTTCAGTTGCGGCGATGTGACGGCAGTCTGTGGAGAGGCTAAAGGCGGTCATAATCTCATGCTAGCCTCGGTCTATATGCCCTATGAGGCCGATGACCCACCGGGCATGTGTGTGAAGGAGCTAACCAGGTACGCCAGTAGACGGAAAGCCAACCTAGCATCACAGCCAAGTGATGCCAATGCTCACCACAGTCAATGGGGAAGCAGTATCATCAACACTAGGGGTGAGTTGGTCTTTGATTTTATTACTACTAATAACCTTATTATAACTAACAAGGGTAATATTCCGAAGTATAGTAATAAGGTTAGGGAGGAAGTTATAGATATCACTTTGACCAACAACAGGGATCTAGTAGTAGATTGGAGGGTTTCTACGGACTGTTCCTTCTCGGACCATAGTAGAATTTCCTTCAAACTGAACTTTAATAAACCAAAGTGCGACCCTTATTTAAATCCCAGGAAATGAATTGGGATCTATTCAGGGTTAACGTGGAGTCTAAGCTGGTTGACACTTCCTTATGTGGAAGTGGATGCAGTGGTGGACAAGGTGACACAAGTCTTTAAGGAGAGTTTTGAGCTGGTATACCCGGGCAAAAGGGAACAGCCCTCCTGGTGGACCAAAGATCTATAGGATCAAAGATCGACGGTTAGAAGGCTCTTCAACAAGGTAAAACTCACGTGTAGGATTGAGGATTGGGACAGCAATAGAATAGCTTTCAATAAGTACAAGGGATCTCTAAAGAGGGCGAAAAGGGACTCGTGGACAAAGTACTGCGAATCTATTGATTCGGTCAGCGAGCTATCAAGGTTTAGACGTATACTATCCAAGGACCCTAGGGAAATTGGATATATACAAAAGCTTGATGGCTCTTGGACCGAATCTAGCTCCGAGACCCTCGTGTTACTTATGAATACACATTTCCCGGGCTGCAGTGGGTTACGAGCCGATTATTCGGTCAGGGATATTTACCCTAGTTTGGTAGGGGGATCAGAGGAGGCGATCAAGGATTTAGTTACTGTGGACAAGGTTGCATGGCGATAAATACTTTCGAGCCATATAAATCTGCTGGCCCGGATGGTATTTTTCCGGCCATGGTGCAAAACGTCTCAACACATATCTTGAGACTGTTTAGGGACATCTTTAGGACGTGTTTAGCAAGAGGTGTCATACCCAATTGGTGGAGAAAAGTTCACGAGCCGATTATTCGGTCAGGGATATTTACCCTAGTTTGGTAGGGGGATCAGAGGAGGCGATCAAGGATTTATTTACTGTGGACAAGGTTGCATGGCGATAAATACTTTCGAGCCATATAAATCTGCTGGCCCGGATGGTATTTTTCCGGCCATGGTGCAAAACGTCCCAACACATATCTTGAGGCTGTTTAGGGACATCTTTAGGACGTGTTTAGCAAGAGGTGTCATACCCAATTGGTGGAGAGAAGTTCGGGTAATATTTATACCTAAGGCTGGTAAGGAAAGTCACTCGAAGCCAAAGGACTTCAGACCGATTAGCCTATCGTCTTTTCTGCTGAAAACGTTAGAGCGCGTTATCGCTCTGCACCTAAGGAACACAATTGACCCGCACGTCATTAGTGACGCTCAGCATGCTTACCTTAAGGGTAAATCAGTTGAGAGTGCGCTTCATAATGTGGTTGAGTATATTGAGCGCGGTTTGCAGGATAGGGAATATACGTTAGTGGCGTTCTTAGATATTGAAGGTGCCTTCAACAATGTTACATTGGAGGCTATTAGGGAATCCCTAGTAGATCTCAACATCCAGGACTTCATAGTGGAGTGGATTATTCGTATGCTTAGCAGTAGGATCATCAACTCGGATCTAAGAGGCGGCTGTTTGAGAAAACTACTCACTAGGGATACGCCGCAGGGTGGGGTTCTATCACTACTACTATTGTTGCTGGTGGTGAAGGTCATTTTGCGGCAATTTGATACACAGGGGAGAAAAAAAATGGCCTACGCAGATGACGTGGTGATATTGGTAAAAGGGAAATTTCTCTCCACTATCACAGAGGTCATGCAGGCTGCACTTGTCTCATCCTGGGCCTCGAGCAAGGGTTTGGGAGGTCAACGGGGATAAAACTGAACTAGTTCTCTTCACCAGGAGATACAAAGTGGTAGGTTTCTAGCCACCTAAAGTTAATGGTGTCGAGTTGAAACTAGCAAGCGTGGCTAAATACCTAGGAGTTTATCTGGATAGTAAATTTATCTGGAGCAGGAACATTCAGGAGAGATTTAAGGAGGGTCTAAATGCCTATTATGCTTGCAAGAATTCCATAGGTAAAAACTGGGGCCTACAACCAAAGGCTGTAAACAGGATCTATACTTCGGTGGTTCGACCCATTGTTTCGTATGGATGCGCTGTTTGGTGGGAGGCTTTGAAAACGGAGTCTCATAGGAAAACTCTTGCCAAGGTTCAGAGGTGTGCTTCAATTGGCATCACAGGTGCAAGGAGAAGTACACCTCAAGCAGCTTTGGACATCATTCTGCACCTAGAAGTTTGTTTAGACTTTTTGAATCAGGGTTGGTGAAGTCGAGTAGCATAGGACACACAAAGATTCTTCTTGAGGTCGGACTCAACGGACCACCTCCGTTAACCCCTGGGCTAACGGACTTGGTTGTATTCCCAAAAAGGGAAGAATGGTTGGGGTCTGATAAACTGTATGACGGGGTTGTGGTGTTCACAGATGGGTCAAAAATGGAAGCGGGTACCGGTGCTGGTTTTCACATCCTGGGAACTAGAACACGCATGTCATACAGACTACCAGTCGATTGTAGTGTGTTCCAGACAGAGGTGCTGGCGGTTTTAAAAGCCACAGAGCTGGTGTCTGGACATGTTTTAGAGGGGGAAGAGGTCACTCTGTACGTCGACAGCAAGGCGGCACTTAAAGCCTTGAAAAGACACAGAGTCACATCAAGGCTGGTAGGCGAGTGTAAAAAAGGCTATAGATGCACTGAGGGACAAGTATAGGGTTAGATTGTGTTGGGTCCCGGGCCATTGTAATGTTGAGGGCAACGGGATTGATGACGAACTTGCGAGACTGGGCTCGGACGGGGATAATTCAGTTAGGGTAAAATCGGTTAAGCCACCGATTAGTCACTACTACAGGATGATATCAGACTGGGTAGTCAAGAGAACCAACGTGTCTTGGGAAGTAAGGGGGAATTGCAGAGTGTCAAGGTCAATCTGGCCTAGACTGGACGCTGCGAAAACCGAGATACTCCTGGGTCTAGACAGGAAGGTTCTAAGAGCCGTGATAGGGTTGATCACTGGTCATTGCGCCATTAGGAAATGACTAGCAACTGGGTCGTTGGCAAACCGGACTTTTGTAGGATGTGCGAGGATGAGAAGGAATTGAAAACTGTTGAGCACGTCGTGTGTCACTGCCCGGTATTACAAAGCCGCAGACTTAGATGGCTAGGTGATAGATTTCTCGAGGGGCTTTTCGACATCTCGCGGTGTAAAACCGAGGGTGACTGACTGATAGGTAGCAGGAGGCATAATACGTCTCTCTTTTTCCTCCCAGTTTTCTTAGTTTTAGTTTTTTAGTTTAGCTGAAGGGAATCACAATGGACCCAACAGGTCTTCGAGTGGGTGTGCCATATTTGGCACACCCACTATATTTTGAATTATATAAAATCGTTAAAAGTAGGGTATAAATCGTCCCATTGTCACCATGTCATTTTTAGGACGCAAATCGTCAAATCTGAAAGTTATGGGTGTGCCATGTTTACGTCTGAATCCAAACTGGTAATCTGGTATTATTTTTTGTTGCTCTAAAATTGGAGGTAATCTTTTTAAAAGAACCCTTTTAAAAATCTTTGAAAAGCTTGATAATAAACTGTTCGGTCTATACGAAGTAACAACGTACTTAGGTTTCTTAGGTTTTAGTATCATCACAATTTTGGAATATTTCCATTCTTGAACCTTATAAAGAGTTAACTATGGTTGTGGTGTTCCTACCATACCTTTTTGGTAAGTATTTAAGAACTTTTAAATCAATATTGTCGTACCCTGGAGTTTTGCTATTGTTTTTTTTTTGTGTATACAATTTCATATTTATTCAAATGTCATTCATTTGAATAAACATGAAATTGTGTTCTTACAATTTCGTACCTCCGCGCCATGATGGCATTATGGAGGTGAGTTAGCAAATTTTCATTTTCATTTAAATCAAAATATTAAATAACAAAAAAGAAAAAAACTATCTTAATAAATAATTAATCAAAATGTGTAATTAATAAAAAAAAAGAAAAATTTTAAACATACATAGTTGTTTTAAAAACAATTGAGATCATAATATTATGTCAGAAGTTGTTCCAAATTATTTAAAATATAACTTTTCAATGAACTTTTAAAATATGAAATTCGATTTATAATTTTTAAACTTTCAGGTAATTTGTTGTACTCACGACTAGAATTAAGTTCAACACTATTTTTGTAACCATATATAATGGCTTTGATGAACCAAAGCATTATAAACCAAAAGTTTTGTTTCTTGCTTAAATTTGTTTTTAAATTTATACAAAAAGCCAACAGATTCCATGTAAGGTTGCAGATATACACCTAAATACTTTACAGATTTGACTTCCACAATATTTTCTCCATGCACATACACACTAAATAGTTTTTTGATGTGTCTTTTTTCGGGTCCATCGAAGCTGACTATTTTTTTTAAGTACATATTTTTGCTAAAAACTTTACATTTTTTTACAGTGTTGTTATAAATATTTGCTCGTGTGGAGTTGTCAATTCTTCCATCGAGCGCGTCCCCAGGTGGCAGATAGGGGGGGAAGTGTCAAAGGTTTGCGACTGTCAACTGGTTTATAGTCTTTTCCGGTCGGCAATCGCATAACAGTTGTCACGACCTTGGCGCATGCCCTCGGACCATAATTGACACCACTTGTAAGGTTAAGGTGGTGGTAGCAGTGCCGAGAATCTGAATGGCTAGTTAGTGGTTAAAGAGGACTAGTCGTGAACAGCTCCCCTCCGGCGCCAGGGCACGGGCCGGTTGTAACTCCTTGCCCAGTCCATGTACGCCGTCACTGCATGGATGGTCCTTCTCTTTACGTGCATACTCGTAGGACCAAAATTGATAACCTAAATTCTATAAAAACAAACACTAAAAAACTTATTGAGACGGACGCTGACTCTGTGGACAAACTGTCAGGGGGCGAATTTTCGCTCATCGGTCATCGAAAGACAGGAGGGACAGCTTCGGACGCAACTCGAGGGAGTGGACGATCTGTTGGAACTATCAAGAGATTCCTCTGTGGGGTGCGAGGCTGCCCGGATGTTGGGGGTTTTGTCTCTGAGCTCCGACGAGGAGCTAACTACCGATATGGTGTCAACTCAGGGTCGGAGTTTGGAGGCTGAACCTCCTGCCTCTGTGGTGCCTAGTGCACAGGGGGGTCTCTTGGGGGCTCATGTAGATCGGCCTTCTTGCTGGAGAAGCGTCATACGGCAGGACGCTGTGGTGGGAGTCGGTATTCCATCACAGCCAGGTAAAGTCCGTACAAAAGAAGAAAAGGTGATGAGCGGCACGAGAGCCTCTTTGAACTATCAACTAAGATGGCTAAAAGGGACTCTACGTCGTTCACTGCCAGGGAGAGGCATCTGCTCAGGAAGCACAGACAGAGTGTCGCAAAATTCAAAAGAATTTACGGACCAGTCCGTGCTCTCCTGTGCATATCTTATCCCATTGAACAGGAGACGAATGTCAGTGAAGCCCCGGTTTTGCCTAGTTCAGGTGATGGGGTGAAACAGGTAGGCGCCTCCTGTCCCAAGGAAAGGGTGCTGCATGTGGATGATGCCCCAAGTGTTTCCCGTAAGGGTACAGGGTCGTCATCGGCATGCACATCCCTTTCCGGTAATAGTAGGGCTCAAGTCTTCGGAACGAGCTCCTGAGGCTAAGGGGATAGCTAAGCGGATTAGGTCTGGTGACGATCAAGCCTCCACCTCTAAAAAAGCCAAGAAATCGACGAGCCAGGAAGGTAGTCTTCAGGCAGCTGTCATCGATCGGTCCGACCTTGATTGCAGGATAGGAACGGATCTATGGCGGCTGATCGAAGATAGGCTCCTCGATTATATATCGAAAGCTAGTGGTTGGTCGGAGGACATGGACTTTCAGGGCGCGGACTGGTCAAAGGTTGTCAAAGTTGTCAATTGCGGAAACAGGAAGACTTTTGAATTCCTAAGTTCTGCAGTTGGCAGATGCGGCGATCTTTGTCCGGAGACGAAGCTGGAGGTTATATGTGCCTCTGAACTACCACTAAGGTCGATAGTGACGGTATGGATTCCACCCCCTGTGTAGCCGGTGGAGTCCATGCTGTCAATATTGGCCAACCAAAATAAAGGTCTCAACACGAGCCAGTGGAAGCTGATAGCCTCGCTGGCTCGGTTAAATGTACGACAGACGCCAAAAGCACTAATTAAAATATCACATCCAACTAGTAAAAACACTTCTTCCTTACCTTTTCTGGTAGTTTTTTGTATTTTTTTTTAATATTAAAACATTTTTTTTTAAATAATTCCAATTTTATTTCTCAAATTTATAAAAAACAAGTACAAGTGCTATATTTGGCCGTGCCGAATCTTCTATACTCTTCAACACTGTTATTTTATTTATACAGACATGTACAGCATTATCCATATTGTTAACTCTTTAAATAAATTAAAATAGGTCGCATGAGAAAAAACTCATTATTCATGCTTTAAAGAAATAGAAGACAGCGGCGACGCAGCTAAATGAAAACAAATTCCGTTGGCTACAATTGTCGCCGTGTTGTCGGCTACTTAATTTGCCTTTATAAAATTAAATAAATTTTAAAAAAATTTTCTTTATGCATAAGTTTTTGCAACATTTTTTGTTTACTTTCGAATTTTTTGTAACTCTTCGAAAGCTTTTTTGAAATAATGCAGTTTGAAAATCGACAAGTTAGTTGAAAAACCACATAATATGGCAGCCCTTGAATGGAAGTAAGCAAGATGAGCAACTGCCTAATTGAATTAAAAACGCGTAGTGCAAGGCGAATTTTTATAAGGTGTCACCGCCACGACAGCAAATACAACACCAAAAAACACCCACATGCATTTTGTTGTTGGTTACATGTACGACAGACGCCAAAAGCACTAATTAAAATATCACATCCAACTAGTAAAAACACTTCTTCCTTACCTTTTCTGGTAGTTTTTTTGTATTTTTTTTTTTTTTTTTTTTAATATTGAAACATTTTTTTAAAATAATTACAATTTTATTTCTTAAATTTTTCAAATTTATAAAAAACAAGTAAAAGTGCTATATTTGGCCGTGCCGAATCTTCTATACCCTTCAACACGGTTATTTTATTTATACAGGCATGTACAGCATTATCCATTTTGTTAACTCTTTACATAAATCAAAATAGGTCGTATGAGAAAATTCATTATTCACGCTTTAAAGAAATAGAAGACAGCGGCGACGCAGCTATGTAAATAAACACAAATTCCGTTGGCTACAATTGTCGCCGTGTTGTCGTCTACATCGTAAACTCTGTCATTGTTGTAGAAATACTTTTTTTGCTTTTATAAAATTAAATAACTTTTTCAAAAAATTATAAATATTTCCTCCAAAACTTTTTGTTTGTATATGAATTTGTAATTTATAATTTTATGACATTTTCTTTTGTTGAATAAAATGGAAATTAGTCTAAGTTGACGACAGCCACGACAGTGGTCGTGTAGTTATGTAGCTATACTGGCTTCAAAATAATCGTTTACCTATAAACGTGTGTATTTTATTTTTGACAGTTTGTAGTCGGTATCCTGATGTTGTCTATGTGTTTATACATCTAGGTTTTAAAACAGAGATCTCATCTATTTAAAAATCAAACGCATTTAAAAAAATATGTTACTCTATATACGAGTACATACATACATATGTATATACATATATTCTTAATATTAAAAATATGTTATGTTACAGTCATGATTTTCATTTTCACAGAAATATTGACATTTTTTTTTAATTTTTCGAAAATTGTTTTGAAATTTTTTTGTAAAATTTTATTTGAAAATTTTTTTCGAAAATTTTTCTGTGGAACTATCGTTTAATTTTTTTTTTTATTTTTTTTTGGCCCGCAGCCTCCAAAGGAATGATCCGAAGTTGCTGAATTGCAATCCCAAAATTTTCTAAACTATGCCTGACAAATTGGTGTGCTTAAATTTTTTGTATCTCTTCTGGTGCCTAGGCAAATGACATTTCAACCCGAACACGGACAGACGGACATCGCTTAATCAACTTTTCTATATATTAGGATCCAGAATATATATACTTTATGGGGTCGGAAATGAATATTGTGGAAATTACACACGGAATGACAAACTTATATATGGGCATTTCCGTCAAAAGGCCAAAAAATTAAAAGTTATTAAAAACTTACTATTTTATGATATTGTTATAGGGATATATTTAGATTTTACTAATTTAATCAATTAATCCATAAACTCATGCACGAAGATGCACAAGCAGACTGTTAAGTTTTACTAATGCCATTTCTATTTTTGATAAAGTTTTATTGCATATTCTCTTAAATATTATATTCTTTAAGAGAAGTGATATATCATAATAATTATTCCACAAAATTACTCTTACAAGATCGGTAATCTAGAGAAAAGAGAGAAGAGAAATATGGTATCTCGATTAATGGTAAATTTTATATTGTGTCATAGTCTATTTTGTAATGTCACGTTCGACCTTGATAAAGATCGTTTATTACTATTGTGTTACAACTATTGGTAGGAGATGTTTCAAAGTTTTAATTTAAAGAAAGTTTTTCACATATTATTAAACCAAAAAAAGTAAATTGCTAAGAAATAAAGTATAAAGTTTTTTTTTTTCTATTCAAGTTTGGTCACGTTCGATTCATTCGAAATAAATCTTTCCTAACATGTATGGATTATTATTGTTATTTGTATATACTTATGTAGATACGCAAAAACTCCGCTGAAAAGAATAAAGAAAAGTGCAAGAAATGGAGAGAAGATTTGAAGAAAGATCCACTCAAGTTAAATAACTATCTTTCGAAAAACAAAGAAAGGATGCAAAAAAACAGAACGAAATGGAATGAATTGGCAAAAAACAATGCAAAACTGATTTCATTAAAGAGAGAAAAAGATCGTTTAAGAAAAAGAAATAGTCGAAACAAAATGAAAGAAGCAATAGAGAGCCCGTCTGTGCCTTACAAATGTAAACAAACATTGTCGAAAGCAGTGAAAAAAGTCGAAAATGCATTGCCAGTGGACATAAATAAAAAATAAAATTCTCGAAGTTTTGGAAAAAAAATATAAAAATATTGTTCAAAATAAAGAGGAGAATCCACCCATCAACATATTGTGGGAAAATTATAAACAGGCTGTTGAAAAATTTTATACGAGCGATGATGTTAGCGTGCAAGCTGCTGGTAAGAAAGATACTATTTTGAATGCCGGTGAGGTAGTTGCAAACGATTTATGCTGATGACGATATCTGAAGCTTATCAATTATATAAAACTGATTTCCCCAATGAAAGTGTTAGCAGGTTCAAATTTAGACCAAGTTATGTTATGTACAATTGACAAATAAGATGCCCCACAACATGTGTGTTTGCATGTACCATGCCAATTTTGGATTTTTATTAGAAAACTGCGCGAAACTAATACTGAGTATTACAAACAATTTTCAGAACTTTTTACAATCAGTTTGCTGCGATATCTGTGATGAGGATTGCATGACAAGCACTTGTGAAAATTGTGTAAAGGACTTAAAATATGAAATAGTTCCTATAATTTATTTAAAAAAAAAAAATGGATGAAAAAGTAACATGGCAACATTGGCGGAAAATCGAGGATCGTGTTTCGCTAACTTATACCATGGGTATAAGCTTTTTCACAAATTAGAAGCACAACTATCTGCATTTAAGTTGCATTTTTTTTAATAAACGGGCTCAGCAGCAATACTTTGAGAAAATTAAAGAAAATATAATAAATATATAAATATAATATAATAAATATAATGCCTGGTGTACTAGCTCTGCAAATTGATTTTGCAGAAAATTACCGGCTGATTTCACAAAATGAAGTTCAGAGTGCTCATTTTAGTTATAGGCAAGTAACTATTTTTACTTGTGTAGCTTGGTTTTTTAGAGAAACGAAGTCTTACGCTATAGTCAGCGACAAATTAGGCCACAACAAAGATGATGTTGTATGTTTCTTAACGAAACTCATAAAACAAATGCAAACCCAATATGGCAGCTTCTCAAAAATTTTTGTATTCTCAGATGGAAGCAGCTCTCAATTTAAAAACAAATTTATCGTATCGAGTATGCCTGATTTTGTAAGCCAATTTGGTTGCAGCTACATTGAATGGAATTATTTCGCTACTTCACATGGAAAAGGTGCAGTTGATGGAGTGGAAGTAGTTTTAAAACGAATAGTTTGGCTGATGCTTTCTCGTTTTTCAAATGTGCACAGCAAAATGTTCACGGAATAAATATTAATTTCATCTCATCTGAAGAGGTAGAAGAGTTTTCCCTTCAACAGAGTAACAAATGGAAGAAAGTGAAAAAGATTCCTGGTATCCAAAAAAATGAACTCATATTCATGCGATGGAGATCAAATAAAAGCAGCTCGGACTGCATATTCACTCAAGAAATTAATTTAATTTATATTAATAATATTTATTTTCTACTTTTAAGAATAAATTAGTTTGAAAGTTACTAATCATTACCCTGTTGAATTATTATGGAAAAAATGTAACGTTCGAATTGTCACGTATCGACCCAGATTATGGCTTTAAAAAATTACAGAAACACACTATTTTTCAATCAAACCGAAGAAATTCTAAAATAACATTGTTACGTTAAATTCCAAAGCATTTGCACGAAGAAATTGTATTAGGTTTCGCTGAATTTCCCCTTTTTATATTTTACCACGAACACTACTTCCATTTTTTGTCACGTTCGTACCTCGACTTGCTTTGCCATTTTCTTTGATTCGGGAATCCGTATAATACCAACTTTAATTTAGATTACAGTGCTTCTTATGACCCATAATTAAAATTAGAAATAAAACATATTTCTTTTTCTTTTTTTATTTTGAACGCGTACGAACGTCACGTTCGACACCCTGGAAGTACCCATATACACTTTCCACCTGTGGTGAAGGGTATAATAAATGAATTTTTGACAGCTGTCATGCACAAAAAAAAGAAAAGCGAAAATAATTAACTTCCTGCTACCTAGTAAAATAGACTCGCCTTGGCGTAGTAGAAACAGGGTAATTCGACAAGTTGTAGTGGAAACATGGTATAACATTTTGGGTTGTGTTTTTTTTTTTTTTTTTAAAGCAAAGAACCAAGCTGAGTGAGTCGCAGCCGATAGTCCGCCGCCGTCGATGATATATTTTCATTGTCCTGTAATGTCAACAATATAATGGCCCCAAGCACTACTCACATAGTGTCAAAAGCTAGGTTCTGAGAAGGAGTCGTAAAGTAGCTTTGCATTGAGGAACACGTTCGCGCGTTACTGTCATTATCGTTTAAGGTCAATCAGGACGTCCTTGTTGCTCGGTCTTCAAGTGGTTTGCGTCTCCCTCTCGCACTGGCTGATTGGCTTCCACGGTTAGCTGTACCGTAGTACAGTTAATTTGTTTTTGCATCAATCAGCCACGTGTAATCGCATGGGTTATCGTGTATAACCTAAATTGTTCGAAATCAAGAAACCACATCAAAAATTAACAAATAAATTTTACACACATTTGACGAAAGGAAAAAAAAGAAGGATTTGCAACAAACAAATAAATAATAACTACATACAGAAAAAGTAAAATAAATAAAACAGTTTTCAACCTAACCGTCGTTTCTGGACATGACCAAAAGCTGCAAATAAGAACCTAGTGTTTACGGCAGCTTTTTACCATTTGGCATCACTATTGTTGCTCTGTATGAGCAACAATCCAGAAGAAGAATAAGGTTCTGAGAAAAAAATGAAGACCTTATGTTAACCAGCACAAAGTCGTGAATTAAATCCTATAGGAAATCAATAGGGGATTATAAAAAGAGCAGTAGCTTAACGAAAATTTAAAAACAATCCCATTTCAATGAAAATGATGCAGGTGGAATTGGAGGAACTAAGTCCAGCCCAATGAGCTGAATTGTTACAAACTATGACAAAACGATGTGCTAAAGTGCAAGGGAATAGGGGTTTAACTTAGTATTATTCTAATATAAGGTAAAACAAATAAAGGATTCTATATTCATGTGATAACTATGTTTTTTTTTCAGATGACTTAATTATATGAACAAGAAAGAAAAAAGAAAAAAATACAATATTTATTATAAAGTTTAATCTAAAAATAAAGTTTAATTTAAAAATAAGTTTCTAGTTTTGAAATTAATTAAAATTTATTTAATATTGTGTTAAAATTATTTTGAAATCGTGAAGAATATGTTCATTATAAAAAATCTTTGGTACAACCATGTGAGTGTCTTAATTATATGAGCACAAGTGTATTATTTTTTTGTTTTGTTATTTTTTATTAAACGAAAACTTGAACGGCCAAACAAACTTAAGATCCGGCACCTCTGCCGTCCTCATGAAATTGCTCAGCCGCCGCCGTTCAATGTCTCGTCTCGGCTTGTGCCTTAGCTGATATTTTTCATTTTAATTGAAGTGTGAAAGCGAAATGGTATGTTACGTTAGATTTTTTGACAATCACGCAATTCTCATGTGATTTTTATCTTACAAAATCCAATGAAAATCTTAATACTCAGTATTATAGTGTGAAACGGAAACTTAAGGAAACTTCATATTACTTTCTCAGTTGCTATAGTTTGTGCCAATAGTGTATGTACATATATATGTGGCAATAAGGTGCTTAACCCGGCGTCATGCAGGTTGGGTCGTTATATGCTCTTAAATAGCTGTGTAACTTTTTTCAACGTTTTCCGACATTTCCAAATTTCTCAATAGCTGGAGTGTATAGTTTTTGCATGATGTTTATTATTTCGTTTCAGTTAATGATTGAACTTGAGCAGAGATAGTTCACCGTCAACTAAGAAAAGGTAAATATGACCCAACCTGGCCGTCGGTGTAGTGAGATTTCACCAATTTAAAAAAAAAATAAATTTAGTGTATTAAGCTCTGATTACAGTTTTTTGTAGATCGACTAGAAATAGGCAATTGAAAATTCCTAGATTAACTCCCATAATGGAGCGTTCATTTTGTGTAAGAGTGGCACGAGCTTACAACGTTTTACCAACAAGCTTGAGAATGTTTGATTGTTCTGTTGATGCTTATAAGAGGAAACTATTTCATGAACTTTCAAGTAATGGTTAGTTTATATTGGTATCAATTCCTACAACATGTTTTACAAGTACGAATGTACTTACTTCATATGCTGAATGGAGAACTGAGATTGTTAATTTTGGCCTTGATATTTTTTCTTTATTTCTTCATTTTTGCTTAAATTTAGATTAACACTGTAACCTTTACTACTATTTCGATTATTTCTATGGCCTTATTATATCTCTTTGTTTTTTTTTTATTGTAGAATTTGTTTTGAGAATAATCATTTTGTAGTGCTTTGTAAAAAAGTTTTTGGGTTTAGATTCTATTTTGCAATTTTGTGATCTCATTTTTATTATACTTATTTTCGATATTTTTATTTCTATTATTATTTATTTTTCTGTTTATAATTTCATTATTAATTATTTTTTTTTTTAATTTTTATACTGTTAAATTTAGCTTTTTATTTAAATTTATTACAATATTTGTTAATTGTTAATAATATGTAAGCAGAATATTGTAACCGATTGTGGCCAAGAGGCTAGGTTATTGAAAATAAATCAAAATAAAAATAAAAATAAAATGTACCGCGAAGAACGTGAGCATCAGAGGAAGAGAGAACTCAATTGAACTGGTATTGAGATTTTTCGCTTGACTATGACTTGACGATATTAGACAACTTAGCTCCCATTCGTGAGCTCTGTGTGTGTATGCCACTATTTATGTGGAGTTTGTACAGGTGATACCCTTTGACGTATCAAAATGAAATTCAGTATGTGTCTTTGGTTTATGGAGATGAAGAGAATGCATAATCGGGAGGGGGCAAGGTATAGTTTCCTGACCCCCAAATTTTGTGAACGCTCTACAGGTCATACCGTATGACATTAAAACGAAATTTTGTACGTATGTTTGGTTTATGGAGATAAAGAGCTGTATAAATTTTGGGCATAATCGGGAAGGGGAAAGGGGTAGTTTACTTACTCCCAAATTTTGTAAACGCTCTACAGGTCATACCGAATGGCATATCAAATTCAGTATATGTCTTTGGTATATGGAGATGAAGAGCTGTACAGTTTTTGTGCATAATCGGGAGGGGGCAACAGATAGTTTCCTGACACCCAAATATAAGTTGTATAAATTTTGGTCATAATCGGGAAGGGGAAAGCGGTAGTTTACTTAGCACCCCAAACCGAAAATAATAAACTTTTAATTCAACTTTTATTCTTTATGTAATACAGGGTGGGCCAAAAGAAACCAAGGGGTGTAAAAGTTTAGTAACTTTTTTGTTTATTAACTTTTTTTTATTTTTTCTTTCAGATTATATAGACAACACTTGGAATTGTATTATTTAAACCAGAGATCAATTATTTTAACGCAAAGAGCATATCGCCGACATTATTGAAAATTTGATTATGAGTGATGAAGCTCATTTTCATTTGAATGGCTTTGTTAATAAGCAGAACTGTAGGTTCTGGGGTTCTGAAAATCCAAGAGCCATTCATCAACGCCAATTGCACCCCATCAGGTGTACAGTATGGTGTGGGATCACATCTGAAAATGTCATTGGGCCCTACTTCTTCGAGAATGAAGATGGAAGTGCTGTAACCGTAAATGGAGAGCGGTATCGGTTTATGATAGAAAATTTTTTACGTCCTGCTCTTGAAAACAGACCTGGTATGTGGTTTCAGCAGGACGGAGCCACTGCCCATACTGCCCGAGACACAATGGCACTTTTAAGACAAATTTTTGGAGAGCCCTTGGTTTCTTTTGGCCCACCCTGTATATCCATAAAAATATCTGTTTCCATTAGGTATGGTAAAGTTGAGTGTAGGCCCCTCCAGTTTTATTAAATTAATAAATTGAAATATGATTTTTAAAATATAACAAAGAGTCATGTATACATTGCTTACAGATACGTTGATCATATTTTAAAAATTAAAAATTATACAAAATACAATGTCAAAGAAACTGGGGTCATATTTACCCACCTGACTGTCGGTGTTTCTTTTATCACGTGCCCGACGCCGGGTTAAGTCTGAAGAGCAATTTTTAACTTTAAAAATTAAGTACAAAAAAAAAATAGTTTATCTTTGAACTTTACATATGAGAGTCAAACGCATGTTTTGGAAAAACATTCTATATCTACCAAAAGTACGCAGGCGTTGCAATTAACAAACACCGGCTTCACTAAAAAGATTTTATGCATAGCTGGCATTCGGCCCCCCGCAAGAATTTTCTCCTCTATGAAATACCAAACACCGGCTTCGCTAACTGAAGATTTTCTGCGTAGGCGACCTTCGGCCGGGCGCAAAGATTTTCTCCTCTATGGCATAACAAACACCGGCTTCGCTCACTAAGATTTTCTGCATAGCCGGAATCGGCCGGGCGCAAGGATATTCTCCTCTATGGAATAACCAACACCAGCTTTGCAAACTAAAGATTGTCTACATAGCCGGCCGTTGGGCGGGCGCAAGGATTTTCTCTTCTATGGAATAACCAACACCGGCTTCTAAAAATTGTTTGCATAGCCGGGTGCAGAAAAAAAAAATTTACTCCCTTAATTTTTTTTAATGATTTTACTTTAGTTGTTGTTGTTGTAACAGCTCTGCTGTTGTCGGAAGTTCTTTCCTGAAAAGATTTAAGGTGTATAAATTAATTATTGTAAAAGTGTCACGTGGGTGGAACTTGGAGCTGGAGAAATTTCGCAACTTCAATCGGTCTTAACCATAGGTCTATGGGGCGCAGATCCGTAGGCCTATTGGGACATTGAAATAGATGCACCGTGTCATGGGGGCTTTGAAGACAGGCTGGGCAACGATTTAAAGTTCCGGGAACTATACGCTCGCGGTAGCAGTTAAGAATACTGCACCATCCGGCCCTTAATTGTGCTAAGGTGGTTCTAGTTTGCCTGGGAAGAAGCCTTTCATTTTCTGCAATCGCTGGGGGGTGTTCATTAAGGACCCTATTACATCTATAGCCATTCATAGCTCCTAAAACCGCCTGTTGATGTAATAGCTTTTGGGCGTCTGCAATGGCCACTCGATCTATAAGAGATGGAATAATATCTCGAATGTCATTGCGATATAGACGAAAGTCCTGCCGGATGTGACGGGGAGACGGATCTTGAATGATCACTTCATGGTTAGGGTGGGTGGGCAGGTGACAAGCCACCAGGTATTGCTTTGTCAGTAGCTCATTGTGCTGCCTGACCGGCAGTATCCTGGTCTCCTCATGAAGATGATCTATGTTTGTCATTCTGACACATCCGGTAGCGATTCTAAGTGCATTATTTTGTGCAGTTTGTAAAACTCGCCATTTAGTATCACTGAGGAACGAGGTCCAAATAGGGGCAGCATAACTAAAGAGAGAGCGACCAATTGCCTTGAAAGTTGTTATTATGGTCTCTTTAGTCATTCCCCAAGTGGTGCCTGAAAGAGCTTTTAGAACTTTGTTCCGAGATTTCACTTTCTGGTTGATTTAAGTGGCGTGTGAAGCGAAGTGAAGGAGGCTGTCGAAGACCACGCCTAAAATTGTTGGGTTTTGCACCGTAGGGATACGTCGGCCTTCGACAGAGATATCTAATTCCATCCTTACTTCTTTAGTCCAGGAAGTGAAAAGAGACACTGAAGACTTTGAGGGTGATAGCTGAAGTCTACGTTCCTGTATAAATTGTGAGATGGTGGCCAAATATTGAGTAATTTTAGCACTTATGTCTTGGATGTTAATACCAGATGAATAGATGGTGCAATCATCTGCATAAGACACCATCTTGATATCTTGTGGTGGGGCAGGAAGTTGTGCAAGATATAAGTTGAAGAGTATAGGTGACAGTACTCCTCCTTGTGGCACACCCATTTTAATCTTGCGATATTTAGACTTCTGGCCTCTGAACTCAACAAACGCTTGTCTGCCACTTAAATAGTTGGCAACCCAGCGTTTGACATCATTGGGAAGTGTAGAGTTCGAGATGTCATTAATCAGCAAAGAGTGGTCAACCGTGTCAAAAGCCTTAGATAAGTCTAAGGCTGCCACAATTGTGCGTTCACACGGTCTCTGCTGATTGAGGCCATTTGCGATCTGGTTAGCTATCAAATTCAAAGCTGTCGTGGTACTATAGGATTCCCTGAAGCCGTGTTGGTGAGAGGCAAGCGAGAAATGCTCCTTCAGGGTTGGCAATATTAAAGCTTCTAAAACCTTTGCTACGGGTGATAAAAGGGAAATAGGGCGGTATGATTCTCCTTTTGTAGCGGGTTTATCAGGTTTTAGGAGGGGAATTATCCGAGCAACCTTCCATATATCTGGAATCACCAGTTGTTGAATCGAGAGTTCTAGAAGGCGTACTAGATATTCCAGCGATACTGTGCCAAGTTTCTTTAACATTAACATAGAGATGCCGTCAGGACCAAGAGCTTTAGAGGGTTTCGCTTTGGAGATTATATATTTCACTTCATCGAGTGTGAAGGAAATGGGCTCAGAATCCCGTTCAAGATTCTTGTTTCTCCGAATTACAGCTCTTTTGGACCGATTCTGCGAGGTGGGATGATCGACAAATTGTCGGCAGAATAGCTTAGCGCATTTCCTTGCATCTGTATATTGAATGTCATCGAATCCTATAGCTGCGAGATTTTTATTGCAGTTTGTGCCAGATAGACTTTTAATAGTAGACCAAAGATTTTTCGAGCTAACCGTGCATTGGTTTAGGTGTTCTAACCACTTGTTGCGACGATGTTCATTAACGAGTTTGTTAATTTCTGCCGTCAACAGCTCAATTCGCTCATCTGCTGGGTTGCAAGCGCGCAAATGATCGCGTTCTTGGGTTAAACGCGCTGCATTGGTGGGGAAATTTGGTCTAATATTGGGTATTCTGCCTGCAGGAATAAAGCGTCGTGCTGCCCTGAGAATAGTTTGCCTGAAAACTTTCTCTCCCTTCCTGGCACAAGTAGGGTGGGGTAATTGACGAAGGGAGTCATCAATATATTTCGAGAACCCCTGCCAGTCGGCTTTATTATAATTAATAAATGTGCGCTTGTCAGGCTCAACGAAGTCATTGGGTTTCTCAACAGTGACCACAATGGGAATGTGGTCTGAGTTAAATGCAATTTGGGTTTGCCAGCTGGTGTAGGCAAGTAGCGATGAGCAGACAATGGATATGTCTGGAGAGCTTACACATCTTGCAGTTACTCTTGTTGGGAAATCTTCGTTTATTGAGGCAAAATATGATTCGTCTATCTGTTCTGCAATGAGTCCACCGCGGGGATCTTCAGGTAATTGGGATTACCAACTCTCATGATGAGCATTGAAATCACCAAGTATTATTCTATTATCACCCTGCAAGAGATGGGATATGCTTGGGTGATAATTAGCTCCTATGCTGTTGACGGGCGGGATATAAACATTGATGATTTCAATTTCAGTATTTTCAGTATCTACTGAGATGCTCATAACCTCTAGGAAGGGGTCAGGTATGGGGAGGGTTGGGGGGGCTGTCAATTTATAACTGACATTTCGTTCTATAATGAACGCAAGTCCCCCACCATGTGCTCTATCTCTTCTGACAATATTGTAATTCCCTGAGGCCGAGAGTGAACAATCATTGGTCAGCTTTGTTTCTTGTATGGCGGCAATAGGTATGTTGTTGTCGTGCATATATTTTGTGATCTCCACAATTTTGTTTCTCAAACCATTACAATTCAATTGCATGATTTGAAAAGATCTGCCGGGACCAGTATTTTGCACTTGCCGCTGAGTGGGGTGTCTTGGCGATGTATTCACCTGAGGTGGAGTTGTAGGTGTTAATACAGGTTGTTGTAATTGAGGAGTGTTCTGTACATTTGGCGTTCTGGGTGTTGATTGCGCCGTTGAGTTAAGGGTAACGCTGGCCGTAGGAGTGGCATTTGCACAGCAAGAGGCTAGGAAACTAGCACTCCAATCACTATGAAAGCGTAAATTTGTACAGCGCCTCATATGACACCATCTTTTACAACCATTGCACTGAACTGATGTAATATTCCTCCTAATTATTGTGTTGCAAATAGAACAATGTGTTCTACTGTGTCTCACAGGTGGGGATGAGACGGGGTTCTGCTGAGGAGCAGTGGGAGGAGCAGTGCTGGAGTTAGTTGGTTGGTTGCTACAACAACTCGCCACAAAGCTTGGGGACCAATCGCGGTGGCTGGTGAGACCTGAGCACCTTTTCAAGTGACACCAGTTTTTACAAACTGAGCATTTGACCGATGTTATGTTGCGGGTTATTTTGTTGTGACACACTGAACAAAACCAGATCTGTGGACCTGGGTTTTGCTCAACGCCAGCTATAATTAATAGTAACTTGAGCAAAATAGCTGGCATATTTTGCTCACCTGAGGAAAAAACTTTCGGTTGGTACAGCTGTTGCTGAGTTGACAATCTTTGGCCGAGTGATACTCGGGTCGTTCCGGAGCGAAGATCCAATTGTCGTGGGAACGTTTTACTTTAGTTGATTACTTTACATTGAAACTTTGGGAGTCCGTAACTCCGAAACTATGCGTCGCCGAAAAAAAAAATTTCATTTTACACTTATTGCTTAAAATTAACTTTTAAACAACTTTTTTTTTATGTCCGCGAACTAGACTTAAGCCAAAGATTGCCTATGTCCGGGCGCAAGGATTTTCTCCTTTATGGTGTGGCTAACACCGGCTTCGCTTACAAAGATTTGCAGCGTAGGAAAGATTTTCTCTTCTATGGTACATATGACCAACACCGGCTTTGCGTACCAAAGATTTCCTACTCTCCAGTCTTCGGCCGGGCGCAAGGTTGTTCTCCTCTATAGTAATACCAAAACTTGCTACGCTTACTAAAGATTTCCTACGTACTAAATAAAAATTTATATCAAAAAATATCTTCGGTTCTTAAAGGTTATTTTTTTTTAATTTTAGCACCACCTCAAAGATATTTTCAAAAGCTTTTAAATGATACCCATATTGACCTTTTATAGTCAAAAATGGAGTGCACAATCACACTTTTATAGTGGAATTCACGGTTTGCTATTGTAGACCTTTTACACCTTGTAGTTTTGGTAAATTTAAAATAACCTATAGTGGAATTCACTGTTTGCTATTGTAGTCCTTTTACATCTTGTAGCTTTGGTACATTTAAAATAAACTATGTATTTTGTTGTTTATCAATATTTACCAAACCTACAAGATGTAAAAGGTCTACAAAGTAAACAGTGAATTCAGCTTATGTATTTTGTTGTTGTATATCAATATTTACCAAACCTACAAGATGTAAAAGTCTACTAAGCAAACAGTAAATTCCGCTTTTATAAAAAGGCCCACAACTCGGTAAATATGGGGGAACAAGTCTAGTTTACGGACACATCATAAAAATTTAAAAAAATTAGCCTATTGTGTGTAAAATTAAATTTTAAGCAAAAAATGTAAAATGAAAAAATTGGGGTCGACCTTTAGTTTCGGAGTTACGGACCCCAAAAGTTTCTATGTAAAATATGATATATCTCGACCATTTTATGACGGAATGATGCAATATGGGTATCATTGGAATGGTAATTAAATGTACTATAAAGCTGAATTAAAATTAGTGAAAAAATTTTAAAAATTTCGAGTGCGCACAAAAAACATTTTTTTCAAAATTTTTATTCTGTATCACTTAATTCTTCATCAATTTCTTCTTCCAGTGCTAAACTTCTTGTTTCATCCAAAGTAGAATTGGCATTTGAGGGCCGGGCGCAAGGATTTTCGGAACAAGTCTAGTTTCGTGAAGCAGCACCAATTAAAAAATAAATTATACATGGCGATATATAATTAAAAAATAATAAGAAAATGTGAAATAAAAAAATTGGCGGTCACCTTATTTTCCGTGTTATGGGCCTCTGAACTTTTCATATAAAACTATGATTTTGCACTTCATTTTTGAACATATTAGGTCAATATGGGTATCATTTTAAAGCTTTTGGAAATATCCATTTAATGGTGCTAAAATTTAAAAAAAAAATTAAACCCATTAAGAAATGATTTTTTTTTTTCGATTTTTTATATTAATACACTATTAAATATTTTCTCCTGTATTTAATTGTGTTTCTGAATTTGAAATATTATGTTTCTTTCTAATCACCAACACCGGCTTCGCTTACAAAAGTTTTCCTGCCTAGCCGGGCGGAAGGATTTTCTCCTCTCTGGTATGACCAAAATCGCGAAGATCCAATTGTCGTGGGAACCCCATCTGTGCCAGAAAGGGAGAAAAAATCTTAAGAGAAGCAATTCTCAAGGCTGCTAAGCGCTTTATCCCTGCAGGAAGAATTCCTAATGTTAGACCGCATTTTCCATCTAATGCAGCTCGTTTGGCACAAGAGCGCGATCAACTGCGCATATCCAACCCTGGAAATGAACGAATTGATGAGTTGACGGCAGAGATAAATAATCTCGTTAATGAACATCGCGTAATAAATGGTTAGATAACCTCAACAATGCTCAGTAAACTCAAAAAAGTTATGGTCTACCATTTGTGTTCATGAGAAACACGAAACGAATCAACAACGAAACAGCTCTATAAAAATAATTAAAATAAATTACAAGTGTCGAAAAAATAGAAAGAGACTATTTAAAACAACATAATAAGTAACAATACACTTATGCAAAGTAAAGTTTTTATAAAATAAACTGAAATTAAGCATAAATATTAAAAATTAACTCAGTAATGGCTGAGTGTAATAAATGCAAAGGGACGATAAGAGGTGAAAGTGGTATTAAATGTGAGGGTGTGTGTGGTAAAATTTACCATAGTGCCGTAAAATGTTCAGATATTGATCAATATTCAATTGGAATCTTAAATAAACAAAACTTTGTCAGATTTATATGTGATGATTGTATACAGTACATCCATAACATTGATGAGGTGCTGGGTAATATCCAAGATGGAGTTCAAAAAAATAAACAACAATTAAAAGAATATAAAAACGAATTTGAAACATCACTGAAACACAACGAAACTGAAATAAAACAACTTTTGGAGGCAATAGAAAGAAGATATGATGAAAGAATACAAAAACTGAATAAGGCTTTTAAAATATGCGAGGATAATATTCAAGAATTTAAAAATTTTAATAAAAAAATAAGCGAGTTTGAAGATAAAAACAATGAAATGTGTAAATCAATAGAAAACAATAACCTAAAAATGTGCAACGAAATAAAGAAAGTTGTAAAAGAAACAAGTGTCAAAACAAACCAAATATCATATGCACAATCAGTAAGAAGCAATATTTCAATGATGCCAGATCCAAATAAAAAAGTCCCACTTATAATAAAGCCCAAAGAAAAGCAGAATGTAGAAAAAACAAAGGAAGAATTAAACAATAAAGTTGATCCTGTGAATCTAAAAATATCAAATGTAGAAAATAGAAAAAATGGAACTTTAGTAATTCAAACTGAAAATGATGAGGAAAGAATAAAAATAAAATCAGCAATTGAAAAGGAAATGAGTGAAGGCTATGAAATAAAAGTTCCACACCCTTTTGAAATGAAAATTGACATAACGGACATGACTTTTAAATATAATGATAACGAATTGGTTGATAAAATAAAGAAACAAAACAATATTTTACGTGAAAGTGAACTGAATGTTATAAAAATATATGAATTTAAAAGAAATAATAGAACAGTTTATAATGCTAAATTAAAAATAGATAATGAATCGTATCAAGAAATAATGAAAGAAAAAAGAATTAATATTGGTTGGGAAAAATGCAGGGTATTCGATGGAACAGAGGTTATGCAATGTTTCAAATGTCAGGGATTCAACCACAAATCAAGCGATTGTAAAAATACAGAAATTTGCTTAAAATGCCATGGAGCCCATAGAACAAAGGATTGTAATAATGAGAGAATGAATAAATGTATTAACTGTATACGTGTAAATCAAAAATTAAATCTTGGTCTTGATGAAAATCACTTTACAATGTTTAAACAATGTCCTGTGTATCAAAATAAGTTGAATAACAAGAAGAAACAAATGGGATTCAATTTCTAACAACTAAAGAAATGGCGTGGAATATACACTAATGCTCAAGGTTTATTAAATAACTTCAATCAATTGGAAATTGTTGCTCTAAATGAACAACCAGAATTTATAATATTATCAGAAACTCATATTACACATGATATTGAAGAAACTGAAACAGCGTTAAATGGATACGAACAAATAATTATCTTGTCAAATTCTAAAAGGACTGGCGGAGTCAGCATTTATTATAAAAAACAGTTTAAAATAAAAAAAATGTTTGAAAAAGTCAAGGATTTTAAATATTGGATAAATGCTTGTATGTTAAGTTACTGTAATACACATTTTATAGTAATGGCGGTTTACAGATCACCAAATTGCAGTGAAGTAGAATTCTGTGAAGTTTTTGAAGAAGTTATAGAGGAAATAAGTGAAAATAATATTAACATAATAATTGCGGGAGATTTCAATATCGATTGGTCGAAAGATGGAGTATATAAAACCAGAATTAAAAACATGTTAAACGATAATTATTTGAAACAAAAGGTTAACGAATATACTAGAATAACGGAAAGGTCAAAAACATTAATCGACTATGTAATATCAAATATAGAAAATATATCAGTAAAAGTTAATACTGCAAATAAAATATCAGACCATGAGTCAATTGACATTATTTTTGAATGTAAACGTGAAAACCCCAAAAACTCTGAATCAAAAGAAATAGAATATTTTAAATATAATAAGTGGTTGTATAGAGATGAAATAAGATCAATAATAGGCGTTAATGAGAACATTAACATAAACTGTACTGTTAATCTTTTTGACAATTCTATAGAGAGTGCAATTAAAAAATTTACAATAAAAAAGACTATAAAAAAACAAGATAAAAACAAATGGTTTAACAGTGAACTTAGACAACTAAAACAGGATAAAATTATAAAACACCAACTTGCTAAAACCGAAAATACGCATGCAGCATGGAATGAATATAAAAATATAAGAAACGTTTATAAAAACAAAATAACATATGAAAAAGATAAATATATCAATAATCAAATAAGTAACACCAAAGACCAAAAACAAATGTGGAAAAGAATAAAAGACTTAGTCCTTAAAAAAGAGCAACCTGTGATAAAATCTGTGATATTTAATCAAATAGAATATAAGGAAAATTATACAATAGCCAATCAGTTTAACAACTATTTTATTGACAGTATTAAAACAATTAGAGATAGTATAGAAAATGTGCAATATATAAACCGAGTACCTGTGATAAGTGAAATTTTTAAATTCCGTGCAATAAATTTACAAGAACTAAAAATAATATGTAAAAATATGAAAAATAAGCCTGATTTTAATAAAGTAACTATACAGATAATTCTTGATAATTGGGACATAATAGGAAAAACCTTGCTGAAAATAATTAACAAATCTATGGAAACTGGAATCTTTCCAAGCAACTGGAAAGAATCTATGGTGACACCAATTGAAAAAGTAAGAAAAACGCAAAAATGTGAAGAATATCGACCAATAAATACATTAAAAACATGCGAAAAAATAATTGAAAAGGTAGTAAAAGAGCAATTAGAAGAATATATGGAAAATAACAACTTATTCTCAAAGTATCAGTCAGGTTTTCGTAAAAAATATTCATGTGAAACTGCTGTAAATTATGTGATAAACAGATGGAAAAGAATAGAACAGAATAATAAGATAATTGCAATATTTTTAGACTTCAAAAGAGCATTTGAAACAATAGATAGAAATATTCTTCTTAATAAGCTTTATATGTATGGCATACAAGGTAATGAAAGAGAATGGTTTGAATCTTACCTAAGCGAAAGGACACAAACAACCAAAGTAAATAATATAAAATCAACGTCAATTGGAAGCAAATATGGAGTTCCCCAAGGATCTGTCTTAGGAGCACTGTTATTTATTATATATATTAATGAACTACCGAATATTTTAAACAAATGTGAAATTGTTCTATATGCAGACGACACGTTAATTTTTACTGAAGCCGAAACAGAACAAATATGTCAACAAAATTTAACACAGGATATGATAAATGTAGAAAAATGGTTAAAAATGAATAAACTTAAATTAAATGAAAGCAAAACTAAAATAATGGAAATAAATATGAATAGTAATATTATAATAACAATTAATAATAAAGAAATAGAAAAAGTGAAACAGATCAAATACCTCGGTTTTATTATAGACAACACATTAAAATTTAAAGAACACATAGACTATATATGTAAAAAGATTGGCAAAAAAATTGGATTTTTTAAAAGATTAAGAAATAAAGTAAATATAATAACTGCAATAAACATTTATAATATAATGATTAAACCACATTTTGAATTTGGTTCAACAATAATTTATACATGCTGCACAACTCAACAAATAACAAGATTACAAAAACTTCAAAATAAATCAATGCGCTCAATTTTAAAATGTAACCGTTATGCACCTTTAGATTATATGTTAAATTATTTAAAATGGTTAAATATTCAACAAAGGCTAGAGTTGAACACGCTAATTTTTATCCACAAAATGAAAAGAGGAAATGCACCGCACTATCTATGTGACCAATTAAGTTATGTTGGAGAAGTACAAACGTACAGTCTTAGAAATGGGTCAGATTTTAGATTACAAAGAGCAAGAACCAACGCAATACAAAAAACACTTTTTTACAAAGGCTTAAATTTATTTAACTCATTACCAATTTTTATTAAAAATGAAGAAAATTTTGTATTATTTAAAAGAAATGTTATAAAGTTTATAAGAAACCACAATATGTAATTCTTTTGAAATGTATGATAAACTATAAAGTATTTCAAATACTACTAAATAAATAATAATAATAATGATAATGAGGAGTCTATCTGGTGCCATATTCTGTAATTCTCGTAGCTAAATCTATCGTTAAAATTCTAAAAATGCACAAACAAAATATGAGTGTTGTTGTAAGAATACTCGTAATTTTTTGGTGCATTTTTAGAATTTTAGCGATAGATTTAGCTACGAGAATTACAGAATATGGCACCTGGTTCGACTAAAAGTAATAACCTCGCAGCAATAGGCTTCAACGATACCCAGCATACACATGCAAAAAAATTCGCACAAATTCGCCAAAAAGTGAAATCTAGAAATAAGGTTCTCTAAGCTCTCGCTGTTTTATTGTTTCTTTTGTCTTGGGGCTTGACAAAAGAAACAATAACAGCAACGTATAAAGCTCCGTCTTAAATTACGCTGCCCCGATATGGACCTCTTTTCTAAGCGACACCCAATGGCGAGTCTTACAAACGACCCAAAATATTGCACTCCGAATTGCAACTGGATGTGTTAAGATGACCAATGTGAATCATCTCCATGAGGAAACCAAGATACTGCCGGTCAGACAATACAGTGAGTTGTTGACCAGGCAATTCTTACTGGCATGTCACCTGCCAAGTAATCCTAACCATCGGATACTCTCCCAAGATCCCCCTACTAAGCACATCCGACAGGACTTTCATCACTATCTCGATGACATCCGTGATGTTATTCCACCCTACGTTGACTGGATGTCCATAGTGACGGCCCAGAAACTCTTGCATCAACAGACGGTCACTACTACCATGAACGGGTATAGATGCAATAAAGTCCTCAATGAACATCCCCCTGCAATATCGGATCATGAACAAATCTTACCCAGGAAAACAAGATCAACCCTGGCACAATTATGAGCAGGATGGTGCAGTATACTTAACTACTACCGGGAGCGAATAGTTCCTGACAGTTTGAACCGTTGTCTATCCTGTGAATTTATTTAATTGTCCTAACAGGCCAACGGATTTGCGCCCCATTGACCTATGGTTAAGGCCGACTGAGGTGGCACAATTTCTCCAGCTTCAAGTTCCACCCATGTGACACATATTTACAATAATTAATATAGATATATAAATTAATTTTCAGGAAAGAACTTCCGACCGGGCGTTCTCCTCTGTGGTATAACAAACACCGGCTTCGCTTACTAAACTTTTCCTACATAGACAGACTTCGGCCGGGAGCAAGGATATTCTTCTCTATGGTATAACCAACCCGACTTCGCTTTCTAAAGGTTTTCTACGTACTATACACATGTTTTCATAAAAAATAATCATTGGTTCCTAATAAGTAAATTTTTTTATAAAATTTGAGCAACACGTGTTAGATATTTCCATAAGCTTTAAAATGATACCCATATTGACCTAATTTTTTCAAAAATCTAGTGTACAATCAGTTTTATATGAAAAGTTCAGAGGCCCATAACTCGAAAAGTAAGGGCGACCGCCAATTTTTTTATTTTCCATTTTCTTATTATTTTTTAATTCCCATCACCCTGTATATTTTTTTTTTTAATTGGTGCTGATTCACGGAACCAGCCGGATTTTCTCCTCTATGGTATAACTAACACCGGCTTCGCTAACTAAAGATTTTCTTCTCTATGGTATAACTAACACCGGCTTCGCTAACTAAAGATTTTCTGCATAGCCGGCCTCATTTCGTCATAAAATACTGGATATAGGTACCACACTTTACATAGAAACTTTGGGGGTCCGTAACACGGAAACCAAGGGTCGCCCCCAATATTTTCATTATACATTTGTTGCTTAAAATTATGTAGATTTTACACACAATATGCTACTTTTTTTAATTTTTATGATGTGTCCGTAAACTAGATTTAAGCCCAATTTTTTCACTGAATATTTTTTTTTTGTGTAAATTTTACACACAATAAGCTATTTTTTAATTTTTATGTGGCCGCCAACTAGAATTGTTCCAAAATGATTTTACAGCCCTAAATTTTTTCAACTGGATAAACACGCACGTAACCATGTATCCAGTAGCCATAATAACACCAAAGCTTAATCTATAAGCATTTAATTTTTTAAAGTTAAAATGCGTGGACTAGATTTGTATTTAGTAACATTCATACAATCCAAACAATTTCATTTTTAGGTAAGATTTTTTACAATCGCATACGTATTTATACTCGAGTCGCCATTCGGCTGTATTTAAATAAATATTCTTCTATTTACGTACCCTTTACTTTATACAAATATTTTTCTCCTAGCATGAGCATTTCACAAATTCTTTTTATTTGAAATATTTTATTTTCTTACATGTGCAAAAAATTTCTTCAAAGCGTGAGAAAAAGTTTGTGTGCTGACAAGTTTGTGTATAATATTGTAATATTGCATTTTTCGTAAGGAAGCGAATTTTTAAATTTACTAATCAACCGCAAACAATAAACATTTAAGGCCAAAATCAACATGTCCACACGTGCAGAATTTTTAGCATAACGTGTAATATAGAGTTGGCAGAACAATTTTTTTTATCAATATCAATACATATCGATATGTTTGAAATTAGTAAAAAAAAATCAAAAATTAACACATTGTTGGTAGCCAACCAATATTACTTGCATTTTAATTTAAAAAATTGGTAAAAAAAAAAAAAAAATTTACTCTTTTTTCGCTTGCCGCCTTTTGGCAATAAAATGTCAGTGTTTCTATTGAAATGACGTTTCGTACCATAATATAATTACATATCTGTGCATGACCAAGTGTCTATACCTGATAAAAATTTGTCTTGATAAAAGCCAAACTTCATATTAAAAAAAAAACATTATTTTTAATACTGTTTTTTTTTTATATGAAATTTGACTTTTGTCAAGACAAATTTTTATCAGGTACAGACGGTAGGCGAGCTCTGATGGTTATATCATAACGCTGATATAATAGTGTTACCGCCGCCACTGTCTTATATACCAAAATTAACTTTGTTTATTTCTTGAACTCTTTTCTTTATTTATATTCACTCATTTAAATATGTACATACAAACATGTTTACATGCACTCAATGTGGATAGTATGTATGTACATATGTAAGTATGCATATACAAAAATTGGAATAACGGCTTTATCGTATGATTAACTACTGGTTTAAAAGAAGATGTAAAGAACAAAAAATTGTTTTCTTTATTTAAAAGTAAATCAAGTGGAACGGTTAAACAAATTGTTTTAAAGCCATTTAATGTGCAAATATTTTTAAAATAAATAAAAGTACAGTCGCTCTTA
The DNA here is from genome assembly GCA_949628195.1 of Phasia obesa. Classification (NCBI taxonomy): domain Eukaryota; kingdom Metazoa; phylum Arthropoda; class Insecta; order Diptera; family Tachinidae; genus Phasia; species Phasia obesa. The sequence goes on along the minus strand of OX451215.1, from coordinate 118,471,566 downwards.
AAAGTTGTTTTTATTTCACTTGGTTTACAAGAGAACCAACATTTCTTTAAAACAATTTAAAAAAAGGTGCCAAAACTATTAAAATTAGAGTGCTTTTAAAATAAATAAAAGCTTAATTGTGCTGCAAAAAGAACTGTGTCGGGAAAATTAAAAATTAAAAAAAAATATATAATCGTATTTATAAAACAAAATAAAAAATGTCTCAAATCGATTATAATTGCAACAAGTGCCAAGAAAAAGATACCGAGCAAATGGTGCAGTACGACTTGTGTGATAAGTGGTATCATTTTGAGTGCGTTGGAATAAATAGCGACGTTGAAAATGTAAGTTGGAACTGTTTCTGCGTTGCTATTAAAAAAAAAGTGCTTCAAACGTGGCTCCATCAACACGGAGGCATATAAATGCCACAGCTGAGTTTTACAAGTATCGTCGTCTCCTGATATCTAGACCAAAGGACCCCTTTCAGATGCACTTGGCTCATCGTCAGGGGAGTAAGCCCGTAAATAATGATGGATATGAAAAAGGCAATCCAGAGAAGGTTACAGAAAATATCTTGCAAAATAGAGCAACAACAGGTGACAAATTTGTACAGCAAAATTGTAATTCTCTTTGTGGCCCAAGCAATTAATGTTTTATTTTTTTCCCCATTTTCTGCACAACGAAGCTGATGTTGATTACAAAAATATCTTTTTTGGGTAATTTTTGGATAATAATTATCAGCCTTTAATGGCAAGAGCCCTTTAAAAATTAACTCATTCTTTTCGTTTTTATTTTTGAATTCTGGCCAAAAGGATAAATCCGAATTTATCAAGCCAACAGTTTTAGGAGAAGAAATTAATATCGTTTTGTCAGCTTCATTCTCATTAATATCTTCGTCATTAGAATCTGAATCTGGTATTACTAGTATTTCAACTTCATTAGGTGTTCTCACGTTTACTGATGACAGCCGAAGAACTAGAAGGAGCAAAATAGGAAGTGAGCATTTGGACCTTCTTAAGAAGCACTTCAGTCGTTGCCTCGTCTTCTTTTACTAATTAAGTCTTTCTGCTCCAGAGAGTTTTTTAGACATGATGGTAAAAAATTATTCAGTTCGTAATAATCCTACTGAATGTTTATGGTAATTGGTAATTTCATATATAAAATTATTGTTTTCGTATCTTACTTCTTTATTACTTTTTTGTGGGCAATTAAAGAACCAATACTAACTTTTCAATAGCTAGCCGTTTTTAATTCGCACACTCGCCGGCGTCATTGGACGGTTCATCGTACTTTTGAAAAACGGTATGGCAACCATTGAGCCACGAGTGGAGCATACATAGGTGCTATTCTACAATTTATTGTTTTTTGTATTAATAGTCATAGATTACATTCGAATTCTTCGTCAAATATTCAATATTCGTGCCCCTATCCGTAAAGCCGACGGCGATATTTCTTTCGTCCTTAGACAAGTTTGCGCCCCCTTCACCGTGCCCTTGAGGCGGCTCTGTGGCTCAGATACTCAAAATTCATTCAAAGCTACAGAAAAAATCCTTGGTATGTATTGGGAGTCAAATAATGATGTGTTTCAGTATAATTCTAGATTCTCGAGGCTCCGAAGACATGTTTTTGACAAAGACGTGGTTCCTACTAAAAGAGAAGTTCTTCAAGTCCTAATGTCAATTTTTGACCCATTAGGCCTTGTTTCCCACTACACCATCGGCCTTAACATTTTACTTCAAAATATTTGGCGCTCAGGCATAAAATGGGACGATGAACTAAACGAGGGTCTTCATTTAAAATGGCATTCATGGCTTTCAAACCTAAACAAAATATCATCAATTGCCATACCCAGTTGTTATTCTAAAAGTGGTTTTACATGGCGTGTGTTTGTCATATGACTTGTCAGTTTGATAACCCATGTGTAATTTCATGTGTTTGCCAAAATAGGCATTTTACATACGGTTTATAATTTTTGCTTTCAAACGTACATGTGTAATTACATCTGACATCTGTCCGTGTGGAGTTGTCGATGTCCCATCGGACGCGTCCCTAGGTGGCAGATAGGGGGGCGAGTCGTGTCATATCTCCTGCGATACACCACCATAATGGTCGCATGATGTATGACGGGCTCGGGTAGAGCCCGGGCTCTGTGGATTCTGCTCTACAGTTGCACAGGGTCTGGGCACTACAAGGTTGGGCAAATCAGCCCGTTTTCTGGAATCTCTTGGGCATGGTAACCATCCACCCATAATGGTGCCATGTGTGAGAGATTTCAGAATGCTAGTCATCTCCCTGGATACATTGAACAACTGGTTCAGGGGGGTGACTTGCATTCTTAAATGGGTCAGCTGATTCAGTTCAACCCGCGGACCAAAATTGACCCACTTGTAAGATTAAGGTGAAGGTAGCAGTGCCGAGAATCTGAGTGGCTAGTTATTGGTAAAAGAGGACCGGTCTTTAACAGTTCCCCTCGACGCCAAGGCACGGGTCGGGTGTAAAAATTTAGTTGCCTAGTCCATGTACGCCGTCACTGCATGGATGGTCTAACCCCTTACGCGCTCACTCGTGGGAACAAAAATAAATAATTATACCAAAAACAAAAAGAACAATAATAAAAATGATAATGAACAAAATGTCGCTGAAGGTGGGCAGGGGAAACCCTCGCCTGCTGAATGCTGTACTGTCCCAATAGACCAACAAAAGCTGGCTGTTGAGGACAAGTTAAATGCAGGAGACCAGCAGGGGAAACCTGAGCTGGCCAAATGCAACGAACACCCAGCTATACCAACTTCAGCTGTGGTTAATCCTAACGAGGTACCTCTCGACATTTTAGTCGGTACCTCGAAGACCTCTGCTGGTAATAAACCAGCAGTAATCCCTATTTCGGGTGCCATGGTTAAACACGTGTGCAACCCTGCGGTAATTCTGCCAGCTGAACCTTCTACCCCGGCAGCAAGTTCAGCCCAGGCACTCACTAGCGCCCAAACGGCAGTCGATGTAGCCCCCAAAGACTGCAAAAATATGTCCAGAAAGGCCTTCATTGAAGGGCGTGCCGCCCAAGGACTGGTAAATAAACTCGGAAGTTTGCCCTCCGAAAAACTTTCAAAGGAAGAAAAATCTTCCCTTGCCTGGGCAAAAGCCCATTTAGCTGCTGCGGATTACACCAATTCCGATGTCGATGTAGAAAGACCATCTACATCGACAGCGCCGAAGAGGCAACGGTCGGGAGAGGACAAGTCCCAACAGCAAAATATTCAACCGGACACCAAACGTCCAAAAACAACAGGCAGTATTACTCAGTCCAGAGTCGTCAATAGGCCTTACAGTGAGGTTGCTAAGGACCCACTGATAAGGGCTATTATCGACAAAAGCGCTTGCGACGGTGCTATCTCTCGCGAAACGTGGGAGATGATCCGGATCAAGTTGCTGGAACAGTATGCCAAATTTCTTGCCGATGAATCAAGTCAGGTACCCCAAAATATGGATGCTGGCTGGTTCCAAGGCCATATCAAGCTGCTCTCATGCACAAGTGAGGGTTCAGCTATTCAAGCTATTACGTCCCTAGGGGAAGTGTGGCCAGGTGCGAGATTGGACGTGGTTCCGGTAGGTGAAATCCCTCGCAGACCGAGATCCGTCGCAATCATACCTAGGGAACCTCACGACCCTGCGACGATTCTGGCGATCATCCGGAGAGGAAATCGTGACCTACCGACCAGCGACTGGAAAGTGGTGAAAGTCTCCGAACAGGTGGGTCTGACCAGAAAGGCGGTTGTTGTCCTTAATAAGGACTCTTTGTCACCACTTCGAAAGAAGCAAGGCAAAATATTTTATGGATACGACAGTATCAAGCTGAGCATCTATCGAGGTGATGACAAAACCAACCCCGAAACCTCCAGCGACAAACTGGTAAGGTCGCAAGGTAAAGGCGTGGCTGAATGTATCAGCCGACAAACTGCAGCCACAAACGAGGAGGTGAATGACCCCGCGAACTCAGCGACTGCAGAGAGTTCTCAATCAGAATCATGTCTGGTTGGGGACCTCTTTGAGCGTCTGGGTTTTGCGGAGGACGAAGACGCGCTTCTGGAATCTGATCCAGAAGACATAGACGCCACTGTCATTTCTGATGCCGACAACGATGGCGAAGGCGATTCAAGTTAACCTTCACCATACCAAGGCAGCTACTGCTGCATTAATCCTTCGCCTTATGGAACGAGGTGAAGATATAGCGTTAATCCAAGAGCTGTGGATCAATAGCGGTAAAATATGTGGACTTAACGCACGAGGCTACAAATTGATGTATGCAACAACAGCAGGTAACAATAACAAAAATATTAGAACCTGTATTTTAGCAAGAGAACACCTCAATATCTTCATTTTATCTGATTACGGTGACTGCAGTATGGGAGGATGCAAAATCAGCAGTGTGGATATCATCCACGTATATGCCACATGACCAAGCAGAATCCCCACCCAGCAGCCTGGTTAGAAAAATGGCCAGAGCAGCAAAGGCGAAAGGCGTTCCTTTAGTAATAGGCGCTGACGCAAATGCGCATCACCAAATCTGGGGTAGCTCCGACACAAACTACAGAGGTGAGTGTATCTTTGATTTTATACTTAAAAACAATCTAGAAATTGCGAATAGGGGGTCCGAACCTACCTTTTGGACATCACGCACTTTTAATCGAGAATTGGAAAGTCTCAGATGACTGCTCCTTCTCCGACCACCGTTACCTGGTCTTCTCTATTAGTAGGAAGAAGGTTTCGACCACAGTCTATAAAAATAAACGCAGAACGAATTGGGAGGAACAAAGCGTGTTTCTCACGAACGTAATTACGCATCCCTACGAAATTAGGGACACTAAGCATATTGAAGATGCTGTGAGAACAATCACAGATGCCTTTAAAGACGCAACTGATAGGTAATGTAAACCATCGGTCCAGACGCTAATTGAAAACCACCATGGTGGTCTAAAGAAATAGCCGAATCCCGCAAGATTTGCCGCAGGCTTTTCAACGAAGCAAAGAGGACAGGAAACTGGTCACTCTATAAATCTTCGGTGAATAAGTTCAAAAATCAGGTCAGAAGTGCTAAACGTAAGTCATGGAAAGATTTTTGTAGTGGCATTGAAAATACTGGCCAAACAAGCGCCTATTCCTGGGTATATCCAAAAAGCAGACGGCACTTGGGCAACCAGTGCACAAGAATCACTGGAAGTCCTTATGGAAACCCATTTTCCAGGATGTCAATCCATTACGGAACGGCAACATAATTCCGTCCAATCTAGCCTTGTACCTCATACCGTAATCATTGATGCGGATAGGTTGCAATGGGCTATAAAAAGTTTCCATCCCGAGAGCAAAGGATTTCAGACCAATAAGTCTAACATCCTTTCTTCTCGAAACACTAGAAAGACTTATCGAAATCCACATAAGGATGACAATCGATAAGAATCTCCTTTCCCCGTCCCAACATGCTTACACAAAGGGCAAATCTGTTGAGACGGCGCTGCACTCGCTCGTGGGCTATATAGAGAAGTCCTTAAAGCATAAAAAATATACTATGGTTGCCTTCATGGATATTGAAGGAGCATTTAATAATATTAATCCGCTGGCAATAACTCAATCTCTCACCGAGGTTGGGGTTGACCATTCAATAATCAGGTTCATAACAAACCTGTTAGGATATAGGGAAATATCATAAGTGAGTGAAGATAAATATTTCGAGCTAAATATGTTTCGACGTAAATACTTACGTAACTACATATTTATAAATACGTTTTTAGTATTTGTGACATATTTGTAAATATGTTTTCGTATTTGGGACATATTTGTGAATATCTTTTCATATTTGTAACATATTTGTAAATTTTAAATATCTTTGAAATATTCCCACATATACGTGGTGTTCGTCTGATGGATTTTTGGAAGTTGTGGACAAACTAAGATAGATTACGGGATGGGATATACTTCATTTTAAAGCTAATGAATCACAGATTTGTAGTCCATTTAGACATTAAATTAAAAATATTCTCACATATAAGTGATGTTTATCTGAGGGATTTTTGCAAATTGTGGACAAACTAAGATATATTACGGGATGGGACATACTTCATTTTAAAGCTAATGAATCACAGATTTGTAATCCATTTAGACATTTTAAGAAAAATGTTTTGGATATACAAAAAATTCCTTAAAAATATTCTCATATATAAGTGGTGTTTCTCTGAGGGATTTTTGCAAATTGTGGACAAACTAAGATAGATTACGGGATGGGACATACACTATTTTAGAGCTAATGAATCACAGATTTGTAATCCATTTAGACATTTTAAGGAAAATGTTTTGGATATTCAAAAAATTCCTTTAAAATATTCTCACATATAAGTGGTGTTTCTCTGAGGGATTTTTGCAAATTGTGGACAAACTAAGATAGATTACGGGATGGCACATACACTATTTTAAAGCTAATGAATCACAGATTTGTAATCCATTTAGACATTTTAATGAAAATGTTTTGGACATCAAAAAAATTCCTTAAAAATATTCTCACATATAAGTGGTGTTTCTCTGAGGGATTTTTGCAAATTGTGGACAAACTAAGATAGATTACGGGATGGCATATACACTATTTTAAAGCTAATGAATCACAGATTTGTAATCCATTTAGACATTTTAAGGAAAATGTTTTGGATATTCAAAAAATTCCTTAAAAATATTCTCACATATAAGTGGTTTTCTCTGAGGGATTTTTGCAAATTGTGGACAAATTAAGATAGGGATGGGACATACACTATTTTAAAGCTAATGAATCACAGATTCGTAATCCATTTAGACATTTTAAGGAAAATGTTTTGGATATCCAAAAAATTCCTTAAAAATATTCTCACATATAAGTGGTGTTTCTCTGAGGGATTTTTGCAAATTGTGGACAAACTAAGATAGATTACGGGATGGGACATATACTGTTTTAAAGCTAATGAATCACAGATTTATTATCCATTTAGACATTTTAAAGAAAATGTTTTGGATATCCAAAAAATTCCTTAAAAATATTCTCACATATAAGTGGTGTTTCTCTGAGGGATTTTTGCAAATTGTGGACAAACTAAGATAGATTACGGGATGGGACATACACTATTTTAAAGCTAATGAATCGCAGATTTGTAATTCATTTAGAAATTTTAAGGAAAATGTTTTGGACATCAAAAAAATTCCTTAAAAATATTCTCACATATAAGTGGTGTTTCTCT
>OX451215.1:118283952-118464137 GCA_949628195.1 Phasia obesa | reverse complement strand
TAGAATATTTTTAAGGAATTTTTTTATGTCCAAAACATTTTCCTAAAAATTTCTAAATGGATTACAAATCTGTGATTCATTAGCTTTAAAATAGTGTATGTCCCATCCCGTAATCTATCTTAGTTTGTCCACAATTTGCAAAAATCGCTCAGAGAAACACCACTGTTGGCTTCGAGAAACAAAGTTAAATGAAACGCAACTTTTAAGAGCGACAAATTGAACAATCTTTATTTTATTTATTTATTTTAGAACACAATTTAAATTTTATTATTTTTAATTTTTATTTAAACAGTTATCCGTATTTGTACGCTTTAAAACAATTTGTTTTTCACTCGCCCGTTTCTCTTATTAAAAAAGCCCTTAATAATGCAAGAAATTCCTTTATAAAGCAAATGAAAAGAATTTTAAAAACCGCTATTAAGCAATTGGGCAACGAGAAAGAGGAGCAAAGCAAGCATACATACATGTAAATATGTACGAATATATATTATTCATATTTGTGTGTATGTTTGCTTTGAGTGAAAACAAGAAATTATTAAGTAAACATAAGTAAATAGAAACAGTAAAGATTTTTTTAAAAACATTAGGGTGGCGGCGGTAACATTCCCCCCTTCGTAAGCGAATTATGGGGCCATGAGCTTGCAATCCTATCTATTACCGACGTCTAGAACAGCTACCTTAGTCACGGGCCTATCCAATGTGCTTGTACTGGTTTTGACTTTAACCCGCCGAACTTGGCCATCATTAGCAGTAGTTGTCTCGATAATGACACCCTTGGGCCAACAATTTCTGGGAAGTGTATCGTCCACAATAACGACTATATCACCAACGGATGGGGGTTTCACCTTCTCGAACCACTTGCTACGGCCGACTAACATTGGACCGTACTCACGAACCCATCTGCTCCAGAAGTGATTGGCAAATTTTTGCGTCTGGTGCCATCGCTGACGGAGATCATAATTGGTTTCACATAGGGGCTTGTGCCCATCAGCAGAGCCAAGTAGAAGATGATTTGGTGTTAATGCATCGTCTTCAGTTGAATCGAGAGCTACAAATGTTAAAGGACGGGAATTTATCATGAAATCGATTTCACACAAGGTGCTTCTCAAGGTCTCGTCATTAAATTTGAAAGCAGGACACATGGCGTAGAGGATTGTTTTCACTGTACGTACTAGCCTTTCCCAAGCACCACCCATATGTGGGGCCGCAGGTGGATTGAACCTCCATTTGATTTCGTGATGTTTTATGAAGACTTGATGTAAGTCGATGTTTTGCTTTTCCTCTCGTAGGACCCTTTCGACTGATTTGAAGTTAGTACCGTTGTCGGTGTATATCTCCTTCGGGGAACCACGTCGACTTATAAAATTTTGAATGCACATGATACACGAGCTGGTATCTAGGCTGTGGGCGACTTCAATATGTATAGCGCGAACTGTCAAACATGTAAAAACAACGCCCCATCTTTTTTCACTACGTCTCCCTACTGCTACTTGTAAAGGGCCAAAAAAGTCGATACCGACATAAGTAAATGGACGCTCAAAGGAACCCAATCTTGCTGCAGGCAGAGATGCCATTAATGGAGGATGTGGAACTGCTGACTCGTTCTTACAGCGTTGACATTTTCTTCGCATACTTTTATAAAGTGCTCTTAGCTTTGGGATGTAAAATCGTGACTTTATTTTGGACATTGTAGCTTCATGAAGACAATGATGATAATCTTCATGGTAACTTCGGACCAACAAAAAGGTTATGTAGTGACCATGAGGCAAAATTATGGCGTTGTTGCAATTCAGGGACTCGACTCTACCATAGGCACGTATTACTCCGTCTTCATCGAGAAAAATATTAAGCTGCTTAAGTTTACTTCCGGCAGGCAGCTTCTTACTATTTTTAAGGCACCATATTTCTTCGTCAAATTCGCTGGCTTGGGCATATTTAAACAAAATGTTCTTAGCCCTTTGTATGTACTCAAAACACATGAGCTGCGGCTTTTCACCTCGAATTCTGGACTTCAATTTTTCAATGTAAAGGACGAAGTGAGAAAGAGCCAAGTATAGTCGTTTCCAGGACGAAAAATATTTGGTATTGATTGTGAAACCACTAGCCTTATCGATAATAAGAAGATGATTTCGTATTTCTTCATTATTGACGACGTTGAGTTCTGGACATTTGGGCCATGTATGTTTCTCGTCTTTCAGAAATGCAGGACCATTGAGCCATATACCGTCGTCTGAACTATGAATTTTCGTTGCACGGTCTGCAGGGTTTAATTTGGACGCTACCCAATTCCATTGCGTCACGTTGGTAGTTTCTAAGATTTCGCCAACTCTGTACATGACGAACGCCTTAAAATTTTTGGGATCCATGGAGAGCCACTTTAGAACGGTTTTCGAATCGGACCAAAAGAAGCTCTCTTCACAGCTGAGACGCGTGGTGCTTCGAATTTTTGACGCTAGCCTTGAACCAATTAAAGCAGCTTGAAGCTCTAGTCTTGGTATGGATATTGGTTTTAGCGGAGTCACCTTCGATTTAGCAGCTACGATTCGCACATCGACATCGTCATTGCACTGGATTCTGAAGTAGCTTACTGCAGCATATGCATTTTCACCAGCATCGACAAACGTATGCAGCTGGACCTTGGTCGTTATTTTTAGGAGCCTCGAGTAGCACCGAGGGATGAATATAGATGATATCCTAGTCAGATTAGATAACCATGAGGACCATTTCAATAAAAGTTCTTCGGATAAGTCGTCGTCCCATTTTATTCCTGAGCGCCAAATATCTTGTAGGAGCATCTTGAGTCCAATCGTATAATGGGCTACGAATCCCAAAGGATCGAAAATTGACATTAGGACTTGCAGAACTTCCCTCTTAGTAGGGACCACATGTGGCTGAAATACATCCCTTCGGAGCCTCGAGAATCTAGAATTATATTGGAAAACGTCATTATTTGATTCCCAATACATACCAAGTATTTTTTCTATAGCCTTGAATGAGGTTTGCGTTGTTGAGCCATCATCGCTTAAATGTTTTCGTACGCTTTCAGAGTTTGTTACCCAGTTCCTCATATGGAATCCACCAGATGCATGTATTGTGCGTACTTGGACCGCTAGTTCCATCGCCTCTTCCTCGGTATCCACACTGTCAATAAAATCGTCCATATAGTGGTATTGTTGAATTGCTTTAACGGCTCGTGGGTACTGGTCACGAAATTCATCTGCATTCTTATTCCGAATGTAATGGGCTATAAAGGGTGCGCAGCTTATACCAAATGTTAGGGCCTTCATTACGTACTCACAGCGCTTGTTGTTGTCGCCATTTTCGAACCACAAAAATCGTTGAGCATGCATATCGTCGTCTCTAACGTTAATACGATGAAACATTTCTGCAATATCGCCACATATAGCGATTTGACCCACACGAAATTCTATTAAAATGCTAAAAAGTGACGTAAGTAAATCAGGACCACAAATTATAAAGTCATTCAGGGACTTATTATGCGACTTCGCTGCTGCGTCCCAGACCAGACGAACTTTGCCAGGTTTATTTGGATTAAGAGCGACAAATATTGGCAGGTACCATGTATGTCCCTCATATGATGACCTTTCTGCTTCTTGCACCTTTCTCGCGTATCCTTTAGAAACTAGTTTGTCTATTTCCGCTTGCATAGTCTGCTGTAGTAGCGGGTCTTTGACAAACTTCTTTTGGAGACACTTTAGGCGATGGCTTGCTACTTGATAGCTCTCGGGCAGCATAGGGACATCATCTTTCCACAGTAGTCCAACTTCGTATTGCTGATTCTTCTTGATGGCTGTGGTTTCAAGTATCTTCAAAGCCCTGTTGTTTTCGGGCGACAAAATAGATTTCTCTTTCGGGGCATCTAGGTTAAAATATTCCTTGACTTCATCGTGCAGAACCCTATATCGTTTTTCGCATTCACAGGTATGGATGTTCAAGGACGAAGCCTGGCTTGAATCGGAGCCACTACCCTGAAGGGTCCACCCCAATCGAGTTTTTGTTGCAATGGGCTGATCTCGACCACCTTCCCTTATTTTCAATGGAACAGCAACTCTCCAGTTATTAAGACCAATTAGGACCATGGGTTTAGCGTTATTGTACGATTGAACCGGTAAACCTTTGAGATACGGATAGGCTTTCACGATGTCATCAAAATTAATTGACTGTATGGGCAGACCAAGATTGCTTACAGTACGAACATTATGAAGTGTAAATCTACTATCGCTGCTTGGACCAGATACCTCAATATTAATTTTGACGGAATTTTTTTCGGATCGTGTTGTATTACCGGTCCATCGTAGCTCCAGGGGTTCCTTCTCACCAGAGAGCCCCAATTTGTTAAAAAGACCTTGTTCCATTAAGGTCACTGATGATCCTTCGTCTAGAAAGGCAAACGTTTCTAAAGACCCACCATTGTAATGTAGTCGAATCGGGAGTATTCTGAAATACGGTTTATTATTGCGGTCGTTGTGAGCATTCACGCTTCCACTGGGAGCAGATATGGCCATTTGTGCTGTGTTTGGATGGGCCGACGTAATATATTTGTGCAACAAAGGATGGTGTTTTGCGTTACAATTTGCAATATCACACAATTTCTTCGAAAAACACTTGCGCCGATGAGCATTCAAACACTGGCGGCACAATTTATTTTCTTTCACCACATTCCACTTTGAATCTAAACTTAATGATTGGAACTCACCGCAATTTTGGACCTTGTGTTCCTCACTCTTACAATAAACGCAGAGTAAGTATCTGGTAGCAGGTTGTTCTGAATGAGTATTGACCGGAGCACTTCTCTTGGAGCCGACAGGAGACACAACTTGGCTAGCAGCAGCAGCTATATTATAGATCCAATCGCTGAAGGATTTCACCACTGGAACCTTGTCGTCCTTAGCATGCATCGCCCAATTGAGCTTGTGGTTGTTGGGCAACTTATCGACCAGCGTTTTTACCAACAACGGGTTGTTCAAATGGGCCACCAAATTACATGCCTCCATTGTTGAGCAAATATTCCGTATGGTTAGAGCATACTCGATGATGCTATCGAGCCTATCCTTTAGCGGTGGAATCTTGGTTGCCTTTTCAATCATGCTATCAAGAATGTGCTCTGGGCGACCAAAACACATCTCTAGAGTCTGGATGATTTCATTCACCATAGATGGGATGAGAAGTTTACTTTTCACCAGCTCCTTCGCTCGGCCCTTTAGGCACGACTGCAATCGCATTAGATTCTCACCGTCAGTATAACCAGCGATCTCAGTACTATTTTTGTAGTTGCTAATAAATAGGGGCCAGTCTTCGGGATTACCATCGAAATTCGGTAACTCCTTAGGTATTACCTGTCTGGCTGCGATTTGTGAGGCAGTTGGCTGAAAGGAACTTTGATTACAAAAGGAATTCAAATTTTGGGACACATCACCTTGGGATAGGATACTATATTTTTTCTCCAAATACTTCCGCTGCAATTCCTTTTCCTCTTCCAGCATCTGCAACTGTAATTGTGCGTGAGCTGACAAAGAACCACTCGACGTACTTGGGCCAGATTGACTATTTATATTTTGTCCACACTGTTCACCTGCAGCTGGTAGTATCTTGTCTTTAGCCACTACTGGATTACCTAGAGCATCTTTGTTGAAGTATTCATGCACTATTCTATGGACAACTTTGGGCTGATTAGGCGGATGCACGGTATTTTTCCCTTCCGATGCTCCGTGCGCACCTGGAAAGGATCTTAAAATATGGCTAGTTGGTGATGAGGCTGCCAGTAAATCTGCACTGAACTCCTCTGTAACATTAACAAGTGGCAGTGTATTCGTTCCTCTTGTTGAAGTTTGCGTGGGGACACTATTTTTTAACGCAACGGGCTGATCCTTACCGCAGGAGCAATTCCAGCTCACGTCGGCCACATCACTATTGACTCCAACACACTCGAAATGGAACCACTTGTCGCACGAGTCGCACTGCACCATACGATCGGTGTCTTTTAATTCGCACTTGTTGCAATTAAAATCTGTTTGAGCCATTTTCTTTTTATTTATTATAGACTCGATTTTAATTTATTTTATTTTTTAAGCGCACTAGTTGTTCTTTTATTTGAAAACTTTTGAAATTGTTTTAAAGAATTGTTGGCTTCGAGAAACAAAGTTAAATGAAACGCAACTTTTAAGAGCGACAAATTGAACAATCTTTATTTTATTTATTTATTTTAGAACACAATTTAAATTTTATTATTTTTAATTTTTATTTAAACAGTTATCCGTATTTGTACGCTTTAAAACAATTTGTTTTTCACTCGCCCGTTTCTCTTATTAAAAAAGCCCTTAATAATGCAAGAAATTCCTTTATAAAGCAAATGAAAAGAATTTTAAAAACCGCTATTAAGCAATTGGGCAACGAGAAAGAGGAGCAAAGCAAGCATACATACATGTAAATATGTACGAATATATATTATTCATATTTGTGTGTATGTTTGCTTTGAGTGAAAACAAGAAATTATTAAGTAAACATAAGTAAATAGAAACAGTAAAGATTTTTTTAAAAACATTAGGGTGGCGGCGGTAACAACCACGTATATGTGAGAATATTTTTAAGGAATTTTTTGGATATCCAAAACATTTTCCTTAAAATGTCTAAATGGATTACAAATCTGTGATTCATTAGCTTTAAAATGAAGTGTCCCATCCCGTAATCTATCTTATTTTGTCCACAATTTGCAAAAATCCCTCAGAGACACAACACATATATGTGAGAATATTTTTAAGGAATTTTTTGGATAGCCAAAACATTTCCCTTAAAATGTCTAAATGGATTACAAATCTGTGATTCATTAGCTTAAAAATGTCCCATCCCGTAATCTATCTTAGTTTGTCCACAATTTGAAAAATCCCTCAGAGAAACACCACTTATATGTGAGAATATTTTTAAGGAATTTTTTGAATATCCAAAACATTTTCCTTAAAATGTCTAAATGGATTACAAATCTGTGATTCATTAGCTTTAAAATAGTGTATGTCCCATCCCGTAATCTATCTTAGTTTGTCCACAATTTGCAAAAATCCCTCAGAGACACAACACATATATGTGAGAATATTTTTAAGGAATTTTTTGGATTGCCAAAACATTTCCCTTAAAATGTCTAAATGGATTACAAATCTGTGATTCATTAGCTTTAAAATGAAGTATGTCCCATCCCGTAATCTATCTAAGTTTGTCCACAATTTGCAAAAATCCCTCAGAGAAACACCACTTATGTGAGAATATTTTTAAGCAATTTTTTGGATATCCAAAACATTTTCCTTAAAATGTCAAAATGGATTACAAATCTGTGATTCATTAGCTTTAAAATGTCCCATCCCGTAATCTATCTTAGTTTGTCCACAATTTGAAAAATCCCTCAGAGAAACACCACTTATATGTGAAAATATTTTTAAGGAATTTTTTGGATATCCAAAACATTTTCCTTAAAATGTCTAAATGGATTACAAATCTGTGATTCATTAGCTTTAAAATAGTGTATGTCCCATCCCGTAATCTATCTTAGTTTGTCCACAATTTGCAAAAATCCCTCAGAGAAACACCACTTATATGTGAGAATATTTTTAAGGAATTTTTTGGATATCCAAAACATTTTCCTTAAAATGTCTAAATGGACTACAAATCTGTGATTCATTAGCTTTAAAATGAAGTATATCCCATCCCGTAATCTATCTTAGTTTGTCCACAATTTCCAAAAATCCATCAGACGAACACCACGTATATGTGAGAGTATTTCAAAGATATTTAAAATTTACAAATATGTCACAAATATGAAAAGATATTTACAAATATGTCCCAAATACGAAAACATATTTGCAAATATGTCACAAATACTAAAAACGTATTTATAAATATGTAATTACGTAAGTCGTTACGTCGAAACATATTTAGCTCGACATATTTATCTTCACTCACTTAAATATCATCCTCATTCGGCTTGGCTAAAATCACCAAGATAGCAATAAGAGGCACCCCTCACGGCGGGGTACTGTCTCCATTGCTTTGGAATATAGCAATTAATAAGCTATTAATAAAATTGGATTCCATGTACTTCAAGACAATTGCCTACGCAGATGATGTGGCGGTTGCAATTGCTGGAGCTCATGTTGATACAATGACACAAAGATTGGAAAAAGCATTCAGAGCAATCTGTTCCTGGGGGGTTTAGAACGGGCTGGGTGTCAATCCATCTAAAACGGAGCTTGTATTATTCTCAAGGAAATACAAGGTTCCAACCTTCAGACCAAACGTCTCTATTATAGAAAGGGTGTTGCGCACTATGGCGATCCTTATAACTGGAGCCATCAAGTCAACACCAACGAAGGCGCTTTTTGCAATACTTAACTGGTTACCGGTAGATCTACTGGCCAGGTATGTGGCACTAAGGACAGCTGTTAGACTAAATCTTGTAGATGCATGGAACCATAGATCATGGGGACATACCAATATTCTAGGAACAACGGATGTTATTCCTGAGCTCTTAGACTACTGCACCCCGTCACCCTTCTTCACACGAAGATTCCACTTTGATTTGACGGAGGGATACTCTCTAACTCCCCGAACTTTACTGATTTACACAGATGGTTCCAAAAGGGGAACGAGAGTGGGAGGTGGAGTCTATATAGAGGAGTTTGGAATCAGAATATGTTTCAGACTTCCGAATGACTGCAATGTCATACAAGCAGAAAAATTTGCTATTAAAAAGGCGGCTAACTGGCTACAGTACCACAGGATATCACACAGAGATATCTGGATTTGTATTCATAGTAAAGCCGCTATCATGTCCCTTATAGGTGTGTATAGCACATTAAATCTTGTCCTTGAATGCCGGACATCCTTAAATGAGATGGCGCATAATTCGACAGTCACCCTTAAATGGGTGAGGGGACATGGGACTAATCAAGGCAACTGTGCTGCCGATGAACTAGCCAAGAAGGGAACACTATTGCACGATGATGCCATAGACATCTATTGTGGCATTCCCCTCTCGGCCTGTTTACACCGCATCAACTTTGCCCTTTACAACATAGCTCAGGCCAGATGGTCCAATGAGTCGACTTGCTCGATCGCAAGGACAATCTGGCCCTCGATGGACCGAAAGAAAACGGTCTCGCTATTTCGGCTGCAGAAAATGCAGATACGCGAAATGCAGATAGTCATTGGTCATTGCTTATTTCGAAACCATGCAAGCAGGATGGGTATCCCTTATAATGACTTCTGTAGAAGTTGCCAGGATGAAGAAGAGGCGGAAACGGTTGAACACCTTCTCTGTCATTGCCCTGCATTAGAACACTGTCGCCTACAATACTTGGGACGACGATGTTTTGAAAGCCTTTCGTGTGTTTCATCTCTGGAACCAATCAGGATTAATTCCTTTTTAAGAAACTGTGGTTGGTTTTCTAACCCTCTTCCAACTGAAGTGACATAGTTGCTCATCAAGATATGTCATGTCCAATAGTGCCTTCACGGCTAACACCTTCCCTGTCTATGACCTTCTACCCACTTCTTTCTCTAATTTCTCAGTCTATAATGATCTTTGTTTTCTATCTTCTCTGTATATCCCTCCTCTTATCTGCAGGTATCACAAAGGGACCAACATAATGGACGCAAGTGAGCTATTTTATTCCACTTCTCTTTCTCCTCCTCTATACAAGCTGCCTGCTTAACCTAACCTAACCTATAATATATAATTTTTCCGCCACAGTTTTGTATTGCCAACCACTGCTGATGCAAAGATGCAAACGTAGTGCATCTTTGTACCAGTGTAAAAGGATACAACTAAAAAAATTAACAAATAAAAATAGAGAAGTAAATCAATTGATTTAAACAGTGAAAGGCAAGTAGATTTTACATCGAGCTCAATAGGAGAATTTTAAGGGCTTAAAAAAAATAATAAATTTAATTTTCGGTATTTTAGTTTCTTTAGTTTACCCTTAGTTTTTTTTATAAGTGTGTTTTAAGATTTTATTTATAAAAAAGGACTAATTGTCAGTAACTTTATTGCTTGTATTTGTTTTAGTTATTTAAAAAAGAGTTCGTTTTTTTATAGAAGAAAACGTAAAAAATACCATTCGTTTAATTAGATCCCTAGATATTAGGGTGATAGTTAATTTTTTTAATTTATTTAAAAAGAAAAAATATATATACATATTTTGAATAAATTAATTATTTAGGCTTAAGTTCTTAATTATTAAGAGATAAAGAAAAAATTAGACACCAGCAGAGTGGAATGCATTTTCTAGACAGCTACGTCTGTCATCAGCACTCTTCGTATCTATCTACTAGGTAGTTTCAATTGTTATTAATTTTCCATTTAAACAAACTGTTACGTTTTCATCACTCTTTGAAATAAAACAGTTTGCAGTTTTACTCTTATGAGCAGCCGCTTGTGCGACTGTTCTGTTTGCTATACTTTATTTTATTAATTTTACAAATAATTCTTACAGACTAAAAATGGTTTTACACGCCGTGTGTTTATCATATGACTTGTCAGTTTGATAACCCATATGTAATTTCATGTGTTTGTCAAAATAGACATTTTACATACGGTTTATAATTTTTGCTTTCAAACGTACATGTGTAATTACATCTGACATAACCTACAATATATATTTTTTCTGCCACACAGTTTTGTATTGCCAACCACAGCTGATGCAAAGATGGAAACGTAGTGCTTTTGCCACGCTTTTAGTGCTTTTGGTACCACAAAAAACCTAAAATAGCAAAATATCAAGTTGGCATTACAGGATGTCAGATGCGTTGTCACATCAAAATAGAACACGTTCTAAATGAAAAATGTCATATGTATTGTACACATGGAAAATACATATGTTATGTTTGAAAGGGTTCACACGACATGTTTAGAATTTACACATGGAAGAGTGACAAATCATATTACAAATACACGTCGTGTAAAAACACTTTAAGCTGCTTAAATTTACGACATCGGTCCAATTACATACGTTTGTCGATGATGGGGAAAATGCTTATGCTGCGGTATGTTATTTTCGTGTTCAAATCCATGACAATGTCGATGTGTCTATTGTAGCAGCCAAATCCAAGGTCACCCCACTGAAACCGATATCGATACCTCGGCTAGAACTTCAAGCGGCACTAATAGGAATACGACTGGCTTCAAAAATTCGAAGCGCAAACCGTCTTCATATTACAGATTATTTTTATTGGTCGGATTCTAAAACGGTTCTCAAATGGCTAACCATGGACCCAAAAAACTTCAAGACATTTGTAATGTATCGAGTTGGTGAAATTCTGGAAACCACAAATTTAAATCAATGGCATTGGGTGCCGTCAAAGACAAACCCCGCAGACTTCGCAAGAAAGGTTGGTTCAACCGACGACGATTTGTGGATCAATGGACCTGCTTTTTTAAAATACAACAAAAATTTGTACCCCAAATCTCCAGAACTAGATGATCATAGTAAAGAAGAAATTCGAAATTACTTACTTATTATCGCCACAAAAAGTTTCTCAATCAACATTGAATATTTTTCGATTTGGAAACGACTTTACATAGCACTTTCACACTTTGTGCTTTACATTGAATTAAAATCTATTGTACGAGGAGATACAACAAATGAAGGTATGTGTTTTGAATATATACAAAAGTCCAAAAATATTTTGTTTAAGTATGCCCAAGATTGCGAATTTTATAATGAAATATGGTGTCTTAAAAATAAAAAGAAAATACACCCTAGTAGCAAGCTCAAACAACTAAATGCTTTCCTTGATGATGACGAAATTTTGCGTGCTTGTGGCAGAGTTGAGTCCCTAAACTGCAATAACGCTATCATCTTGCCAAATAATCATTATATAACATTTTTGTTGGTCCGATACTACCACGAAAACTTTCATCATTGTCTTCACGAAGCCACAATAAGCAGAATCAAAACAAAATTTTATATTCGTTTATAGAAATGTGAGGTCAAAATGTCAACGTTGTAAGAATGAATCAGCCGCACCGCCCTTAATGGCATCTTTACCAAGAGCAAGGCTAGCCAGTTTTGAACGCCCATTTACCTATGTAGGCATCGACTTTTTCGGCCCACTTTTAATGTAATAATAGTAGGCAGGCGCAAAGAAAAAAGTTGGGGAGTACTATTTACCTGCTTAAGAATTCGTGCAATTCATATTGAAGTTGCTCACAGCCTTGGTACAAGCTCGTGGATCATGTGTATTCAAAATTTTATAAGTCGTCGTGGCTCTCCCAAAGAAATATATACCGATAACGGTACAAATTTTAAATCTGTGGAAAAAGTTCTTCGTAAAGAAAAGGAAACTCTCGATCTCCACCAGGTTATCTGCAAATACGATGAAATAAAATGGAGGTTCAACCCACCTGCAGCACCCCACATGGGCGGCGCATGGGAAATACTTGTGCGCACTGTAAAATCAACCCTCTACGCTATGTGTCCTGCATTTAAATTTAAAGACGAATCATTAAGAAATGCTCTATGGGAGGTTAAATTCATAATAAATTCCCGTCCATTAACATTTGCGACTCTAGACCATGCAGAGGACGACGCCCTTACACCAAACCATCTACTTCTCGGGTCCGATGATGGATACAAACCCTTATGTGAAGTTAACTACGATCTTCGTCAACGGTGGCATCAGGATCAGCAGTTTGCAAACCACTTTTGAAGCAGATGGGTTCGTGAATACGGTCCAAGTTTAATACGAGGCAGCAAGTGGTTCGAAAAGGTGAAGGCACCATCCGTAGGCGACATTGTCATAATTGTAGACGATGCGCTTTCCCGTAACAGCTGGACAAAATGCATAATAACCGAGATAATCACTGGCAAAGATGGCCAAGTTCGTCGCGTCAAAGTAAAAACTAGCACCAGTATGTTTGAGAGGCCCGTATCCAATAGCAGTACTAGACGTCGGTAATATTAAGGATGACAAGCTCACAGATCCTTAGTTCGCTTACAAGAGGGGGAATGTTACCGCCGCCACTGTCTTATATACCTGTCGCTTAATGGCTCATAAAACTGGAAACATTTATTATTTTGTTTGAATTTATTTATTTTGATTTGTCAGTCTGTGAGTTGCCTAAATGTCTTGTTATTTTGTCTCTTGATCATTTATGTATATTCATATTATGTATTTTTATTCCCTTTTTTCCTATTTGTTTATACATATGTATGATTGTAAATGATCAGTTAAGGCCCAACTATAATATACATAAGCTGGCTTAAGCTAATGTCAAAAAATGAACGAAAAGTCTGTCAAATGCTTAAGCAACTTATTGAAGACTTTTAGGTGGCTACAATGTGCTTACATGAATCTAAAAACTATTATGACACAGTTGCACATTTGTTTTATTCGTTCTTTTGCAAAAAATAATTTTGTTCTGAATAAATGAAATTTGTTAACAAAATGATGTTAAATAAAGATATTTTATATACCTAATACCATTAATATACAAATTAATAATTATTTTTAATAGTTTTAAGAAAATTTCGAAAGAAAAATTTAACATTTTTTGCTGTTTGTGTAATTTTGGCCAAAAGTACTAAAAAATACAGCGATGTGCATCACTCAACTCATAAACAATAAAATGCTCTTTCTTTTTAATTACGATTATTAAACAACGCCTCCTTTTTTTCTAATAGAAACTTCTTTTTTTAAACATTTTATATTAAATTTAGATATAATTTGTTTGCTTTCGTTATCCATTACAATTTTTTATGAATTTACATACATAAGCAAAAAACAAAGCACAAACAGCTGTTTCCGTACGGAATGTGCGATCGGTTTCGGACTTTGCTTAAGCAAATGACATTTGACGAAACTTAACGAAAAGTGTTGTTAAGTACATTATAGTTTGCCACATATGATTTATATGTAATTGCACAGTTGCTTAAGTTGGCTTAAGCTAGCTTATGCATATTATAGTTGAGCCTTTAGTTTTATGTGTAACAATATTATTCTGCAGTGCTTTTTTTCGTTAAGTTGGACCTTTATTTTTGATGTATTTAATACATAAAGAATTTTTGGCTCAACTTTAAATTATTTTAACAAGTAAAATTAGTTCGTTAAAGGAAAGCACTGCGGTAAGTACATTTGTTCTTATATGTATATTTACATTTGTTAATTGTAATATTTTTTAAATAGAAATAAACACCTAAACCAATTAATTAGAAACTTGGTTCTTTTTATTTGGTTGTTAAATTCGCCCTTTTTCGAACGACCGTCGCCGCCAGCGATAACAATACCAAAATTAACTTTGTTTATTCCTTAAACTCTTTTTCTTTATATTCACTCATTTAAATATATACATACAAACATATTTACATGCACTCAATGTGGATGGTATGTATGTATGTACATATGTATGTATGTAAGAGCCAACTTACACCATGACATTTTTCATGAAACTGGTTGCATGCAATTTTAGTTTGTTGGCAAGAGGTGTTGAGTAGCAAGCGGGGTAAACAAAATGGCATGGCTTGAATTTTGAGGGGATTTTTTGACACTTGCTTTGTGCAATTTTCGTTCGTTCAGAGTTGATTTCAAAAAATGAAATTGTTTGGTTTAATTATGAATACATTTCGGTATGATTTTAATAATTTCTTGTAAAATTTCGTTATTTGCTTGTTTCATTTTTATTTATTTTGTATTTTAGTACGAGTGCATATATTTTTTTCAAATAACGCATAAACAATAAAAATTACGAATATGAAATCAAAAGAAAATGTCAAAAACAAATTCAAGCCGATTGCATGAAAAAATTCATCGTAAAAATGTGCCATGAAATTCGCTGCAACTTTAAAAGAGACAAAAATGGCATCGTATAAATTCGGTCTAAGTATACATATACAAAAATTGGAATAACGGCTTTATCGTATGATTTCTATTGGTTTAAAAAAAGATGTAAAGAACAAAATTGTGTTCTTTATTTAAAAGTAAATCAAGTAGAACGGTTAAACAAATTGTTTTAAAGCCATTTAATTTGGACAAATATTTTGAAAATAAATAAAAGTACAGTCGCTCTTAAAAGTTGTTTTTATTTCACTTGGTTTACAAGAGAACCAACAAATAGTAATAAGTAAAGTCTACAAGAGAAGAATTTTCATCATGATATGAATTTAACATTCATCACGATATACAGACATGTTCCAGAAAAGTAGTAGAATGAAAATAAAATACGATTTGACCGACCGAAGCCCGGCTATCCTGGAATACTTAAGTAAACGAAGCCGGTGTTGGTCATACCATAGAGAAGCCGGTGTTAACCATACCATAGTGAAACCGCTTGCGACAGGCCGAAGGCCGGCTATGCAGAAAAACTTTAGTAAGCGAAGCCGGTGTTAGTTATACCATAGAGAAGAAAATCCTTGCGCCCGGCAGAGGGAGTCTATGCAGGAAAAGTTTAGTTGTTGTTATAACAGCTCTGCTGCTGTCGGAAGTTCTTTCCTGAAAATATTTAATTTATATATATATTAATTATTGTAAATATGTGTCACATGGGTGGAACTTGAAGCTGGAGAAATTGTGCCACCTCAGTCGGTCTTAACCATAGGTCAATGGGGCGCAAATCCGTTGGCCTGTTAGGACAATTAAAAAAAATTCACAGGATGGACAACGGTTCAAACTGCCAGGAACTATTCGCTCCCGGTAGTAGTTAAGTTCCTGCAGAAATTCCACGATAGTGGCTATATAATTGGAAATCCTGGCACTTATTTCTTCAATCTGAACACCAGATGAGTAGATTGTGCCGTCAAGATAAATATTAAAGAGTAAGGGTGACAACACTCCTTCTTGTGGTACGCCCATTTTTATCTTGCGGTAGCTTGATTTTTGGCCCCTAAACTCAACAAACGCTTGTCTGCCACATAGGTAATTAGCAACCCAGCGTTTGAGATAGTTGGGAAGAGTAGATTGGGTAATGTCATTTATCAGCACAGAGTGATCTACCGTGTCAAAAGCCTTGGATGAATCTAAGGCAGCAAGAATGGTTCGTTGACACGGCCTTTGCTGATTGAGGCCATGTGCGATCTGTTCAAAGCCGTTGTTGTGCTATAGGTTTCCCTGAAGCCGTGTTGGCGTGAGGCAAGCGGGAAATGCCCTCTAAGTGTTGGTAACAGTAGCGCTTCCAAAACTTTTGCTTCAGGTGATAACAGGGAGATCGGGCGGTATGAGTCTCCTTTTGTAGCGGGTTTATCTGGTTTTAGAATTGGAACGATACCGGCGACTTTCCAAATCTCTGGAATTACCAAATGGCGTGTCATATATTCCAGCGATACTGTACCAAGTTTCTTTAACATAAGCATAGAGATGCCGTCGGGTCCAAGAGCCTTAGAGGGTGTTGCTTTGGAGATAATATTACTTACTTCACTGAAAGTGAAGCAAAACGTCTTAGAATCTCGTTTGAGATTTTTCGTTCTCCTTATTATTGCTCTTTTAGACCTATTCTGCAGAGTAGGGTGTTCAATAAATTGTCTGCAGAAGAGTTGTGCGCATTTTTTTTGCATATGTATGCTGGGTATCGCTGAAGACTATAGCTGCGAGATTATTAGTTCTAGTCGAACCAGATAGACTCTTAATGGTAGACCATTACTTTTTTGAGCTTACTGAGCATTGGTTGAGGTGATCTAACCATTTATTGCGCCGATGTTTATTAACGAGAATATATATCTCTGCCGTCAACTCATCAATTCGCTCATTTGCAGGGTTGGATATGCGCAGTTGATTGCGCTCTTGTGCCAAACGAGCTGCATTAGATGGAAAATGTGGTCTAACATTGGGAATTTTTCCTGCAGTGATAAAACGCTTAGCAGCCTTGAGAATTGCTTCCCTTAGGATTTTTTCTCCCTTTCTGGCACAGATGGGGTGGGGCTGTTGGCGGATAGTGTCATCAACAAGTTTTAGAAGCCCTGCCAGCTGGTTTTATTGTAATAAATAAATGTGCGCTTATCAGGCTCCACGAAGTCGCTCGGTTTCTTTAGTGACTAAGATGGGGATGTGGTCAGAATTAAACGCAACTTGAGTTTGCCAGTTGGTGCAAGCAAGAAGCGACGAGCAGACAATGGAAACATCTGGGGAGCTTGAGCATCTTGCTGTTATTTTTGTAGAGAAATCTTAATTAATTGCAGCGAAGTCGGATTCATCTACCTGCTCGGATATGACTATGCCGCGAGGATCTTTTGGTAGCTATGAATACCAACTCTCATGATTAGCATTGACCCACCAAGTATCATTTTCGTATCACCTTGCAAAAGGTGAGATATGCTCGGGTGATAGCTGGCACCTGTGTGTGATGATTTCAATATCAATATCTGGAGTATTTATTGAAATGCTCATGACTTCTAGGAACGGGCCGGGTATGGGTGAGATTGGGGGCGCAAGCTAAAGCTACAAAACTATCGATAGTCGGCCCATTCGATAGTTTCGGTAGTTTACTTAAAAACTATCGATTCTATCGAAGTTTTTTAAGTGGTAATTAAAATGAACAAAAAACATGAAAATCGAAAAATCATAAACGTAAAAGGCGTAAAAATGAAAACAAAAATTTAAAAATGGACCAATATAGACATAACAAAATGTTATATAACTGTTACTGGACTGTCTAGCTGTCGATTTTTAACTCTTTCAAGAGGGTAACTGCATCCATAGTCCATGACCTTTTGTGTTTCCAGCGCAGTAATTTTTAACGCAAGACTAATTTTGTTAAATATTAGCTAATACTGCCGAGTTCTGCGCAAGTTGCGTCTATTTCGAGGGCGGTTTGATAATCACATGACATTTCTTATATCTAGTGGAGTAAATTCCAATGCAATTCTAATCTCATTAACGGTTATCTCATACCAGACAACTGTCTGATTTTAGGCAAGAACTTTAATAATATCTACAGTTGCATTTAGAGCAAACATCTATTACAATGATAGCTTGCTAATTTATTGACTTTTTGTATTTATAATCACAAAAGTTTTAAATGCAAGACTCCTTCTGTTAACTGTTATTAAATACTGGACTGCTGTCTTGTGTTTCCAGCACAGCAACTTCCAATGCTACACTGTTCCCTACAACTTTTACTCTCGAAATTTGGGAAAAGTACGCTTGTCCTCGAATTTAAATGAATACTTCATTAATTAGAATATTTCATACCATCGATGAAAATAACTTCATCAACAGTTTCTTCTATAAAAGAATCTACTATTTATAGTTTAAAGCTTTCCTTCAACGAAAATATATTGAAGCCAAAATTCCAATATGAAGATTTATGTTTTGCAACAAGTACTGAAATAAAAAACCGTTCATAATTCATGGAAAATTTTTATAATTGCATAATTTGCTACTGTTACCAACACAAGATTGTGATTTAAATAATAGCCGAACTATTATTTAAAAAATTTAATATCTATATTTTGCTATTTACTTGCTTTAAATAGTAGTTTCACCTGTACTACAGGTCCTGTAGTTTGTAAAGAGAATGAAGACTGTTAAGCGGCAGTCAGTACTTGGCGGAGCCGCCGGATTTAGGTAGCTAAATTTTACTAATAATTATTACATAAGTACATCAGTTAAATAATGTGACATTCTCTATTTGAAATGATTCAAAGTATGATTTACTTTATTTGTATTTGTACATTACAATCTGAGTCGAATAAGTTGTTAAAAATGTGGCGTCGACTACAGTTATAGCACGTTTCCACGGAGCGCAATATTCATGCTTCGCTCTCTCATTCGTGCTTCACACTTCAATCATGTTTCGCCATACAAAATTTTGAGAGCAAAGCACTTTGTCTTGAGAAGATTCAGTTTGAGTCTACTTGCGAAGCATGAATAATTTGTCTCTTCTCTAATTTTTATCGCAAGTTTATCTGAACTAGCTCTCTTTCCTTATATAAAAATGTAAACAAAGAACAAAATAAAATTAAAAGTGTTGTTGTATAGAAATAAATAAGCAAATAATTAAAATACAGCTTAAAATTGATAAATAAAACACAAACAAAAGTATACCAAGTGGTAAAAAAAACAAAATCGTGCAATAATTTTTAAAATCCAAACTAAATGAAGCACGTATTCGTCGTAGAAACGGTATGATTCGCAATCATGATTCAGAGCAAGTGCTTCGTTTTGTCGTGGAAACATGGTATTAATCAAATTCGTATTTCCATTTAAAATTTGATGATAGTATTGATATTGAAGACTATCAATCGATAGCCAGCCGAAAGAAAACTATCGATAGTGCTATCGATTGTTTTGCAGCTCTAGCGCAAGCAGCTTATAGCGGGCATTAAGTTGAATAATAAACGCAAGCCCTCCACCGTGGTCTCTATTTCTATCTTTCCGAATAATATTATAGTTCCCAGAAGTTGAGAGTGAACAATCACTGGTCAGGTTTGTTTCGAGACCGCCGAGCTCTGTTATGTCCTACAGACGGAGACGGGTTGTAATTTCGCTGGGTTATTAAGGAAGAACCAGTGCTGACATTGGGTGGTTGCGAGCTACAACAACTTGCTACAAAGATTGGAGACCAGTTGGGGTGGTTGGTGAGACCTGAGCACCTGAGCTATTAAAAACTGTGCACCTGACTGAGGCTACATTACGGGTTATACGGGTGTGACACACAGAACAAATCCAAATCTCTAAACCTGGGTTTTGCTCTACGCTAGCTATAATAAATAGTAAATTGAGCAAAGTTGCTGGCATATTTTGTTCACCTGGGAAAAAAACTTCCGGTTGATGCAGCTGTTGCTCAGTTGACAATCTTTGGCCGAGTGTGACTCGGGTCGTTCCGGAGCGAAGATCCAATTGTCGTGCGAACGGTAAAAGTTTTAATTTAGCTTGATAGTACATTTAATTACCATTCCAATGATTATTTCACATTTTTTGCTTAAAATTAAATTTTACTACTTTTTTTAATTTTTATGATGTGTCCGTAAACTAGATTTAAGCCTTTTCTATCACCCTGTATAATTTTTGTTGATTGCTCAAGATTCACTAAACTAGATTTGTTCCAAAATTATTTATGGATCATTCTTCGTTCAAGCATACAACGCAAATTGTATTTTTTGGGAACAAATCTAGTTTAGTGAAGCTTGACAAATAAAAAATAAAATTATACAGGGTGCTAGAGAATTAAAAAATAATAAAAAGAAATGTAAAATACAAAATTTGGCGGTCGCCCTTATTTTCCGTGTTATGGGCCTCTGAACTTTTCATATAAAACTATGATTTTACATTACATTTTTGAGCAAATTAAGTCAATATGGGTATCATTTTAAAGCTTTTGGAAATATCTATCAGGTGATGCTGAAGCTTCACAAAAATAATTATATGTTTTGCTGAGATCTATCATTGAATTGACATGATTTTATATTTCCCAAAACTATTAGAATTATTTAGTTTCCTTTATACAAACGTTTTATAAACTGTTGACCACAACCCTAGAATTACACATTGGTTTCAATACAAAGGGCAAAAGATATATACATATATATCACAGGTATCGATTTTTCTAACATACTTTTAAAAACATATACTGATATATAAGGATACTGATAGATAAGGATATATGTATAACGAGCTTACCTGACAATAGATTATAACTAAAGAAATATGTGTTTTACTCCAAAAACTATATCGCAAGATGAATTTAAAAATACTAATGTCCCAGATTCTAGGATGTTATATGTATATTAGTTTTTGTTTATTATTAGTGTATACACACATATGTATACCTATGTATATCCGATACTATGGCTATGTTTTAAGCACAAAAATTTATATATTTTGAAAGATTTTGATCCAAAGTTTATAAACTATCAACCTTTAAACAAAGGGAACCCTTTATACTTTAAAGCAAATTTAAATATTTCATTCAGCACTCAATATATGAAACTTGACGTATTTAATTTTGATCTCATTGAAACGTTTAATCGACGAATAGAGAAACAAGTCGTCCCAAAAATTCGGCGGCGTCAAGTGAGCAAAAATTTGCCGGCGGCTGCTATTGGTCGACTTAAGCCGACTATAAACCACCACAACCAAAAATTTTGTGTTATTGTGTTGTGTTGAGAAATACAACAAATTTTCTTACATTTGGAGTTAAAATTGTTTAAAGGTTATACACAAATAAAATAAAATTTACTTAAACAAATTTTTCATAAAGCCTAAAATAAATATTCATTTGCTATACAATATTATAATTTTTCAGTCTCAAGTTCGTTATTAGAAAGAGAAAAAGAATAAGAGAAGTTTATGTAAAACACTTTTGCATAAAAATTGTTTCCGCCGAATTCTACAAGATCATAAATTGTCTTTTTTCTAATAAATGAATTAAACCAAATAATTATTATATATAATTGTATTAATTATTGTTGGGATGCTTCCCTTACTTTTCTTAAATTTGCAAATTTCCTATTTACTTCTGTAAAATTATTTTTATATTTATTCGCATCAACATACATACATATGTGTACATGTACATATCCATATGCGTGTACATATTTATATTAATTTCTCCTTTGAAATGTATTCTAAAATAACTTGTACATAAAACCTAACACCAAGGTGAATTCATACCAGGTGGAGTCGATAGCCCAGCTGATTGTTTTTTGCTCTCGTTTTTTTGCTAATCTGTTGTCAAAAAATACATTGTTTCATATCTGCTAATCTAATGTCGAAGTAGTTGTTTTGTTGTAGTTGTTGTCCTACTGCTCACACCTGATATAAATTCGCCTTGCCTAACACGCAGTCTTGACGAGCCATTGATTTGTTTGCACATGAACAAAGCGTCGGCAGAATAGAAACAATAATTTGTTTACTTTTTTCTGTGTGGAGAAAACGTACGATGTGTATGTTCCGACCAAGGCGAATTCATACCAGGTGGAGTCGATAGCCCAGCTGATTGTTTTTTTCTCTCGTTTTTTGCTAATGACTTGTCAAAAAATACATTGTTTCATATCTGCTAATCTAATGTCAAAGTTGTTGTTTTGTTGTAGTTGTTGTCCTACCGCTCACACCTGGTATGAATACGCCTTGGTTCCGACTAAACATAATTTTCTGTTTGTCGTCAATGTTGTTTGAATGCTTATAGCACAGCAAACAGCATTTGCACGCTGGATCAACAGATTGCGTTCTTTAAAAGTCAAACTTTCCTACTAAAAACAACATTTGATGGCAGACATCGTTGTGCGAACAAATGTTCTAACAATGTTGTTTGAACAAGAACATGACATCGACAACGATGGTCTTCACAAGTGGTTTTGATGTGCGCACATGAATTTGTTCAATGGTTGAACAAATCAATGGCTCGTCAAGACTGCGTGTTACGGTCCTTACTTCTTTATCACGTAGGCTTCCAAAGCTAGTTTTTAAAATATTTTACATTTTACCTTTTTTGCATTCAGTTTTGTCAAAGGCACGGAAGCCTACAAAATTGTTTTAAAGCTCTCTATCTTTCGCTAAATGCATATTAATAGAACTTAAATTTTAAATCATAAATTAAATTAATTGAATTTTATTTCAGGCTCAAGGTCATAACTTTATTTAAATAAAACTCTTTTTATGTTTTATTAATAAATTTTTAATATTTTTCAATATTTCGAGCGCCTTCGGTGCTCTTCTTCAGGAAAAACTGAAAACAGAAAAACAAATATACAAAAACAAAAGTATACATTAACATCACTAATAGATAAACACAACATTTAACAATTATTATTTAAAAAACTAATATTTCATTACTTTGAGTAAAGCCGTCGTTTGTCCTCTTCCAAAGAGATAATAAAGCTTACTAAAGGTTTCTTTGTCTGTATTTAGCAACAATGTGTCTAATTTTCAGTATCTGTTTTGTAATTTATCCTTATGTCCGCGGGAGTGTTGATTATATGCAACATCTCTGCTGTATATCTCTTTCTGTAATTACTCTCTTGTTGTAATATTGTTGTACCACTGATATTGGGAGAGTGTCCACTTATTACACAATGGGCAGCTACCGCTGTTTTCTGTTCACTTGTTCCTTTTCGTGTTTTGTAGTCTGATTTGTGTGCGGCTAATCTTGTTCGTAATTTTGATTTTGTCGTACCAACATATATTTTTTTACATACATTTGACCCGTCTCCGCTACAAGGAATTTTGTATACCACATTAGATTTATCTAATAACTCTACTTTTGCTTTTGTGTTTGAAAACAACATATTCAACGTTTTGTCAGTTTTAAGAGCAATGTTTACATTTTGTCTGTCGAATATATCCGAGAATGCAATTCTCTCAGAAAAACCGGGAACATGTGTCATTGATTTAAACATTCTTTCAGGTTTGATTGTAGTCGTTTTGTTCATATTTTTTATTATAAAATTCAAATAATAACAAATCATAAGGTCGAAGAAAATAAAATCCTAATAAATTAAATTTTAAAAATTAAATTAAAATATTAATTAATAAATTTTAAATATTAATTATTGAGTGCTTTTAAAAATTTTGTGTTTTATTTTTTTTTTTTTTTTTTTTTTTTTAATAAAAGTCTTTATTTACAAGTTTAAAATATAAAAGGTACAGAGGTATGAGATTTTACTATAAGTACTACAACAATAAGAGTCTTATAATTAAATTTACAAAACTAATAACAATAAATATACAGCCTTATGGAAAATAGCTCACAAAAACCGTTTTGATCTCTATGGAAGTTATAAAGAAATTTGTTTGGATAATCACTAATACATTCATTCTTAACGAAAAAATCTTAGTGATTACCTTGTAAATTCCTTATTGATTCAAAGTTTGACAGTCTGCATTTTTCATTAAATGTCAGTGTCAGTTCTCTAGTGAAATCGTTTATCATCTTGTGTCCAAAGTTATTGTGAAGTAAATTTGTCGGATTATGAATTATTTTCAAATTCTTGTTTTGTATAATCTGAAGCTTTTTGGTATGAGTTTTCGCAGTTTTATGAAACCATAATTGACAGCTGTAACTCATAATTGGTCGAATGCACATTTTATATAACAATATTTTGTTTTTCATATTCAATTTAGATCTTCTGTTGAGTATGGGAAACAATGCCCGACCACACTTTATAGCTTTTTCACAAATTTGGTTGACATGTTGCTTAAATGTTAGTTTTTTATCCATTATAATGCCCAAATACTTGATTTCTGACTTTATAGGTATAACATTCCCACGGCACAGCATAGATTGAGAAGGTATGCGTTTTGGCGACTTATTATATGGAAAAATAATGGCCTGTGTTTTATCATCATTGACCTTTATTATCCATTTATTAAAATATTTTTGGCTTGAATTTAAGCTCTCTTGCATGTGTTTTTCATCTGATGAGATGCGCTCCACGAAAACTACAAATGAACGTTGGTCTAAAAAGCTTTGTATGATTTTTTGTAAATATAAAGGAAAACTAAAAGAGTTAAGTTTATACAATAGGCCTGTTCTGAACAAACACTTGTTTCACTTTAGACTTGTTTGCCCTTTATTTAAAAAAAAAATCAATTATATTAACTTTGAAAATAATGTAAAATAATTTGTTCACATACTTCAGTTGGAAAAATTTATCTTTGTGAAAACTATTAATTTTGAAGTTAATTATTTCAAAACTAAAATAAATTTAAAACTGAATATTTACTCTCAAAAAATAGTTTTATTTCCAACAATCTTCAAAATTAATAAAATAATTTATTATGTTCCATACACCGCCTAATGATGCTGATAAAACAAAAAATGCAAGTGATCAAATCATTAAAACCAATGTGGAAGAGGTTCCTGGTAAATTTAACAGTTGTGGACATTGTAGCATGGAAGATAGCGAAGAAATGGTTCAATGCGATAAATGCGATACATGGTACCACTTCACATGTGCAGGAGTAACCGATTCGGTGGAGAACCACGATTGGATATGTTCCAAGTGCGAAGAAAAATCAAATGATCAAGCATCATGTAAAAGTTTTCAAAAAAGTTTAAAGGCGATGTCAATGTGTTCGGCTACGTCATCAAGAAAGCGTCTGCTCAACTTAGAACTTCAACGACTTAGCGAAGAAAAGGCCTTAGAATCTCGATTCTTACAAAAAAAATTTGAAATTTTAGCAATGTCAGAAGAATGTGAAGGAAGTGTTTGCAGTAAAGCTTTTTCTCGTACAAAGCATTGGGTTTCTAACTTGGAATCTTTCGCTCGAACTAAAATGAATGATTCTAAACATAGTTCACCTACTCGTTATGAAAACAAACATGAACAACATCATGATACAGGAGCGATACCAAAAAAAATGTTATTAAAGGATGAACCGATTTTATCGAAAAATCAACTTTCAACACGAAAGGCAATATCTACTGATTTACCAGTTTTTACTGGAAAACCTGAAGAGTGGCCTTTATTTATCAGCTCCTTCCTAGAAAGCACGAAACTTTGCGGTTATTCTGATTCTGAAAATCTCTTACGTTTGCAAAAAAGTCTAAAAGGAAAAGCCTTTGATGTTGTTAGTTCCCATCTCTTGTTACCAAATAATGTCCCAGAAGTTATTCGAACGCTTAGAATGATGTTTGGCCGCCCAGAAATAATAATCAATTTCCTCTTGGAAAAAATTCGATCGGACGCTGCCCCTAAAGGAGATAAACTTGACACTCTTATAAATTACGCTATTTCAGTTAGAAATCTTTGCTCGACCTTAGAAGCTTCTGGACTAGAAGCTCACAAAAATAATCCACTGCTTCTTCAAGAACTAGTAGATAAGTTACCAGCTCAAACAAAACTGAATTGGGCCATGTATATAGCAGCTAGAGATGCTGACGTTTCAGTGTTTTCAAGGTGGTTGTTTGATATTGCAGAGGCTGTGGCTAAAGTTAGCCTACCAATTACAACTTATAAAATAGGGGGTAATGTACATGAACACAAGATAGAGAGACTAACAGATATTCCAAAACTATGTGTTATTTGCAATAAAAATCACTTGGTTGTGGAATGTGACAAGTTTTCTCAGATGAAGCTGTCTGAACGCTGGGACAAAGTACATTTGTTTAAACTTTGCCGTTTGTGCCTTCAAAAGCATGACTATTACCGCTGTTCCGATAAAAGGTGTCCAGTTGATGGTTGTGATGCTAGGCACCACAAATTACTTCACAAATTCAAGTCGAACTCCATGGTCACAACACATTCTACCCCTAATGTTGGCAAAACATTTTTCAAAATTTTACCTGTAACATTGTATAGCGAGGGTATTGTAGTAAAAACGTTTGCGTTTTTGGACGATGGTTCAAATGTTACTCTAATACAAAAGGATATTTGTGATCAACTTGAACTAGAAGGTAACATTAATAATCTGTGTCTAAAATGGACTTCGGATACTCGTCGTATAGAAGAAGAATCCATGGAAGTAAGTCTATATATCTCAGGCCGTTGCGAAAATTCAAAAAGGTATGAACTTTTAAATGTACGTAGTGTTAAGAACCTTTCTTTGCCAGAACAGAGTGTTTCTAGAAGAGATTTCGAAACCTATCGTCATCTTAAGAATATTCCTTTGCCAACCTATACCACAGTTTCTCCGAAAATTCTTATTGGTTTAAACAATGGAATCGTATGCAATTCCTTAAAGGTGGTTGAAGGTGCTGCTACTGAACCTTGCGCGTCAAAAACCAGACTGGGATGGGTTCTTCATGGTGGAAGCGATCTAACTATTGAAAAAACACTCGGATTTCACAAAATCAAACCATGTAACTGTGAGTACGAAATGGAGAAGTTACAGAAGATAGTATCGGAATATATGTCGTTGGAAAATTCTGGACAAAAATTCGAGTTGAGTTCGCCCGAAGAAAAGCGTGGAAAATTCTTACTTCAGAAAGCAACTAAACGTATCGGTTTAAGATTTAAAACTGGCTTGCTTTGGAAAGAAGACAATATAGGTCTACCAAATAGTTTTCCAATGGCATTAAAGCGACTTCAATGCCTTGAAAAAAAACGAATCCCGAACATATTCCCATTATTACGCAGCAAATAAAAACATTAGTGGAAAAGAATTATGCCCGAAAACTGTCTGAACAGGAGATTAGAGAATCTAATGGAATTACTTGGTATCTACCAATTTTTACTGTTTTCAACCCAAATAAGCGCGATAAAATCCGATTGGTATGGGATGCTGCGGCAAAGGTCAAAGGAGTTGCCCTAAATTCTATGCTACTAAAAGGCCCTGATTTGGTGGCACCATTACTCTCAGTTTTGTATGGTTTTCGATTAAAAAAAATTGCATTAAGGAAATGTTTCATCAAGTGCTTATTCGTAAAAAAGATCAAAATGCCCAGCGATTCATCTGGCGAGACGGGGATAATAGTAGAACTCCTGATGTCTATGTTATGCAAGTTATGACTTTTGGTGCTGCGTGTTCTCCAAGCTCGGCGCAATATGTTAAAAACACAAATGCTTTAGAGTTTAAGGACCAATTTCCAAAGGCGGTAGATTCTATCCTTAACCACCATTATGTGGATGATCTATTAGACTGTGCAGATACCGAAATCGAGGCAATTGAATTAGCGAGACAAGTGGCCTATATTCATAGCAAGGCCGGTTTTTTTTATCCGAAACTGGAAGTCAAATTCAAAGTTTGTAATGGAAAGTCTTGGTGAATTGGAAGAGTCAAACAAAATACCTATTGGAGGTAATGTTATGCACATGACTACAGAGAAGGTGTTAGGGATGTGGTGGTCAACAACAGACGATTATTTTACCTACTCCTTAAAATTAAATCGAGTCAATAAAGATGTTTTATCCGGCTTAAAACGACCCACAAAAACTGAAATACTGAGAACTCTTATGTCAATCTTTGATCCATTTGGTTTTCTTTCAGCATATGTGGTTTATTTAAAAATATTGCTACAGGAGGTGTGGAGAACAACTGAAGGTTGGACTGATGAAGTAAATGATAATGTCTTCAATAAATGGATCGTCTGGATTAAACTTTTACCTAATATTGAAAGTGTCAAAATTCCTCGATGGTACTCAATCCAACCTAACTCTTCAGTTCAACTACATATATTTGTTGATGCTAGCGAATCGGCGTATGCTGCTGTGGCATATTTTCGAGTGTTATCGGATGATAGAGTTCATATATCTTTAGTAAGTGCCAAAGTCAAAGTCGCACCGAAACAACCAGTATCAATTCCACGCATGGAGTTGATGGCAGCAGTTTTAGGTGTTCGTTTAGGAAATGCAGTATGCAGTAATCTTAAAATCCAACTCCAAAGACGTTTCTTTTGGTCCGATTCCAATACAGTTCTTTGCTGGTTGAATGCAGACCCTCGAAATTACAAACAATTTGTTATGTATCGGATTGCAGAAATCCTTGATAGCAGCAAATCATCAGAGTGGAGATATATACCTACAAAAGATAACGTAGCCGATGATGCGACAAAATGGAAGGCATCCTTTCAATTCGACATGAATGGTCGTTGGTTTAATGGTCCGGCTTTCTTGAAAAAGGATGAGGTAGATTGGCCTGAGGTAAAAAAACAAACTGCAAAAATTTCAGAAGAACTTAGAACTCATCTTATAATAGTGCACCATGAGATAATTGATGTTAAGTTAATAGATTTTTACAGATTTTCATCATGGAAGAGACTACTACACACTGTTGTTAAACTTTTTACTTTTATACACAAGTTAAAGATAAAAATTCATAAAAAAAGAAATGAATCATATATATTACCTGAAGGTTCTAAGTTATTTACAATGGCAGAAAATACGATCTACAGCATAATACAGTACGAATGTTTTAAGGAAGAGTTTGTTATTTTATTAAACAAGACTGGAGAGATTTCAAAATCAAGTGCCTTATACAAATGTTCTCCCTATATTGATGATAAAATGGTTATTCGTATGAATGGTAGAATTGGTTTGGCTCCATTTATACCGGATCATTTAAAACGTCCTATTATTTTGGCAAGAAATCACTACTGCACCAGGTTGTTAATACAAGACTTTCATGAGAAATTTTACCACATTCACCATGATACGTGCCTCAACGAATTGCGTCAATATTTTTACATTCCTAGATTGAGAGTGGAGTTAAAAAAGGTGCGTAGGAATTGTCAACTCTGCAAAAATTTAAATTCGTTACCTATAATTCCTGAGATGGCTATGCTACCAAAAGCACGTTTGTCTCCTTTTACGCGTCCATTTACCTACGTAGGTGTTATTTATTTTGGCCCAGTGTATGTCAAAGTTGCACGACACCAGGAGAAACGTTGGGGTGTATTATTTACATGTCTCACTATAAGAGCAATACACATTGAAGTTGCTCATGATATGACAACTGACAGTTGTATATTGGCAATTCAGAATTTTGTTTCTAGACGAGGTACACCATTACAGATATACTGCGATAACGGGACAAATTTGAGAGGTGCTGAAACAGAGCTAAAGAATGCTATTAAGAATATAGATTTTGATAAACTTTCTTTGGAATTTTCATCTGTATCGATAACATGGCACTTTAATCCACCAGCGGCTCCACATATGGGTGGCAGTTGGGAACGCTTGGTGCAATCGGTTAAAAAAGTTTTGCGTCAAATTATTCCAAACTTTACGTTTAACGATGTAACGCTTTATAATGGACTACTAGAATGTGAACGAGTTATTAATTCCAGACCCCTTACCTATGTAGATCTGGAATTCCCTTCCAATGAAGCTCTTACACCAAATCATTTTCTCTTGGGTTCTTCAAATGGCAACAAGCCTTTAGGTGACTTTTCAAAAGACGATTGTTTACTACGAAAAAATTGGAGAAAAATGCAGTATTTTTCTGATCTTTTTTGGAAACGATGGGTACATGAATATCTACCGACAATAACAAAACGTACAAAATGGTTCAAAAAATGTAGCCCACTTGAAGTTGGTGATATAGTTATTGTGGTAGATCCAAACTTACCAAGAAATAATTGGCCTAAGGGAGTTATAACGTCAATTTGCAAATCTAATGATGGTAACGTCAGAAGTGCCGCAGTTAAAACGAAAGGTGGTATCCTAAACAGGCCAGTAGCAAAGCTAGCTAAACTTGATGTTAGACAACCAAAAGATGTCCAAAATTGTGATGGTTAAAACGAGGTTTTAACGAGGGGGAGAATGTTCTGAACAAACACTTGTTTCACTTTAGACTTGTTTGCCCTTTATTTAAAAAAAAAAAATCAATTATATTAACTTTGAAAATAATGTAAAATAATTTGTTCACATACTTCAGTTGGAAAAATTTATCTTTGTGAAAACTATTAATTTTGAAGTTAATTATTTCAAAACTAAAATAAATTTAAAACTGAATATTTACTCTCAAAAAATAGTTTTATTTCCAACAAGGCCATTATGCCATACTGTATCGAAAGCCTTTTCAATGTCAAGAAATATAATACCTGTACTTCGACGATTTCTTTTATTATTCTCAATAATATTAACCACTCGTTTGATTTGATGTACCGTAGAGTGCTCTCTTCGGAATCCAAACTGCTGCTGATGTATAATGTTATTCTGTTCTGAGAACTCTACGATTCTTTTGTGGATTATTTTTTCAAAGACTTTATCCAACAAGCTCAAAATGCTTATTGGCCTATAGCTGGAAGGCAATTTTGGATCTTTTCCAGTTTTGAAAATAGGTATAACCCTGGCCTTTTTAAATATCATGGGGAAATGACCATTTCTCAAGAAGTAATTAAATAGTTTGCTCAAAGTTTCAAAAAAGTAATCGGGCATATTTTTTAAAATAATGCTGTTAATTCCGTCTAAACCTGGGGCTTTGTTATTTTTTAAAGAAAAAACAAATGTCTTTACCTCTACTGCATCTGTGAATTCAAAATTGTCATTGTCAGCGAGATTTACATTGTTAAGTTCCTGCACATAATTTAGAACCACATTATCTAAAGGTGATGAATTGTTGTTGGTGATATTATTGTTGCATCTAAAAACTTTCGCAATGGCATTTGCTTTTGCTTCACCGGTACTTAAAACTTCCCCATTTATATTTAGATCGGGGATTGCAGAATTTCTACCTTTTAAAGCTTTTGTTAGTTTCCAAAACTTTTTAGAGCCGGAAGGCAGTTTGGAAATGAATTTAGCCCACGCTTCATTTCTATCCCTTTTCAAATGAAAATCAATTAAGTGATTCAACTGTTTTAAAATGCTGATTAGTTGAGTTCTGTAACTAGGATCTCTACATCTTTTAAGTTTACGGTTATACTTGTTCCTCTGAGTAATTAGCATTTTAGACGTATTTGAAATTTCCCTCTGCCAGGGATTTTTCTGGCCATTTGGAATCTTGGAAAAAGCTTCTTTGACTATACTAACTAATTTATTTAATGACGAATCTAGGTTTATATTAAGCTCTATTTGTCCGATATTATGATTCTTAATTTCATTCTCGACCCAGTATTTAATTGCTGGCCAATCAGCCTGATTATACAACGGAAATGTAACAAAGTGATTTTGTGGTGTTCCAAAAATGTAACAAGATATTGGGGTGTGATCAGACTGTAAAATATTTGGATGTGACTGTAACTGCGAAAATGAAATGTTAGAGTTAGTAAGTAAAATATCAACCGTGGATGGTTGGACTGGAATTATATTTTGGCCGAATCTAGTATGTGTATCCGGATGATATACATAATAACTTGAACTTAAGTGATGTCTGTACAGTTCTTTGCCAGCTGAATTGTTTAAAATGTAAACTGGATTATAAGCAGAGATAAAACTTACGAGACGTCCACTTATTTTAACTTCCACAGAGATATTTTCTATGGTTATTGTTTTAATCTTTGGTAACAACTTATGATCTATGTAATTTTTAACCGCTATAAGCACACCCCCACCATGTGTTTGACGGTCTTCTCTGTATATTTTGTAGCCTCCAAATTTTAACCTATGATACGGCTTCAGGAACGTTTCGTTAAGAAGTAGAATATCAATATTTTTCTCATGGAGAACTTTTTCGAGCTGTGCAGCTGCTGACTCAGTTGTTATGCCTTGAGCATTCCGGTGCATAACGTATACATTTTGACTACCCATGATTTTATATAGCATGCTTGAGCATCATGCCAAGCACTCT
This sequence comes from Phasia obesa, assembly GCA_949628195.1. Classification (NCBI taxonomy): domain Eukaryota; kingdom Metazoa; phylum Arthropoda; class Insecta; order Diptera; family Tachinidae; genus Phasia; species Phasia obesa. The sequence continues at coordinate 118,432,037 of OX451215.1, read as the reverse complement.
TAATTTGTCAAATTTATTTCGACATTTTTCTAGTGCATCCACAGCACTAAAGAAGATTTCTAACAATCTCTCGTTAGATAAGTCATCATCGTTGTTGCTGTCGCGGGGTCTGTTTTTCGAAACCTCAGAGTACAAACTTTTCCTTTGGAAGGTGTGCTCTCGTGAATCAGTTGGTTGACTCTGACTTGACAGGTGTGGGAACTCAGTCTCATCATACACATGATTAATTCTCGACTTGTTGAAATTTGGTCTAGACTTAGAAGTTAATCGTAGGCGCATTTCTAAATAATCTTTACGGCAAGGGCATTTAGGATCGTCGGACCTGTGATTCGAGTTTCTTAAGTTCTTTTGGCTACAGTTGTGGCATTTATAAACAACATTACTCCCTTGAGTGTTTTTGGCCAATACACACTCAGTCTGGTCGTGATTGCCAGCTCAAACTGCGCAGACGATAACTCTATTGCAGTTTTTAGCTCCATGTCCGTACATAGAGCACTTCGTACATTGCGTAGGCCCTTTATTCCCTTTAAGAGGTCTTCTCCAGTAAACAGCAATATTGCAAAAGTACTCTATTTTCATAATATCATTTTTTGACACTTCTTGTTTGTTAAACTCAATCAAGTATATAGCGTCATCAGCTGTAGTCCTTTTGGTTACGATTTCTTTGACACTTACTGGGCTTATGTTGTGCATTTTAACCAATTCCTCCTTTAAAAGCTTTGCGTCTGTTCTTGGCAAACCAAATAACACTAACTTAAAGTGCTTTACGTCTTTAACTTCGTGTGTATAAAAACTGTACTTCAGTTCACTCAGCTTTTTTAACGCAGCTTCATACAGGACCATTGTATTGCATGTAACCTTAGTTCCAATTGTCATTCTCTTGAAGAAGTACTCCTCACCAAGTATTTCCCAAACTTTTGAGAAACTGTGACACGAGTCTACCACTATTGGTGGAACCCTTTCTTTGACTGCTCTTGCCTTTTCCTCTTCTTCATTTGCTAGCAAATGAAACCTGTTACTAGGACCAGGATCAATCCTTATCGTCTTAAATTTGGGACTATTCCCAAAGTAATCTCGCTTCTGGCTAGCCATATTGGAAGCGATTTAAAGGAAAAATTAAATTTTCAAGAAAAATCACACACGAGCAAAAAATAACACGTTGTTTACGATTGTGTTTTAATTAAATACCGTGTCTTAATAAAAGACTAACATAACAAAAATTGCCAAAGGAAAAGTTTGTACTCTGAGGTTTCGAAAAACAGACCCCGCGACAGCAACAACGATGATGACTTATCTAACGAGAGATTGTTAGAAATCTTCTTTAGTGCTGTGGATGCACTATAAAAATGTCGAAATAAATTTGACAAATTAAGAGTGCTTGGCATGATGCTCAAGCATGCTATATAAAATCATGGGTAGTCAAAATGTATACGTTATGCACTCAAGGCATAACAACTGAGTCAGCAGCTGCACAGCTCGAGAAAGTTCTCCATGAGAAAAATATTGATATTCCACTTCTTAACGAAACGTTTCTGAATATACAGAGAAGACCGTCAAACACATGGTGGGGGGGGTGTGCTTATAGCGGTTAAAAATTACATAGATCATAAGTTGTTACCAAAGATTAAAACAATAACCATAGAAAATATCTCTGTGGAAGTTAAAATAAGTGGACGTCCCGTAAGTTTTATATCTGCTTATAATCCAGTTTACACTTCTAATTTTAAAACTGACTTAGAACTTCTTACCAATTCGTTTAGTGACTATTTTATTTTTGGTGATTTGAATGCACAACATGTGAGTTGGAATTGTATTTCAAACAATTCAGCTGGCAAAGAACTGTACAGACATCACTTAAGTTCAAGTTATTATGTATATCATCCGGATACACATACTAGATTCGGCCAAAATATAATTCCAGTCCAACCATCCACGGTTGATATTTTACTTACTAACTCTAACATTTCATTTTCGCAGTTACAGTCACATCCAAATATTTTACAGTCTGATCACACCCCAATATCTTGTTACATTTTTGGAACACCACAAAATCACTTTGTTACAGTTCCGTTGTATAATCAGGCTGATTGGCCAGCAATTAAATACTGGGTCGAGAATGAAATTAAGAATCATAATATCGGACAAATAGAGCTTAACAATATTAAATTAGTTAGTATAGTTAAAGAAACTTTTTCCAAGATTCCAATTGGCCAGAAAAATCCTTGGCAGAGGGAAATTTCAAATACGTCTAAAATGCTGATTTCTCAGAGGAACAAGTATAACCGTAAACTTAAAAGATGTAGAGATCCTAGTTACAGAACTCAACTAATCAGCATTTTAAAACAGTTGAATCACTTAATTGATTTTCATTTGAAAAGGGATAGAAATGAGGCGTGGGCTAAATTCATTTCCAAACTGCCTTCCGGCTCTAAAAAGTTTTGGAAACTAACAAAAGCTTTAAAAGATAGAAATTCTGCAATCCCCGATCTAAATATAAATGGGGAAGTTTTAAGTACCGGTGAAGCAAAAGCAAATGCCATTGCGGAAGTTTTTAGATGCAACAATAATATCACCAACAACAATTCATCACCTTTAGATAATGTGGTTCTAAATTATGTGCAGGAACTTAACAATGTAAATCTCGCTGACAATGACAATTTTGAATTCACAGATGCAGTAGAGGTAAAGACATTTGTTTTTTTTTTCTTTAAAAAATAACAAAGCCCCAGGTTTAGACGGAATTAACAGCATTATTTTAAAAAATATGCCCGATTACTTTTTTGAAACTTTGAGCAAACTATTTAATTGCTGCTTGAGAATTGGTCATTTCCCCATGATATTTAAAAAGGCCAGGGTTATACCTATTTTCAAAACTGGAAAAGATCCAAAATTGCCTTCCAGCTATAGGCCAATAAGCATTTTGAGCTTGTTGGATAAAGTCTTTGAAAAAATAATCCACAAAAGAATCGTAGAGTTCTCAGAACAGAATAACATTATACATCAGCAGCAGTTTGGATTCCGAAGAGAGCACTCTACGGTACATCAAATCAAACGAGTGGTTAATATTATTGAGAATAATAAAAGAAATCGTAGAAGTACAGGTATTATATTTCTTGACATTGAAAAGGCTTTCGATACAGTATCGCATAATGGCCTATTGTATAAACTTAACTCTTTTAGTTTTCCTTTATATTTACAAAAAATCATACAAAACTTTTTAGACCAACGTTCATTTGTAGTTTTCGTGGAGCGCATCTCATCAGATGAAAAACATATACTCGCAGGTCTACCGCAAGGTTCCGTTTTGTCACCTACGCTTTATTCGTTATACACGTCAGATATCATCTACTCAGGAATCAGGAAGCAGCATTTTATGCAGACGATAGTGCTTTCATTTGCAGCGATAAGGTATCTAATTCATTAGTTAGGAAAATGCAAGAGAGCTTAAATTCAAGCCAAACATATTTTAATAAATGGAAAATAAAAGTCAACGATGATAAAACACAGGCCATTATTTTTCCATATAATAAGTCGCCAAAACGCATACCTTCTCAATCTATGTTGTGCCGTGGGAATGTTATACCTATTAAGTCAGAAATCAAGTATTTGGGCATTATAATGGATAAAAAACTAACATTTAAGCAACATGTCAACCAAATTTGTGAAAAAGCTATAAAGTGTGGTCGGGCATTGTTTCCCATACTCAACAGAAGATCTAAATTGAATATGAAAAACAAAATATTGTTATATAAAATGTGCATTCGACCAATTTTGAGTTACAGCTGTCAAGTCATACCAGAAAGCTTCAGATTATACAAAACAAGAATTTAAAAATAATTCATAATCTTCCTCGTAGGTATCCGACAAATTTACTTCACAGTAACTTTGGACACAAGATGATAAACGATTTCACTAGAGAACTGACACTTAATGAAAAATGCAGACTGTCAAACTTTGAATCAATAAGGAATTTACAAGGTAATCACTAAGATTCGTTCGTTAAGAATGAATGTATTAGTGATTATCCAAACAAATTTCTTTATAACTTCCATAGAGATCAAAAAGGTTTTTGTGAGCTATTTTCCTTAAGGCTGTATATTTATTGTTATTAGTTTTGTAAATTTAATTATAAGACTCTTATTGTTGTAGTACTTATAGTAAAATCTCATACCTCTGTACCTTTTATATTTTAAACTTGTAAATAAAGACTTTTATTAAAAAAAAAAAACAAAACTGTGTGCGTTATTCCAATTTTAATTTTTAAAACATTTTTTTCTATTATAAATAACTAAAAACACTGATTTTCTTCGAGAGGCAGTTCAAAATAAAAGAAAAATTTGGGGCCAGCAACGCGGATCGGGTCCAGCTAGTTATTAATAAATATAAACTTGTATGAAAACTTGTTTTACATATAAAACTTTTATACATCAAAAATATTTTTTTAATAGGCATATCTTGTCTTACTAAAGCCATTTTCAGACTATTATACTGAATATTAAGACTTGTCAATAACGTAAATCAAATGAGAAAGTGTGTTAGTGTGAAGGCAGTATGTTATCGAAATGTGAAATAATACGGAAAGAAATTTGACATCCCATAATACCAAACCATTTTTAGAAAAATTTCTTAACGACCAAGGCGAATTCATACCAGGTGGAGTCGATAGCCCAGCTGATTGTTTTTTGCCCTCGTTTTTTTGCTAATGTCTTGTCAAAAAATACATTGTTTCATATCTGGTAATCTAATGTCAAAGTTGTTGTTTTGTTGTAGTTGTTGTCCTACTGCTCACACCTGGTATGAATTCGCCTTGTTAACAACGAATGAGAAGAAATCAAGGCGAATTCATACCAGGTGGAGTCGATAGCCCAGCTGATTGTTTTTTGCTCTCGTTTTTTGCTAATGTCTTGTCAAAAAATACATTGTTTCATATCTTCTAATCTAATGTCAAAGTTGTTGTTTTGTTGTAGTTGTTGTCCTACTGCTCACACCTGGTATGAATTCGCCTTGGAAGAAATCAAACTCTACAGGACTGGCCACTGTTGCCAACTTTTTCTTACGATTTCCCACCAAATTTGTACTGAAAAACGCTAGAAACCGATAAATTTTTTGTTTAGCGGTAATTGAAGTGAAAAATAGCTAAAAATATAAAATTTACATTTAAATTCCAGTACATTTAAATTTTAAAGCGATTTCTGTTCAGTAGGTTATGTCATGGAATTTTAATAAAAATTAAAGAAAATTATTCAGGTAATCGACAATTTGTCGCATTGTAGGCAAACTTGAAAGTAATTTTTATCAGATATAGGAACGATTTATACGTTTTTGACAATTAAACAACTTTCACACTACTTACTTGCCAAACAAAGCACATCCAGATAAAGATGATGTTTTGTTGACATTTTATCCTGATGGAGTCATTCGTCCCATATATTTTTGAAAAAATTAGATTATTTCTCAAACATCAACTTGTAAAAATTTTAGAAAATTTAGTTAATTTAGTTAATACAGTTCTATTTTCAACGTTTATTAATAAAGCCTAAATGGTTACGTAAGCAAACAGAACTTGGAATGTCGAACATATTCACAAAGTTTTTAATAACCTATTTCACTCAGGCTTTTTTGTTACAAGAACACTTACTTGCCTACCGGAGCACATCCTGATAAAGTTGTTGTTTTATTTACATCTCATACTGGTGAAGTAATTCGAACCATATATTTTTGAAAAAATAACATTATTTCTGTGCTGTTACTTACGATATTCGATTCGATTTGTAAATGTTTAAAAAATACTATGTGACCTACCACATAGTCACCGTAACAATAGATTTATTGTAAATAAAAGCTTAACCCAGAGCTAGCTACATAGTACTTAACTTTAAAACTTTAAAAAAACGGCACTAAACGTATTATTGATGAGAAGTTCTGGTTCTCGCATGAAAGATGTAAGAACCACAAAGTCATGAAAATAATTTTCAACTGTCACTCGAACAATAAAAGTTGTTTCTTCCCCAGCAAGTTTAATTTGTTCAAATGCCTTGGATATTTAACAAAAATTTAATCTCTTAAATTCAATTTAAAAATCGATAGATTTCCCGCTAACCGCTAAAGGCTATGCTTCACTATCCTACAATTTAATCAACAAAAAATCTGACAGAATTCTGTCCTACTTTTAAAATCGTTTAAAAATGGCGTTGTAGATGCCATACTATCATAGAAAACAAGTTTTTGCAACTCTGATCGCATGGAAAAACAATATTTTATGAATTTTTTCAAAAGATTATCAAATCGTACGACTTGTCAAAAAGTGTGTCACACACATACATTTCTAAGACACACTATCATACTTTTTGAGCACACATGCATTTTTTGACAGATCGTACGATAGTATGATAGTGAATCATAGAGACCAAGTACCCCACGATTGGCATTGCAAAAACGCTAGATTTAGCTGCAAAATCTCCAAATTGGCAACAGTGGGAATGGCAAACTTTTTACATAGAGTTGCAAAAAAGTAGTATTTGCCACGTGCTTGACTGTAGAAAATGAAAAAATGTATGGGGAGGTAAGGAAAAAACATCTTAATTTAGTTTTTAGTTAATAACTTCAAAACCATTTCGCGCGCATATATCGCGCCACATGCAATCGATTGGGGGCTTAAATACGAATCTAACGCGGTGTTAGTTATTTCTTGAAAGACTTTCTAACAAAAGTTATTACGTAGCAAACCTTGGAAAATGAGAACGAAATTTAAAAATATTTTAAATTCGTTTTTCTCTCATTACTTCAAAACTATGTCGCGCGCACATATCGCGCTACATACAATCGATAGAGGGCTTAAATACAAATCTAACGCGGTATCAGTTGTTTCTTGAAAAACTTTCTGACAAAAGTTATTACGTAGCTAACCTTGGAAAATGAGAAAAAAATTTCAAAATATTTTAAATTTGTTTTTCACTCATTACTTCAAAACTATGTCGCGCGCATATATCGCGTTACATACAATCTATAGAGGGCTTAAATACGAATCTAACGCGGTATTAGTTGTTTCTCGAAAAACTTTTTGAAAAAAGTTATTACATAGCAAACTTTTAAAAACTAGAAAAAATATTCTTCAAAAGGTATTAAATTAGTTTTTCACTCATTACTTCGAAACTATGTCGTGCGCACATATCGCGCTTCATACAATCGATAGATGGCTTAAATACGAATCTAACGCGGTATCAGTTGTTTCTTGTTTCTGACAAAATGTATTACGTAGGAAATTTTTAAAACCTAGACAATGTCGTTGTTGGGATGGAGTAATACAATTATAGAAAATAGTGGCTTTATTCAGAGTAATAACTAATGTAAAAAGAAAATAGCTTAAGTAAGTGTCAAAAGATATGCCTCAACAGAGTTGCATTTATAACATATTTAAGTTGATATTATGGCCAGATTGATATATCAATACCTCGACTTAAACCTGGCTATACGAGTGACAAATTTATAAGCTTGGCACATCTCCAGTGCTTATCTTTCGTAAGTGGTTTCGTAGAAAATCAGCTGTCATATTTTCCGATGTCTCATACTGCAAAGTTCATTTATTTTATCAATGTGCTTAGATCGGGCATGATACGCGTCAGCAAGACATTATTATCGAAAATATCTTTGAATATTTCATGTTGAAACCTCCGAATCCATTCTGATTCCTGCACAGCTGCTGTCATTGCCATGTATTCGGCTTCCGTAGTTGAAAGAGCCACCGTTGCTTGTCGCTTGCTGTTCCAACTAATAGCACCATGATGTATAAAAATATAGCAGACTTTCTGTCTGTCATATCGGCAGCATAATCTGCATCGCAATAACCGTGTAGCTTGACATTACCTTTTTTATAAACGATCTTTGTACCTTTCAGATACCTGAAAATAAACCAAAGAGAAATATTATAATTGTATAGTTATTTTCTATAGTTTTCTATAGTTAGGCTTTCAAGGTCAAGTATTTAGTTTAAATAAAAAGACTATTTATTTAACATTACTTTTCCGACGTTTCGTTGGCAGTTTTTTCCAACATCTTCAGGGAAATTTTATTAAATCTGGCAACATTTTAAAATACAAAAGAAAAACTTAATTAATCACAGCTATAATCTAAATGGTAACTAAGTTTACTTACGTATATTCTTTTCTTTGTAAAGGTTGGACAACACTACACAAAACTTAAAATAATCAAAATAAATGCAAAATAAACTTAAAAAATTAAATATCACAGTAAATAAACTCCTCTCACAGTTGCTTTTATAACTAAACTAATGCTATGGTGTAATTTGCATTAGTATTATCTTTGTCCTCTTTTGTATTTATTGCACTTTCCGATTTTTGTTGAATTCTTAAGCTTTCTAACGTAAATCTATTATTTTCCTTTCTCTCTTTATCTAGAATCTTAATATCATCCAAGTTTGGTGTATGTTGATTTTCTAAACAGTGTTGTGCAAGTGCTGTTGATTGTTTTCCTTTTTTATGTCTGCTTTATGTTCGTCTATTCTCACACCTAAGTTTCTCTTTGTAGTACCAATATAAATTTTCCGCACTGCTCGTTCGGTTTGCCATCACACTTAATTTGGTTGACAACGTCACTTTGTTCTCTGCATTCTATCTTCCTTTTACCTGCGAGAAAATAACAAACTCTGGCCCAACAAACTTTTTTTTGCACACAATCGAAGAGAGACAAAAACTCTCATTTGTGCAGAAAAATGAGCGTTTTCTCAGTTTTGCAGAATGTGGCTGCCAGACCAGAGTTTTTTGCAAATAAATAAGTTAGTACTACCAAGTTAGTAATATTTTGTAGAATGTGCTGCCAGACTAACTTTTTTCCAAATAAATAATTTGGTACAACAAGATTAGTAATAAATTATTTAAAACCCATACAGAAATATTTAAAATTAAGGGCCAATTTTTGACTTCGTATTTATCCTTAAGTGGTATTTAAATATGAAAATTAATTTTTCGCCACGCTCTTATATGAAACTTAACTCATTTAAAGTCTATTTAAGTTTTACACATAACCATATGTTTTTATCAGCTTGATTTTGTCCATGAATGAAAAAATGTGAGGCCATTGACAGTATTTGTATTATTTTACACAAATTAATTAAAATATAATGTTTCCTTTTAATGAAAATATTAATATTACATGTATTATTATAAAATTATCTGCATTTGTTTTGATATTTTTTGGTACTACCATATTTTTACCACAATTAAGTAAGAACATTTAAATAAGACTGAAAAACTGAAACTGTATTTAAATACAACTTAAAATTAAATGAAATGAAAAAATGCGAAATCCCATTTGAGTTTTTTCAGAACACCAAACAATGCACCTACCACAAAAAATAATCAAAATAAACTTAAAGGACAGGTTTGCATTTACATATGAAAACTATTAAATCAAGTATTTCTTTTCCTGTAATAACATAAAAATTCTGGAGTGGCCTACAGAAAACAGATATTACATAAAGAATAAAAGATCAAAGTATATTCTAATCAAAAAATTATTATATTCGGTTTGGGGTGTCAAGTAAACTACCACTTGTTTCCTCTCGATTATGCTCTTCATCTTCATATACCAAAGGCACATACAGATTTTTTTTTTATGAAAGAATTTTATTTAATGTGTTTTATAATTGAAAATATTTGTAAAATTTATAAAAGGATAAAAGAAAACTTTTTTTAATACAAAAGCAGGAAAAAGTAATCTAAAGTAATAAATAGAAATGTAATAAACTTAGTAGCACTCTTAAGTTTTGATTTGATAATAAAAAAATATTGGTTATATAAAAAAAAATATTTAATAAATTTTACTGAAATTGTACAAAAAGACATGAAGTGTACCATTACACCAATGATGCGTCGATTGTACCTAATTTGATACAATAGTACCACAATCCCAACACTTGTATTGTGCGTAAAATCATTTTAGTATTGCCATATTTTTAAATTTTTAGTACAAAAAAACTTGGGATCACAACACTTTTAAGTGAATTAAAGTCTGGTATACCTTAGTTATATGTACATATTATTATACTTTTTTAGGCAGGACCAAGGCGAATTCATACCAGGTGTGAGCAGTAGGACAACACTACAACAAAACAACAACTTTGACGTTGATTAGCAGATATGAAACAATGTATTTTTTGACAAGACATTAGCAAAAAAACGAGAGCAAAAAACAATCAGCTGGGCTATCGACTCCACCTGATATGAATAAATTCATTAATTTATTAATATATTTTGTTTTTTTTTTGTCTTCAAAGCCTTAAAGGAAGGAGGAAAGATAGAAAAGGTAAGTCCCATAAGTGCTAAAAAAACATCTTGAAATAGTAAATTCATGTTTCCACGACAAAACGAAGCACTTGCTTCGCACTCTGTTAGGAGCCGGTAATTCTGCAATTTAAAGCAGGTGGTTGAAATTCCTCCAAAGTAACTAGATCTTAATCCGGTGAAATAATAAATAATTTATTCACAAAAAAGTGCTTACGATTTCTCTGTAGAAAGAATAGAAAAATTTATCACCCAAATACTGCCGGAAACTGATTGAGGTGATGCAAAAAAGTTCAAACGCTGTAGTTGCGCAAAAGAGCCCTGTAACTAAATTTCCTATTATAATATAATCCTGAACATAAATTAAGAATGTTGCAATTTAGTTAGTTACAATAATAAACAACTTTAATTTAATAGTTCTCCAATCCTGTGACAGTCTTAATTTATATTCAAGATGTTTTATATTCACTTTGATAACCCATTCATTTATAATTAACAGATAATTCAGTTACAAGGAAATTTTTCTGATATACAGCATTTGAACATTTTTGCCTCAATCAGTTTTTGGCAGTATTTAGCTGATATATTTTTCCATTCTTTTTAGTGAGAAATCCTATGGTCTTTTTGGTTATTAGATAACTTTTTAATTATTCTTTCAAATAACTCTAGGCATAATCTGTCGACTTAGAATCCGGTTAAGTTGGTGAAATTTCAAGTATCTGCTGGAATTTGAAGAATAACCAGCTCCTAACATTGTTGCGTATAAAGTTAGTGAATTAGCAACATTAAAACAATAATTCAAAAATCAAGGTCAATTATCACTACTTTAAAATACCTTAATCGAGCCAAATTTTGTTGCAATTGATGCGGATTTGGTACAACTTTATCAATGGGGCGGTACAATTTAAACACTTTTAGATCCCAACACTGCTTCAAACATGATTGGAGTGTGAACACGGCTGTTCACACTCCAAAAAATTGCAAAATTCAGATTTGACAATTTTTTTTAAAGTGACGATTTTCAACAAAGCCAAAAATATGAGTTTTAAAAACAGGGTTTTTGTATTTTATTTCTAGAGTAAACGAATTAAAATATTGTGGTAATTAAAGTCAAAAAGGACAGTTTAAGGGGATTATTGTTCGCTTTTCAATATTATGTGTACAATTCTTTAAATATGTTTTTTGTTAACTTCCAGTTTTAGGAGTATGGATAACTCCCAAACATTTTGTCAATAGAATTTATGGTAGAATTTAAAATTTAATGCATTTAACACATAGACAAAATTAGGTTAGTTTATTTCAAATTTTTTATGAAAAATTTGTTTTAAAGTACACTTCGAGTAGTCTTTATTTCTTTTGCATAAGACATAAATGTATATGTTTAAGTTGACTTTATGATTTTTTGATTGCTTTTTAACAAAAATATAAACAAAAAATAGTTAAAGAAATACTTTTTTAGTTTTACGATTTTTAAAAGCTGAAAAGACGATTTTTTATTTTTTATCGGGAAATTGACTATTCTTTCTTAAATTGACGTGGCAGCCCTGAGTGTAAAACACGAATGAGAAAGCGGAACCACAGCTGCCAGATTTAACGATTTTCTCTTAAATAATGACGATTTTTTACAATGCCAAAATTATGAGTGTTTTAAAATACATATTTTTGTATTTTTAGTTTAAACGATTTAAAAAATTGTGGTAATTTAAGTCAAAAAAGGGCCTAATATTATGTGTACAATTCTCAGTTTTCGAAGTGGTCGAGTATTTTATACTGAATTTTTTTTTAAATTAATTGTTTATATTTTTATACCAAAATAAGATTTTCTTTTGTTGATATTTGTTAGGTAAATTCATTAAATGTTAAATTATTAATTGTATCAATACGAAATAAATAACTATATGCACTTTTAAATTTCAGAATAACGTTTAATTGCGAAGCGGATACTATAGATAGTCTGGGAGAAGTTTAAGTGTCAAAAAGCCGAAAAATATTCTGTAAGTAATGATAAAGAGTTTTGCATGTATTTTTGAATAAAAAATTCCATGAAAAATGGTGAATTTAAGGGAATCCCCTTTTTAAAATCATGATTGAAACTAAATATCATGAAAATTAATACCTAACGGAAGTCAATGATATAAGTATTTCGTTTTGAGTATTTGGAAGTATGTATAAAAAAAAATAAACTTGTAAGCTATTTTTATAAAGTATTTTTAATTTTTGTAAATAAAAAATCCATGAAAAATGGTGTATTTAAGGGAAATCCCCTTTAATATCATGATTGATTTGGTAGTATAAATAAAAATAAACTTGTAAGCTGTTTTTATAAAGTGTTTAGATTAAGTTTTTTTAAATAAAGAAGAGTTAAAATTGACTGTTTTTTTTTCCTTCTTAAAATTTTAGGAACCCACAATGAAAGGATGTAGAATTAGTATTTTAGATATAAGAAATGTTGTTTTAAACCTTTCAAATTTTGAAAATTTGAAGAGTTATTCCAAGGCAAATGAAAATTTGTTTGAATGTATTATAAATTATTTAAATGAAAAAAGAAGCAAACACAATAAAATCAAAAATAATGCGAAAACTCGTAAACGTATTTCTATTATTGTAAAACGTATTTTAGAAACTCGAGATCAAACAAATACAGGCCATACAATGTCTGAAAACATACAAATTGACCAAATATCGCAAAACGATATTATGTTAGAAACTCGAGACTTAACAATTATAGGCCATAGAATGCCTAAAAATGTACAAAGTGATGTTTTATCACAAAACAATATCTTATCAGAACATGAAAAAGATAATGAAGGAAAACTTTTCGAAGATAATCCAAAAATCTTGGAATTGCAAAGTTTTCCAATGGAACAAGCTCTTATAACAGCGTTGTTATCTGATCTTGATGAAAGTTTGGAAACTCTTAATATTTCAAATAAAAATTTTAATAAAGCAGAGTGTATTAATGAACTTAATAAAATAGAAAATGAAGAAGAAAAATATTTTAGTGTAGACAAACTTACTTTGTTGTCTGATCTTGATGAAAGTTTAGAAACTCTAAATATTTCAAATAAAAATTTGAATAAAGCAGAATCTATTAATGAACTTAATAGAATAGAAAATGAAGAAGAAAATTGTTTTAGTCTAGAAAAATTTACAAAAACATCTAAATTTACAAAAACATCTAAAATACGTAATTTGAATTTAACGATAATTTTAAAGCAATTTTACAAAATTCGTTAAAAAAATTTAAAGAAGATTTTGTTCAAGACTTTAAATCAAGACTTAAAGTCTTGATTGAAAAAAAAATTCAAAAATGGAAGAAATTTCTCTTAATACTACACTAAGTAGTAAAAATAATATTCAGGAAAGTTCTCCCAAAGTATCTATAATCGAACAAAAGAAACGTGATCATACACTCAGTCCATTTGAAATAACAGATGAGTCTCCAAATGTTTCAGAATTTTTAAAATACAGAAAAACACCAAACCCAAAAGAAAAAAAGAAATGTTATACGTACAATATCTAAAAGTACGAAACCTTACCGAAAATTTAAAGCTAATATTTGGGATTTTAGTTTTTCTGTTGATTTGAACAGTGCAAAAAACACAAATCTAGACAAAATTACAAGAAAAAAAAATCTCGAAGATTTAATACGAGAAGAGTATTTAAAATATAACAATGTTTGTATTTTATGTTTCTACAACATTAAATATGGCATAGAAAATATTTTGTTATGTATATGCGTATTGCAAATTTAATGATTGTACTACATTTCGGTTTAAAATAAATCTTCAAGGAAATGTAACTGTTCATAGAACAAAGGAGTTACATCATGCTGAAAATGAGGTAAAAGTTGGTCAAATAAGGGGAGTAAAAAGACATGTAGTAAAAAGTAAGCTTAAGGGAAATAAGGCATATTTGTTCAGAAAGCAACAAATTTTGGATGCCGCTGATGATATTGCTGAAAAAGGCAATTTACAAAATATCCATAAATTAGAAACATTGAGAAAATGTAAATCTGAGCTAAATCATGATTGATATTATCACCCAGATCCATTTTATGCTCTGTATTTAATGCAAACAGGTTCCTATAAAAACTATATACATAGACTTGCTTCACCCTTTACAGTGTATACTTGGGAAAAGTATACTTTTGAGACAATCTCAAGTAATTTAAAAATCCTGGAAGATTCCAAATTTACATTACATTTGGATGCTTCAGGAGAAAGCGTAAAAAGTGTAATATGTGCCAAAAAAAGGATTCTAACATATAAATTAGTTTTACGCAATTTGAAATTAAAAAGATACTACCTATCGCAGAAGCAATTCTTTCTGCACATACTATAAAGGAAATATATGACTATTTAGATAATTTAAAGTTATCTCTGAAAGAGCACAAAGTTAAATATCAGTTCAAACCACCTTATTGTCAAAGAGCTTGTACTAACGTAAGTGCAACCTTATATGGTGCAGTACTAAAAAGTTTTAACAATCAAACATTGTTAGAGTATCTTTACGCTTGTGCTGCATTTTTAAATAATTTGAAAACAAATTCAAAACCAGATTTTGTTATACTACAATGGTGCAAATGTCATTATAAACATATAATTTGCAAGGATTTAAATGCGAAATTGGGCAAAAAGCACATTTTAAGGAATCTATTAAAAAATCCATTAGTAGCTGCTTTTAGTTTAAGCACTATTGATGAATGCCAACAATGGTTTAAACATATTTTTATAATTTTGCTTACTCCTTACAAAAACCATAATTTAGAAAACAGCCTGGAAGTTTTACGTCATTGTTTAACAGAGATTGACACAGAAAGCACATTCAAGGAATATAATCTTTTAGACAATGAAAAAGTTGATCCATTAGAATCAATAGCAAGAAATAGTCCATTCCAAAATATGTTCCTATCTATTTATAGTGAAATTGAAAATGATATTAAAAATATCAATAAATGGTATTCCCTTAATGAATATCGGCATGATGAAATTTTTGTGTTTATATTAAATAAATATTGCCCATTTATTGTTCTTTGGACCAATGTTATGGGTATTCATGTTGATCCATCAGGAGAACATATAAGCAATGCTCTAGTTGAATTCACATATCTTTTGCAAAAAAATATAATTCTGCCACAAAAATCTGTAAGAGCTGATGTTTTTGTTAATGAGAATAGATTATCTTAGTTCACTCAAAGAACTGCGCTACCATTACAAAATGTTTAGTTCAATGGACAAAGAAATTGAAGATACAATCACTTCTTTGAATGAGTATAATGAAATTGATCTTAACAGAAGACTTCACAAAGAACATTCTTACATTAGTTCAACACCTAATGAGAAAAATCGTGAAGAGGATAACTCATTGAATTTCAGTATTGAGGTAATCGAAAAAGATCACAGTTATACACAAATAACTTTAAAATCTGAACCAGAAGAAGAATGGGGTAAAATAAATTCCGATAAACAAAGAGCAATACGTCCTAAAATGATGCTTGAGTCCAAAACAAGTAAAAAAATAAACAAAAAAAAAATAAAAAGTAAAAAAATAAAAATATTCAAAAAAAAAGGAACACAAAAAACAAACTTAAAAATTATATCACAGCTAGAAATATGTTAAACTAATATCACAATTGGAGCAAAACTACTACTAAATTATTGCAATCATACAGTTGGCGCTGATGTTATCTTTGTCTTCTTTTCTATTTATTGCAGTTGTTGTTCTTTGCTAGATTCAAAACGTTCTAGAGTATATCGTTTGTTCTCTTTCATTTCTTTGTCCAAAATTTCTACATTTAAAAGATCTGCATTGTGTCTCATCTCTGTGCAATGTTGTGCTAATGCAGTTGTTATTTTTTCCTTTCGTATGTCAGCTTTCATGTTCATTGATTCTTCTTCTTTGTTTTTCCTACATATACTTTTCTGCATTTCTCTTGCGTGTTCCCCTTACATGTTAATTCATAAACGACATTACTTTGTTCTTGTTTTTCTACTTTAGTTTTTGTTTTTGTGAATAATGTGTTAATTGTTTTGTTTGGTCTATGCGCTAAAATTATTTGTTTTTCATTTATTATGTCATTTGTTGGTTTTCTGTAAGCTTTGGTATATAAGAGATGCTGTAATATTTCTTGGGGTTACCAGATGTGTTGTTTGTTTCTTCCCTGTTTTCCATATTTCTTGAATTTTTTATTATTTGTATTGGATAATTATTGTTTGTTAATATTTTTCTGACTCTCATAATAAAACTAAATGCTGTATTTATTTTCTGTAGTGTTGGTTGTGTTGAGTTATAGTTAATTAATCGTCCAAGTGTTATTGATTTTACGTACCAATCGGTGATGATTTTGTTTCCATACCTGTATAGTTTCATATCTAAATATGGTAGAGATTTGTCATTTTCCTTCTCAATAGTAAATTGAAGTTTTTTTATGGTATTTGTTAAAAGTTTTAATAATCGTTTCCTCGTCATCTTTTTTAATAATTGCAAATAATCAACATACTTAGTCAGAAATTTAAGTTTTATGTTTTGTCCATTAAGTTCCTCCAATGTGTGCTTTCTTATATTGTTCAAAATAAAGAGTATAAATTGACGAGAAAACTATATGTAAGTAAAATAAGTTAAACTAAGTTATCATGTTGTTGGTTATTCTTACCACAGATAACTAACCAGATTACCCACTTGTGACGTTTAAAAAAGTACATTATCATTTGTACTTGCAGCTTTCGATAAAGTGAATAAAAAGATAACAAAAAATGTTTAAAGCAATGAGTAAGAAGTACCAGCTATATGTTGCCATTACTAACATATGTTTTAAATAAAGTAAACAAAAATTGGAAACAAAATTTTAACAAAAATTATATTTTCTTAATAATATTTAAAATAAACTGGTACAATAATTTCGTTAAAAGTTATTAAAATATATTACGGTAGTTGCAAAGCGCAGTTAAAAGTTACAAAAATACAACCTGATCATAAAGTTGGAAAAAAATGTGCAATAAAAGTTTTTTTAATGGCATTTGTTCAAAAAGTCTTAATGTTAAAGAGAATTCAAGGAAAATTTGGACACAAATGCAGTTGGAAGCAGAGGAGTCCCGTCTAGATTATTTGATTCCTTATGGTAAACAATTTTATACATGTATGTGACTTCATAAGGGTTGTGCAATATACATAGATGCCTATGTGTATTACATGAATGGTTCTCCGGCGAAGTGCATGTTAGCAACCAGAACATAAGGAAATGTTCTTGTAGATGATAATGGCGGAAATGAAAAGATTATTCCGTCGATGCCCTATATAATGATACTTTATAATATTATTTCAAACCAAATCTAACGTTTTAAGGGATTCGTGTGGAATTGAGGACCTTAGAAACGAAAACCTAAAACAGTTTACAACTATATTTCATAAATATAAATAAGAGTGTTTGTCAGCAAACGAACTAAATCATCTACAATCAAACAAAATACTAGATTAGTAAAAGAAATGCAAAAATCTGATACAAAAATTTATAACTGCAACCGAAAATGTGTGTATGGAATTTTGATGCATCTTCGTATTTAGTTGATTTTTTAGTAAAATGGGTTCATTGAAAAGTTGTAAAATTGTACATGAGCAATGATCCCTATGGTTATTGATCTTATTAATCAACCACGACCGCCTTAACAGCAATGAATAAACGTTTATTTCTCGATAAAGAAAATAAGGTAAGCAAATCAATCTGAATATACTGTTATATATACGGAAAATAAATTGCATTTTAATTTTAGGTAAATTGTGCCACTAGTTCTGATAACTAGTACACATAATTTTTTTGCGGAAGATCTAAGTCCTGAAATATAAACCGAAAGCTTTACTTAACTGGCCCATTACACGCTATTCTCAAAATATAAAATCAATAATGTACCCCTTCGTATCGTTTGTGAAAAAAGCAGGAGCGAAAATGCCAAGGGATTGGTTCACGTTGCATTCGTACCAACATTCGGTCAACACGAAATCAATTATATTAAATCGTAATCATTAATATTAAATGATGCTGCACTAAATTGCATAAAAATACATATTTTTAGTTTAATTGAATTTAAATAGAAAATTTATTTTCAGTTTTCATATTTAGTTTTGGATTTTAAGTCAACATTTTAAATAAAGTAATTTATGTATTTTTATTTTCTGGTCTTATTAATGTTTTGTTTCTAATTTCAAGTAACGTTAACAGCAGAAAATGGTGAACGTAATACATAATAGTTTGCAGTTGTTGGAGATATTTGTAGCATCTTTTTTAATTTATTAGTATAAGTAGATAGGAAGAAAATTACAATGAAAAGAAACATGACATCGTTTCCAGCGCCAGTTTTTTGAAGGGAATGTCACCAATATTTAATTTGGTTAGATTTAAATACGACTGAAATTAGAAAAAACATGTTACATACATATATTAAAAAACTAAAAGGAAACTTGTAACATATTTATTTACCTTGAGATTCTAGTCACCATTAACAAAACAGGCCTGCCAACACAGGGTAATTATCTATCCAATGTAAGAATCTGCTTAAATAATAAATAAGACATACATATTTTAATCCTGCAAGACGATATTTTTGTAACATATCATTTTACATAAATCAAAGTAAATAATTCCAATTGTATTTTATATAGTTTATTTGACCTTTTTATTAATATTAATTTAACTATTTTCTTTTAAGCTTTAGGTCTTTAAATAATTTTATTTTTATTTTTTCGATATTTCGCTACTCCTTTGTGTAGCATCATCAGGAAAAATTAACAAATTAACGTTATGAAAATTACAATTAAGTATTGAAAAAATTTTCTTCAAAGTAACATATTTCAAAAAAAAATTTTTGTCATAAAATTATTAAAAAGTTTTTAAACAAGTACAAACAATAATTAAATTATTTCTTATTTACTAAATGTCTGTAAATTTGAGCTACATTATCTGTGTCTGCCTTAAAATTAATTCTCTGTGTGTTTGGTGTATCAATAATTTGTAACATTTCTAATATGTAACGACGTTTATAATTGTTTTCTGAATTTAGTACTGAAACATTATCAAAATTGGGATAGTGATTTAATTCAGCACAATGAGAAGATAATGCTGTTTTTTGCGAATTAATATTCCTATATTTTTGGTCTGATTTATGTCCTGCTATTCTAGTTTTAAGTTTATTTTTCGTTGTGCCTACATATACTTTATTACAATTTTCTTTTTCATTTCCGTTACAAGGTATTTTATATACTATATTTGACAATTCTAATTTTTGGATTCTATCTTTAGTTTTACTGAATAATTTGTTTAGAGTATTTTGAGTCTTAAAAGCCATTTTATATTTAGTATTATCAAAGATTTTAGATTTTTCTAAACGTTCAGATATTTCTGGTACATATATTAAAGATTTATAAATTTTTTGTTCTATAATATCTCTTGTATTTTGATTACTTCTTCTCCCATATTGATTTATTAATCTATTTGTTAATTGTTTTGGAAAATTATTATCATTTAAAATATTTCTTATTTTTTCCTTATTATTTTTATGGAATTCTTTATTACTAATTGTCAGAACCCTGTCTATTAAATTATTAGCTGCGTTAACTATTATTCGTTTACAATGTTTCGAATAATAGTTAATAATTCTTCCGGAAGACGTTGGTTTTTGATACCAATCTATTAATATGTCATTGCCTCTCCTTATGAGTAATGTATCTAAATACGGAAGTCTAAAATCAGACTCTATCTCAACTGTAAATTTAATGTTAGGATTAAATTTATTAAATGTCGTTAGTAAATTGTCAATCGGATATTATACAAAATAAATCATCTACATATTTTGTCAATATTATTGGTTTAATACTTAACTTTTCAATACTTGTGTCTAGTAATTTCTCCATAACAATATCTGCTACAATTGGGGAAGCAGGAGATCCCATAGGTAGTCCTTTCTCTTGTTTATAAATTTTATTATCGTATTTAAAATATCTGTTATCTTCAATACAAAATTTTAAGATACGTAAAAACAAACTTTTTTCTATACTTGTGTGTCTTTCTATGATATCCCACTTTTCTTCAATAGTACTAATTGCTAAATCAACAGGTATACTAGGAAATAATGAAACTACATCTAACGATATCAACTTTTCGTCATCTTTTATTTTTTGATTTACTATTTTATCTTTAAATTCTAGAGAGTTTTTAATGTTATATTTTGAATGTTCCGTTATCTTTTTTAAAATGTTTGTAATATATTTACATAATTCGTAAGAAGGAGTCTTGTTAACAAACCATTTTTCGTGTAACTTAAAACCTAGTTCTTTCTTTTGTATATTATTAAGACAATTAAACTTCTTTTTATGAATCTGTCTTACCTTTTCTTTTAATGAAGATAGAACAGCGGCGATGGTGCAACTATACCGGCCAACTTAATAATGGAGCAGTTGCAAACTGATTTAGGCGAAAGTTTTCAGTCATCTTTTGAAAAGATGACGCGGACGCTTAAAATTTCAACTTGCTATATTTTTAAAACTAGTTGTAATACCTGAATAGCTTTCACATTATTTTGTGTCACTATTAATATGAATGATATTAGTTTTCAGTAAATAATTCCAAAAATTTCAAACATCTATGTAATATAGTTCTTTTTTTTAGAAATTTGTTTTATTTTGATATTTTTTAACATATTTTATATTATAATAACATAATTATCGTATTTAATGTTATAATTGTATTTATATTTAAATTTAAAAAAAGATACACAATAAAAGCTAACACACATAGTTAAAATGTTTTTAATTTCTTTAATTAACAAAATGCTTGACTTTGTACAATGTAAAGACCAGTACGCATCTCTACGGAATTCCAGGTTTTTTGCCTTTATTTCTACAAAACTAAAATTCATCATGTGGTCGTTTGTAGAAATAAAAATCATGTAGTCGTGTTTTTAAAATATTATTGTATATTGTACACAATAACATTATATCAACACAGAAATGAAAAAAATAATATTTTAAAAGTGTTAAAAACATGAAATTTCAAAAATTACGAAATTTACGAAACAATTGCCTGAACATTAATTTTTGTTTCTGTTTAAGAAAAAAAGTCTACACTTTTTGTTTTAACATTCCTGTAATAGTCAAAAATTCCGTTTTGTTTTCTTTTTAGCTGCGTACTACTAAACTGAAAGTCGCCTGAAAATTTTCAAACCTGAATTTCAGGCTGTTTTTTCTACACACACTTCTTATGGCAAACTGAAATTCAGTCGAGCTGCGTACCGGCCTTAAAGGCTTAAACAAAATATTTAAAAAATCTTACTCATTATATTAAGCACTTAAAAAAATAATGGATATATTTTAAGATCTAAATGTATAAAAGTTTAAAAAACTATAAAATTTCAACTCAAACGTTTTACCTTTACTTTGGACTTACGTTAAAGTCGTTTATAGAAGCAGTTTCAGTCATAACAATATCTTCGTGTGGACTTGGTCAAACCTTTGCCAGCATCTTCTTTAGGCGAAATTTGCGATGTCACACTGCTGCTACATTCCATTGCCTAATTTCCAGTGCTAAGAGGACTTAAATTATTGTCATCTACCAAAACTATTTGTATCTGCCGGTTTTTCTTCTATTGCTAAGGCGAAATTTGCGATGTCACACTGCTGCTACATTCCATTGCCTAATTTCCAGTGCTAAGAGGACTTAAATTATTGTCATCTACCAAAACTATTTGTATCTGCCGGTTTTTCTTCTATTGCTAAGTCTTCTTATAATATTTTATCAGTTTTTGGTTGTCTATTTCTGGTAGTAATTCCTTATCTTTATTTTCTAAGGTTGTGTTTTAGAGTTTCCCATTAAGTATTCTGGTTCAATAGGTGAGGTTTTGTAATTGGACCCCAGGCCTCTTTTTTAATGAAAAACTCGGGCAACCATTCGCTTATAGCATTTCCTTAATTAAATAAAAAAGTTTTAAATATATGCCTTCATTTTTTATATGTAATATAATTTACTTAAGAGCCATGGGAGGATAATATATGTTCTTGGCTAAACAGCATTCAACTGCTAAATCATCAGTGTCAGTATCATCATCATTTTCCGTGTCCAGTTTTATGTCCGCTGATATAGAACCTTGAACATAAACAAAAATATAGTTTATATCTGTGGCCACAAGGAATAACAGCTAAAGTCGAGTTAGGACAGTAGAGTTATTACTACTGTTGTATTCACAGTATTCAAATGCACTACCACACAAAATTTTATCATCGTAGCTCAAAAAATGAGTATTTTATACCTAAAAAACTAAACAGCTAAAGTCGAAATTTTGCTCGTATGATTTTGGAATAACAGCCTATTACAATTTGCTTCAATATTTTAAAAAAAAGTTTCTTAAGTAGAATTAGGATTTTATTCCAAACAGTGCCGTGCGTGTATTCAGACGTAAAATGTCTGCTTAACTCGAGTTTAGTCATTATTCCGTATGTTAAATTGATAATTCTTCACATTAGGAATAACAACCAAACTCGAGTTTAGTCATTATTGAGTTTTTTTCGAGTTTCCAGTAAAAGACAAAGTCGAAATTGGTCGTTATTCCAAATGTGAAGAATAATATGTTCAAGGCCAAACTCCACTTAAGTTATTTTTTACAATTTGAATTGAAAAATCCTTCATGCTAAGTTAAATTTAGTCGTTTTTCCGTAACAGGTTTTCAGTTGAAGCATTTCTAAAGTAAAGTTAAGTTCATTTTCCAAATTTTGTGTGCAGTTCAATAAAATCTTAAATTGAATTTGGTTGTTAAGTGTAAGAGTTCATACAGAAAAGGATATCAGGATGTCTAACCGTGCAAAAAAAAATGTTAGAGTTAGCAGTAAAAAAAAATTCAGAAGTGTCATCGAGCGTTCAAGGTAAGTTTTAAATAATATAATTCCTTATGATGAAACGTTAAAATTAATTTTTAAACTTAAAGTTTATAGTGGAAACAACCTCGAGTAATTCTTTTCTTATTCAAAATGTTGAAAGGCAGTATCAAATTGATACAGATATTCAAAGTAAGTTTAACTTTTTAAAGTATGGTACGTAGAGTAGAGTCTGGACCATCTTAACAAAAAAGAGTTTTAATTTTTTTATAGACGACATGAGGAATAAGAAATTCAGTTTGAAGCAATGGCCTAATATTTCTCTAAGACATCAACCTGATCCCACAACAGTGTTTTTTTTTTTGCTGACGTTTTATGAACCCGTAGTTCAAAATGAGACCAAATCCTCAATCAACGGATTTGATTTTGACTTAAATAATATATTAAAAGGTATAGTTTTATATAAGTTCATATATTAACATCTGTCTTGTCTCCTATCGAAACTATGTGCAAAAAATTATGAAAGCATCTTTTGCAGGTTCAAATTCTGGAAACAAAGAAGAGTTGTTTATAACTGAAATTTTTAAGTCAATTAACAATGATTCATCATTATCTGAAAATTGTGATGACTCCGTCAAAGATCCAGACTATTGTGGTACATCGAGTAATGATAACGCCGTAGTTAAAGAGTTTCAGCTTTCTTCAAGTGTTTATAGACAATTAAATATGATTGACAAAAATGTGACTAAAATATGCTTTTATAGCGACTCCTGCACTGCACAAGTTTTTGGAACCAGGACATACACATATGGAGTGTGACTCGGATCATGCTCTAATTGAACGCAAGAAGAAAAAATCCAATATTGAGATTCAAATTCCGAGAGACTGGTATCAGTTTGTAAGATCCGTTCATCGAAAAATGAATGTAGTTGAAATGAGAGAAAAACATTTTCTTAATTTCTCGGAATTATTGAAAACGAAGTTTATTTGGAGACGTTGCAATGAAAACGGTGACAGATTCATTTGGAACGAAGTGCGATGGCATAGTTATACGAAAGACATTTCTTCTATTTTTTATAAAACCTCTTTAGATGTCGAAGAGCCAAAAGAGGAGTTTATTCGATCAGCAATAGTGATTTAAAAGCAATAAGTATTATCCCAGCTATATCACATGAAAAAAAAAGATCTTCTGGATATGCTAAGTCTTATCGATCCAGAATTTCACGCTTTTTATAGAAATCTTAATGAGAGTTCAAATGAACCTATATTCATCCAGATTTGGTAGATGAAGAGCAAGATGTCAATGCTTAGCTATTTCTGCATTTTTATAAACATTTCGTATTATAAATTTTATTTTAAGATAATCTTGCAAGTGGTCATTTGTATAACAGATATTTTAAAACCTTTCATTAATTTTTAATCTTATTAACTGATTTTTTTTTTATATTTTGATTTAAATATGACAAACATATAGGTCTGACGTATGTATATTTTTATGTTCATTAATTAATTGTAATCACAGCAACTGAAGTATAAACATACATATAACAATTTTATAATCCTTATAAATAAAAACGTTGAAAAAAACTTGCTATATCTAACTAATAACTTTTTATTCAGCAAAAGTAACAAAATGAAAGTGCATAATAGCTAAAGTCAATTCATTAAGTTTGATATAACAGCTAAAGTCGAGATAAGACTTAGAAATTTTTAGAAACGAAAAAGGAAAAGAAGCTTAACAATTTATTTTACTTATTTCTCTTAAGTTAGCTGCTTTTTCATTATGAATTGAATTGCAAATTAAAATATAATAAAATTGCTAACATCGAGCTTTCAAATATTACCTTAATCTTAATTCCCTGATTTCAGGCACCAATTTCAAACTTAAAAATGCTCTCCGGAAAATTTCTCAAAATAGAGTTTAGTTGTTATTCCTTGTGGCCACAGATATTTGGGTTTAAGTATTTAAAACATTTACTTACTATTTATTTTCGAAAACAAACTGCATCTTGACCAATAGGCCAATGTATAAATTGCTATGGTATTGGCATGAAATTCACAATTTGGATTGGTCATTACACTACGCAAATGCTATATGTATGAAGCCAACGTTCACTTCGCCGGAGAAACATATGTACATTGAACCCAACGTGCACTTGGCCGGAGAAGCATACATTCGTGCACAGAATCCTTTGCACTGCACAAACGATGTGAAGTCTAATATTTTTATATTAAAAGACTCGAAAAATTTGCACGGGACTTCTTCATCAAATACAATTTCACAATTTATTCTTT
Organism: Phasia obesa; assembly: GCA_949628195.1. NCBI lineage: Eukaryota > Metazoa > Arthropoda > Insecta > Diptera > Tachinidae > Phasia > Phasia obesa. The sequence continues at coordinate 118,406,589 of OX451215.1, read as the reverse complement.
TTTAAACCCAAAATCCACTGGCAAAACTTATTGTGTCAATATGTTTGCAGCTTTATTTTTACACGTATTTTTTTGTTTTATTTTTACACGTATTTTTTATGTTTTATTTTTACACTTCTTGGAGTAATTTCACTCTTTTTCAAGAAAATAAAACTTTTGCTTAAATTTAATTTCTATTTTTTTGTTTTGTAATTTGTAAACAATGACTACGTATAGCTGTTTCTTTTTACACGTTGTTTCAGACGATTCATGTTTTCTTCTTATTCGTCCAAATAAAAGTGTTAAAAACATATGATAAGTCCCTTTTTCAGCTGTCAGAGTTGGGTATTCTGGTTATTTTGTGCCCAAAAACCCGAAAGTACGGTTTTTGATTAGAAAAAAACAATAAATTTTAATTATTTGAAAACTAATCACCCGTATTTTTAATTTTGCAACTCAATTGAAATATTTTATTAAAATTTACCCACCAACCCCAACATTTTGGTCCTTCGAACCGGATCAACCCTCTTCCTACAAATAAATTGCCTTTTTCGGTAGCATTTCTTGACCAGTCTCCCCAAGAAGTTCCCAAGGGAGGCTTACGTAGGACTGGACTTTTAAGGTTTCTACATGCCATAATGAATACTCTGATTGAGCAGTTGCGTCGAGGTCTTCCAAGTAATTTTTCAGAGATTCTATTCTATTTTTCGAGATTCTAGTAGTTTTCTTATCCGTTTCGTGCAATCTTTAAGTCTAGATTTGAGTTGAGGAGATCTATGTGGTTGCCACTCTTTTCGAATTTTTCTTTTTTCAGCCAAGAGCCGCTCGACATTTACAAAATAAATTTGATTGTATCTAGCTGGTTGTCGGGTTAATGCTGCATGTTATCTTCTTCCTTAACTATCTACTTATAATGGGTGATTTTTTTGAGGTTAGGATTTTCATGCATTAGTATTTGACAGATCACGTGAGATTTCAGACATGGTGCCAAAGAGAAAGATGCTCAGTATGCTTTGACATTTCATCATGAATAGACTTACTAACGAGCAACGCTTGCAAATCATTGAATTTTATTACCAAAATCAGTGTTCGGTTCGAAATGTTCAAATGTGACAAATTTTGTTCAGCGATGAGGCTCATTTCTGGTTGAATGGCTACGTAAATAAGCAAAATTGCCGCATTTGGAGTGAAGAGCAACCAGAAGCCGTTCAAGAACTGCCCATGCATCCCGAAAAATGCACTGTTTGGTGTGGTTTGTACGCTGGTGGAATCATTGGACCGTATTTTTTCAAAGATGCTGTTGGACGCAACGTTACGGTGAATGGCGATCGCTATCGTTCGATGCTAACAAACTTTTTGTTGCCAAAAATGGAACAACTGAACTTGGTTGACATGTGGTTTCAACAAGATGGCGCTACATGCCACACAGCTCGCGATTCTATGGCCATTTTGAGGGAAAACTTCGGAGAACAATTCATCTCAAGAAATGGACCGGTAAGTTGGCCACCAAGATCATGCGATTTGACGCCTTTAGACTATTTTTTGTGGGGCTACGTCAAGTCTAAAGTCTACAGAAATAAGCCAGCAACTATTCCAGCTTTGGAAGACAACATTTCCGAAGAAATTCGGGCTATTCCGGCCGAAATGCTCGAAAAAGTTGCCCAAAATTGGACTTTCCGAATGGACCACCTAAGACGCAGCCGCGGTCAACATTTAAATGAAATTATCTTCAAAAAGTAAATGTCATGGACCAATCTAACGTTTCAAATAAAGAACCGATGAGATTTTGCAAATTTTATGCGTTTTTTTTAAAAAAAAAAGTTCTCAAGCTCTTAAAAAATCACTCGTTACTAATAAATTGAAAAAGATGCTACAACTATCTCCAACATCTCCTAACTATTATGTATTAGGTTTACCTATTTCTGCTGTTAACGTTATTTGAAATTAGAAATTATAAAGACCAGAAAATAAAAATACATAAATAACTTTATTTAAAATGTTCACTTAAAATCCAAAAGTAAATATGAAAACTGAAAATAAATTTTCTATTTAAATTCAATTAAACTAAAAGTATGTATTTTTATGTAATTTCGAGCAGCATCATTTAATATTAATGATTACGTGGTGGAGCAAGCTTTCGTGTTGACCGAATGTTGGTACGAATTCGACGTGAACCAATCCCTTGGCATTTTCGCTCCTGCTTTTTTCACAAACGATACGAAGGCGTATTTGATTTCATATTTTTAGAATAGCGTGTAATGGGCCAGTTAAGTAAAGCTTACGGTTTCTATTTCAGGACTTAGATCTCCCGCAAAAACATTATGTGAACTAGTTATCAGAACTAGTGGCACAATTTACCTAAAATTAAAATGCAATTTATTTTCCGTATATATAACAGTATATTCAGATTGATTTGCTTACCTTATTTTCTTTATCGAGAAATAAACGTTTATTCGTTAAGGCGGTCGTGGTTGATTAATAAGATCAATAACCATAGGGATCATTGGTCATGTAAAATTTTACAACTTCTCAATGAACCCATTTTACTAAAAAAGCAACTAAATACGAAGATGCATCAAAATTCCTTACACACATTTTCAGTTGTAGTTATAAATTTTTGTAGCAGATTTTTCCATTTCTTTTACTAATCTAGTATTTTGTTTGATTGTAGATGATTTAGTTCGTTTGCTGACAAACACTCTTATTTATATTTATGAAATATATGTAGTTGTATAATGTTTTAAAAAGTTTTCGTTTCTAAGGTCCTCAATTCCACACGAATCCCTTAAAACGTTAGATTTGGTTTGAAATAATATTATAAAGTATCATTATATAGGGCATCGACGGAATAATCTTTTCATTTCCGCCATTATCATCTACAAGAACATTTCCTTATGTTCTGGTTGCTAACATGCACTTCGCCGGAGAACCATTCATGTAATACACATAGGCATCTATGTATATTGCACAACCCTTATGAAGTCACATACATGTATAAAATTGTTTACCATAAGGAATCAAATAATCTAGACGGGACTCCTCTGCTTCCAACTGCATTTGTGTCCAAATTTTCCTTGAATTCTCTTTAACATTAAGACTTTTTGAACAAATGCCATTAAAAAAACTTTTATTGCACATTTTTTTCCAACTTTATGATCAGGTTGTATTTTTGTAACTTTTAACTGCGCTTTGCAACTACCGTAATATATTTTAATAACTTTTAACGAAATTATTGTACCAGTTTATTTTAAATATTATTAAGAAAATATAATTTTTGTTAAAATTTTGTTTCCAATTTTTGTTTACTTTATTTAAAACATATGTTAGTAATGGCAACATATAGCTGGTACTTCTTACTCATTGCTTTAAACATTTTTTGTTATCTTTTTATTCACTTTATCGAAAGCTGCAAGTACAAATGATAATGTACTTTTTTAAACGTCACAAGTGGGTAATCTGGTTAGTTATCTGTGGTAAGAATAACCAACAACATGATAACTTAGTTTAACTTATTTTACTTACATATAGTTTTCTCGTCAATTTATACTCTTTATTTTGAACAATATAAGAAAGCACACATTGGAGGAACTTAATGGACAAAACATAAAACTTAAATTTCTGACTAAGTATGTTGATTATTTGCAATTATTAAAAAAGATGACGAGGAAACGATTATTAAAACTTTTAACAAATACCATAAAAAAACTTCAATTTACTATTGAGAAGGAAAATGACAAATCTCTACCATATTTAGATATGAAACTATACAGGTATGGAAACAAAATCATCACCGATTGGTACGTAAAATCAATAACACTTGGACGATTAATTAACTATAACTCAACACAACCAACACTACAGAAAATAAATACAGCATTTAGTTTTATTATGAGAGTGCGATACCTAAGTGACAACAAATTTATCAACAAGAACATGGACAAAGTCAGAAAAATATTAACAAACAATAATTATCCAATACAAATAATAAAAAATTCAAGAAATATGGAAAACAGGGAAGAAACAAACAACACATCTGGTAACCCCAAGAAATATTACAGCATCTCTTATATACCAAAGCTTACAGAAAACCAACAAATGACATAATAAATGATAAACAAATAATTTTAGCGCATAGACCAAACAAAACAATTAACACATTATTCACAAAAACAAAAACTAAAGTAGAAAAACAAGAACAAAGTAATGTCGTTTATGAATTAACATGTAAGGGGAACACGCAAGAGAAATGCAGAAAAGTATATGTAGGAAAAACAAAGAAGAAGAATCAATGAACATGAAAGCTGACATACGAAAGGAAAAAATAACAACTGCATTAGCACAACATTGCACAGAGATGAGACACAATGCAGATCTTTTAAATGTAGAAATTTTGGACAAAGAAATGAAAGAGAACAAACGATATACTCTAGAACGTTTTGAATCTAGCAAAGAACAACAACTGCAATAAATAGAAAAGAAGACAAAGATAACATCAGCGCCAACTGTATGATTGCAATAATTTAGTAGTAGTTTTGCTCCAATTGTGATATTAGTTTAACATATTTCTAGCTGTGATATAATTTTTAAGTTTGTTTTTTGTGTTCCTTTTTTTTTGGATATTTTTATTTTTTTACTTTTTATTTTTTTTTTTTTTTTGTTTATTTTTTTACTTGTTTTGGACTCAAGCATCATTTTAGGACGTATTGCTCTTTGTTTATCGGAATTTATTTTACCCCATTCTTCTTCTGGTTCAGATTTTAAAGTTATTTGTGTATAACTGTGATCTTTTTCGATTACCTCAATACTGAAATTCAATGAGTTATCCTCTTCACGATTTTTCTCATTAGGTGTTGAACTAATGTAAGAATGTTCTTTGTGAAGTCTTCTGTTAAGATCAATTTCATTATACTCATTCAAAGAAGTGATTGTATCTTCAATTTCTTTGTCCATTGAACTAAACATTTTGTAATGGTAGCGCAGTTCTTTGAGTGAACTAAGATAATCTATTCTCATAAGATTAACAAAAACATCAGCTCTTACAGATTTTTGTGGCAGAATTATATTTTTTTGCAAAAAATATGTGAATTCAACTAGAGCATTGCTTATATGTTCTCCTGATGGATCAACATGAATACCCATAACATTGGTCCAAAGAACAATAAATGGGCAATATTTATTTAATATAAACACAAAAATTTCATCATGCCGATATTCATTAAGGGAATACCATTTATTGATATTTTTAATATCATTTTCAATTTCACTATAAATAGATAGGAACATATTTTGGAATGGACTATTTCTTGCTATTGATTCTAATGGATCAACTTTTTCATTGTCTAAAAGATTATATTCCTTGAATGTGCTTTCTGTGTCAATCTCTGTTAAACAATGACGTAAAACTTCCAGGCTGTTTTCTAAATTATGGTTTTTGTAAGGAGTAAGCAAAATTATAAAAATATGTTTAAACCATTGTTGGCATTCATCAATAGTGCTTAAACTAAAAGCAGCTACTAATGGATTTTTTAATAGATTCCTTAAAATGTGCTTTTTGCCCAATTTCGCATTTAAATCCTTGCAAATTATATGTTTATAATGACATTTGCACCATTGTAGTATAACAAAATCTGGTTTTGAATTTGTTTTCAAATTATTTAAAAATGCAGCACAAGCGTAAAGATACTCTAACAATGTTTGATTGTTAAAAGTTTTTAGTACTGCACCATATAAGGTTGCACTTACGTTAGTACAAGCTCTTTAACAATAAGGTGGTTTGAACTGATATTTAACTTTGTGCTCTTTCAGAGATAACTTTAAATTATCTAAATAGTCATATATTTCCTTTATAGTATGTGCAGAAAGAATTGCTTCTGCGATAGGTAGTATCTTTTTAATTTCCAATTGCGTAAAACTAATTTATATGTTAGAATCCTTTTTTTGGCACATATTACACTTTTTACGCTTTCTCCTGAAGCATCCAAATGTAATGTAAATTTGGAATCTTCCAGGATTTTTAAATTACTTGAGATTGTCTCAAAAGTATACTTTTCCCAAGTATACACTGTAAAGGGTGAAGCAAGTCTATGTATATAGTTTTTATAGGAACCTGTTTGCATTAAATACAGAGCATAAAATGGATCTGGGTGATAATATCAATCATGATTTAGCTCAGATTTACATTTTCTCAATGTTTCTAATTTATGGATATTTTGTAAATTGCCTTTTTCAGCAATATCATCAGCGGCATCCAAAATTTGTTGCTTTCTGAACAAATATGCCTTATTTCCCTTAAGCTTACTTTTTACTACATGTCTTTTTACTCCCCTTATTTGACCAACTTTTACCTCATTTTCAGCATGATGTAACTCCTTTGTTCTATGAACAGTTACATTTCCTTGAAGATTTATTTTAAACCGAAATGTAGTACAATCATTAAATTTGCAATACGCATATACATAACAAAATATTTTCTATGCCATATTTAATGTTGTAGAAACATAAAATACAAACATTGTTATATTTTAAATACTCTTCTCGTATTAAATCTTCGAGATTTTTTTTCTTGTAATTTTGTCTAGATTTGTGTTTTTTGCACTGTTCAAATCAACAGAAAAACTAAAATCCCAAATATTAGCTTTAAATTTTCGGTAAGGTTTCGTACTTTTAGATATTGTACGTATAACATTTCTTTTTTTCTTTTGGGTTTGGTGTTTTTCTGTATTTTAAAAATTCTGAAACATTTGGAGACTCATCTGTTATTTCAAATGGACTGAGTGTATGATCACGTTTCTTTTGTTCGATTATAGATACTTTGGGAGAACTTTCCTGAATATTATTTTTACTACTTAGTGTAGTATTAAGAGAAATTTCTTCCATTTTTGAATTTTTTTTTCAATCAAGACTTTAAGTCTTGATTTAAAGTCTTGAACAAAATCTTCTTTAAATTTTTTTAACGAATTTTGTAAAATTGCTTTAAAATTATCGTTAAATTCAAATTACGTATTTTAGATGTTTTTGTAAATTTAGATGTTTTTGTAAATTTTTCTAGACTAAAACAATTTTCTTCTTCATTTTCTATTCTATTAAGTTCATTAATAGATTCTGCTTTATTCAAATTTTTATTTGAAATATTTAGAGTTTCTAAACTTTCATCAAGATCAGACAACAAAGTAAGTTTGTCTACACTAAAATATTTTTCTTCTTCATTTTCTATTTTATTAAGTTCATTAATACACTCTGCTTTATTAAAATTTTTATTTGAAATATTAAGAGTTTCCAAACTTTCATCAAGATCAGATAACAACGCTGTTATAAGAGCTTGTTCCATTGGAAAACTTTGCAATTCCAAGATTTTTGGATTATCTTCGAAAAGTTTTCCTTCATTATCTTTTTCATGTTCTGATAAGATATTGTTTTGTGATAAAACATCACTTTGTACATTTTTAGGCATTCTATGGCCTATAATTGTTAAGTCTCGAGTTTCTAACATAATATCGTTTTGCGATATTTGGTCAATTTGTATGTTTTCAGACATTGTATGGCCTGTATTTGTTTGATCTCGAGTTTCTAAAATACGTTTTACAATAATAGAAATACGTTTACGAGTTTTCGCATTATTTTTGATTTTATTGTGTTTGCTTCTTTTTTCATTTAAATAATTTATAATACATTCAAACAAATTTTCATTTGCCTTGGAATAACTCTTCAAATTTTCAAAATTTGAAAGGTTTAAAACAACATTTCTTATATCTAAAATACTAATTCTACATCCTTTCATTGTGGGTTCCTAAAATTTTAAGAAGGAAAAAAAAACAGTCAATTTTAACTCTTCTTTATTTAAAAAAACTTAATCTAAACACTTTATAAAAACAGCTTACAAGTTTATTTTTATTTATACTACCAAATCAATCATGATATTAAAGGGGATTTCCCTTAAATACACCATTTTTCATGGATTTTTTATTTACAAAAATTAAAAATACTTTATAAAAATAGCCAAATACTCAAAACGAAATACTTATATCATTGACTTCCGTTAGGTATTAATTTTCATGATATTTAGTTTCAATCATGATTTTAAAAAGGGGATTCCCTTAAATTCACCATTTTTCATGGAATTTTTTATTCAAAAATACATGCAAAACTCTGTATCATTACTTACAGAATATTTTTCGGCTTTTTGACACTTAAACTTCTCCCAGACTATCTATAGTATCCGCTTCGCAATTAAACGTTATTCTGAAATTTAAAAGTGCATATAGTTATTTATTTCGTATTGATACAATTAATAATTTAACATTTAATGAATTTACCTAACAAATATCAACAAAAGAAAATCTTATTTTGGTATAAAAATATAAACAAATAATTTAAAAAAAAAATTCAGTATAAAATACTCGACCACTTCGAAAACTGAGAATTGTACACATAATATTAGGCCCTTTTTTGACTTAAATTACCACAATTTTTTAAATCGTTTAAACTAAAAATACAAAAATATGTATTTTAAAACACTCATAATTTTGGCATTGTAAAAAATCGTCATTATTTAAGAGAAAATCGTTAAATCTGGCAGCTGTGGTTCCGCTTTCTCATTCGTGTTTTACACTCAGGGCTGCCACGTCAATTTAAGAAAGAATAGTCAATTTCCCGATAAAAAATAAAAAATCGTCTTTTCAGCTTTTAAAAATCGTAAAACTAAAAAAGTATTTCTTTAACTATTTTTTGTTTATATTTTTGTTAAAAAGCAATCAAAAAATCATAAAGTCAACTTAAACATATACATTTATGTCTTATGCAAAAGAAATAAAGACTACTCGAAGTGTACTTTAAAACAAATTTTTCATAAAAAATTTGAAATAAACTAACCTAATTTTGTCTATGTGTTAAATGCATTAAATTTTAAATTCTACCATAAATTCTATTGACAAAATGTTTGGGAGTTATCCATACTCCTAAAACTGGAAGTTAACAAAAAACATATTTAAAGAATTGTACACATAATATTGAAAAGCGAACAATAATCCCCTTAAACTGTCCTTTTTGACTTTAATTACCACAATATTTTAATTCGTTTACTCTAGAAATAAAATACAAAAACCCTGTTTTTAAAACTCATATTTTTGGCTTTGTTGAAAATCGTCACTTTAAAAAAAATTGTCAAATCTGAATTTTGCAATTTTTTGGAGTGTGAACAGCCGTGTTCACACTCCAATCATGTTTGAAGCAGTGTTGGGATCTAAAAGTGTTTAAATTGTACCGCCCCATTGATAAAGTTGTACCAAATCCGCATCAATTGCAACAAAATTTGGCTCGATTAAGGTATTTTAAAGTAGTGATAATTGACCTTGATTTTTGAATTATTGTTTTAATGTTGCTAATTCACTAACTTTATACGCAACAATGTTAGGAGCTGGTTATTCTTCAAATTCCAGCAGATACTTGAAATTTCACCAACTTAACCGGATTCTAAGTCGACAGATTAAGCCTAGAGTTATTTGAAAGAATAATTAAAAAGTTATCTAATAACCAAAAAGACCATAGGATTTCTCACTAAAAAGAATGGAAAAATATATCAGCTAAATACTGCCAAAAACTGATTGAGGCAAAAATGTTCAAATGCTGTATATCAGAAAAATTTCCTTGTAACTGAATTATCTGTTAATTATAAATGAATGGGTTATCAAAGTGAATATAAAACATCTTGAATATAAATTAAGACTGTCACAGGATTGGAGAACTATTAAATTAAAGTTGTTTATTATTGTAACTAACTAAATTGCAACATTCTTAATTTATGTTCAGGATTATATTATAATAGGAAATTTAGTTACAGGGCTCTTTTGCGCAACTACAGCGTTTGAACTTTTTTGCATCACCTCAATCAGTTTCCGGCAGTATTTGGGTGATAAATTTTTCTATTCTTTCTACAGAGAAATCGTAAGCACTTTTTTGTGAATAAATTATTTATTATTTCACCGGATTAAGATCTAGTTACTTTGGAGGAATTTCAACCACCTGCTTTAAATTGCAGAATTACCGGCTCCTAACAGAGTGCGAAGCAAGTGCTTCGTTTTGTCGTGGAAACATGAATTTACTATTTCAAGATGTTTTTTTAGCACTTATGGGACTTACCTTTTCTATCTTTCCTCCTTCTTTTAAGGCTTTGAAGACAAAAAAAAAAACAAAATATATTAATAAATTAATGAATTTATTCATATCAGGTGGAGTCGATAGCCCAGCTGATTGTTTTTTGCTCTCGTTTTTTTGCTAATGTCTTGTCAAAAAATACATTGTTTCATATCTGCTAATCTAACGTCAAAGTTGTTGTTTTGTTGTAGTGTTGTCCTACTGCTCACACCTGGTATGAATTCGCCTTGGTCCTGCCTAAAAAAATATAATAATATGTACATATAACTAAGGTATACCAGACTTTAATTCACTTAAAAGTGTTGTGATCCCAAGTTTTTTTGTACTAAAAATTTAAAAATATGGCAATACTAAAATGATTTTACGCACAATACAAGTTTTGGGATTGTGGTACTATTGTATCAAATTAGGTACAATCGACGCATCATTGGTGTAATGGTACACTTCATGTCTTTTTGTACAATTTCAGTAAAATTTATTAAATATTTTTTTTTATATAACCAATATTTTTTTATTATCAAATCAAAACTTAAGAGTGCTACTAAGTTTATTACATTTCTATTTATTACTTTAGATTACTTTTTCCTGCTTTTGTATTAAAAAAAGTTTTCTTTTATCCTTTTATAAATTTTACAAATATTTTCAATTATAAAACACATTAAATAAAATTCTTTCATAAAAAAAAATCTGTATGTGCCTTTGTTATATGAAGATGAAGAGCATAATCGAGAGGAAACAAGTGGTAGTTTACTTGACACCCCAAATCGAAAATAATAATTTTTTTGATTTAAATATACTTTGATCTTTTATTCTTTATGTAATATCTGTTTTCTATAGGCCACTCCAGAATTTTTATGTTATTACAGGAAAAGAAATACTTGATTTAAAAGTTTTCATATGTAAATGCAAACCTGTCCTTTAAGTTTATTTTGATTATTTTTTGTGGTAGGTGCATTGTTTGGTGTTCCGAAAAAACTCAAATGGGATTTTGAATTTTTTCATTTCATTTAATTTTAAGTTGTATTTAAATACAGTTTCCGATTTTCAGTCTTATTTAAATGTTCTTACTTAATTGTGGTAAAAATATGGTAGCACCAAAAAATATCAAAACAAATGCAAATAATTTTATAATAATACATGTAATATTAATAATTTCATAGAAAGGAAACATTATATTTTAATTAATTTGTGTAAAATAATACAAATACTGTCAATGGCCTCACATTTTTTCATTCATGGACAAAATCAAGCTGATAAAAACATATGGTTATGTGTAAAACTTAAATAGACTTTAAATGAGTTAAGTTTCATATAAGAGCGTAACGAAAAACTAATTTTGATATTTAAATACAACTTAAGGATAAATACGAAGTCAAAAATTGGCCCTTAATTTTAAATATTACTGTATGGCCTTTAAATAATTTATTACTAATCTTGTAGTACTAAATTATGTATTTGGAAAAAAGTTAGTCTGGCAGCACATTCTACAAAATATTACTAACTTGGAAGTACTAATTTATTTATTTGCAAAAAACTCTGGTCTGGCAGCCACATTCTGCTAAACTGAGAAAACGCTCATTTTTCTGCACAAATGAGAGTTTTTGTCTCTCTTCGATTGTGTGCAAAAAAAAAGTTTGTTGGGCCAGAGTTTGTTATTTTATCGAAGGATGATATCCCAGTGTTTTTTTTCCGTGCATGTTAAAAAGTTACGTAGGAGCAGTGATGCCAAGTTAGCTCTTTTCGCGCTATTTTTAGCTCTCTTTGATTACCTGTCACGCGATTTTTTTACCTTTAGCACTTTTTCAAAAATAGAGCTAACATTGCTCTTTTCATTCTTAAGCAAGCCACAGACGTTACAACCGTCGTACCCACTTGATTAGGTTGTTCACGAGTTGTACACGAATTGTAACGCACACTAAATTGTATCGTTTGTAGAACATGCACACAACCGATTCCTAGAATTCCTGTTGCAGCCGTCGCAACGTATAAGGCTTGCTTTATAAACAGCGCGTTTGACACTTTATGCTTTCTTTAATAAATTTTCCCATTTTAGTCTTAATTTTTTCATCTTTGTTGTCATTTCAGAAGCCGTTTTATCATAAATAACAATATCTATAGTTTTATGCAGGCGTGTTCTGACAATCACTATTTGTCAAAGTGATTTGAAATCACATAAAAGGTATTCTACACACAAACATTTTTGAAATCATGTGATTAGAAATCGGAAATCATAGTTACTTATCTAGAGTGTGATTTCAAATCACTTGCTTATTTTTGCGAGTTCTATGTTGTTAAATTTATAACAAATTTCTTGTATAAATATTTTGAAGTGTTCTATTTTAATTTTTGTGGTAAGATTGCGTAATTTACAAAAAAATATTTTGAAGTAATATTTCATATTTAATTTTTTGTGTGTTTTCAGCTCCTTTTTAACTGTCAGATTAGGTATTTACAAAGTACAGCTACCCTTGCCAAAGATAGAAATTGCAATGGTTCCGCAAATAACGCCTTAAACCGCTTTTCTTATATTGCTTTCACTTTATGTTGAACCGTGTTCAACAGTTTTTGTTATTAATTTTTTTTTTTCATTGTTTCATTTATATTTTTATAATTTTAACACTATGGCTTTGCTATCTCTGAATTGTTACTCTTTTTCATTTTTTGTACAAGAAGTATGTACATAATTTGTTATTATTGTTTTTTAACGAAAGAGATTCATAAATACCTTACGGGTTTTATGTATTAATAGGTATAAGTTAGTTATAGTTCATCACTTAATAAAGCAAGAAGCTTGAAAAACTTAACTATAAGTTCAAGAGGAACTTACTGTTTTATTTTCTGGAAGAAAATATTTTTAGTAGGAAGAGGAGTTACCTCGCCCCTACATTTGGTCATTCGAGCCGGATTATTACAAAACACAACGAAGAAATTCCCGCTAGATTTTTTTTCATGCATATTAATAAAATAATATATTTGCATACTCTTCACACTTGCAATACAAATGTTCCATTTCCCACTCGTTCCACTTAAAACATAAACGATTTAACTACAAGAAGACCAAAGAGAACACAAGAGGTGAAACGGCGTATAAACAGGACGGCAATTAGTTGATTACGTTGATTAGTTTTCTTTTGTGTTATTTCGTAAACATTGGTTTTCTTTTGTGCTATTTTCTTATTAATTATTTTTTTATTAGTGTAAATGTGCGTAACTTTCATTAAATATATTTCTCAAGCTTATTTCACAACACCAAAGAGTTTTGATTGTTTGTTTTAATTATACTTTGTTGTTTAATTAAAGTTTTAATGGACAAATTAACTTTTAAAGTTCAAAGTTTAGTTTTTGTTTTGTTTATTTTTCTGATGTTCGTATAAATTCGTTAATAAATTTGTCTCTTTCTTGACAAGCTTAGGAAAGTTTGATTCTAGCCATTTTCATCAATCACTATTTACATCTTTGTGTACTTTGTGAAGAAGACGAGCGGCATTTATAAAAGTGGTCTGTAAAATAAAATATTAAAAAACTTTCAAATAAAGAAAAAATCAACGAAAAGAAGTTAAAAGTTTAACAAAATAAACACTGGTCTCTTTAAATTAATAGAGACAATAAACATTAAAGTGGCTGTGAAAAACAAAAGAAGTTATTTTATTATTGAAATTAAAAGTAACAAAAGTTCCACTAGAACATTTTAAAATAAGTATATAAGTGTGATTGATTACTCGTACCTACATTGTATGTACATATGTATGTATAAAGTGTGCAAAAGAATTTGGTGGTAAACAAGTAATCTTATATAATTTCGTAAAACAAACAAAAAGAAAAAGCTGTGTGCATAAAATAAAAGCAAGGGTTCCCGATACAAGAAAAAAAAACGGAAAAAAGGTGAGTGGGAATTCAATATTTTAAATACAAAAAATTCTTGGTTGAATGCATAATAAAGAAATAATTTATGGGAACTACAGTGGTGTGCATTTAAATACATCTACCTAATAAAAAATTAATTTATTTATTTTTCAGCGTGGGGCGATTTATAGTTGTAGTCAGGTGGTAAAAAAGAAATTTTAAAAATTTCTGAGGGAAAACAAGTGTCTCATACACAATATAAGTTAAAAACTATTAAAAACAATTTAATCGTCTCTTCGTAAATATTAATAATGGCAGCTAGAAGATGCAAATTCGACATCAACCAGATGGAAACATTCTGCAAGAATTTCGAGGCTGCAGCACCTGAAGATCGTTCAGTACCTTATCTAGAAGTACCTCACATTGAAATAGATAGAAGTGGGTTAAATTGAATGAAACTTATATAATAGAAGATGACAAAGAAGAACAGGCAGACTACAAGGATGAAGTGTCTCTGGGTTATGAAAAAGCTTGTGATAAGGCGCATAAAATTAAAGCTAAAATTATTGGTTTAATTTCTACAGCTACGACAGTGGATCAAAATGAATTATCTACAAACAATCAAACATCTATGTCAATAAAGTTACCACCATGTGACGTAGAGGTTTTCGAAGGAGGGTATGCAAAGTGGCCAACGTTCAGGGATATGTTCCAAGCAGTAGTCGGAAAGCACCCACATTTGGCTCCAGCTCAAAAGCTGTATCACTTACGCAGCAAAATGAGAGGGGGGCCAACCAAATCGTAAAGCGGTTTGATTAGGTTGATGAAAATTTTAGTTTGGTCTAGGAGGCATTAAAAAATCGATTCGAGAATCCACACATCCTAGCTCATCAGCAAATGAAGCAAATGTTTGGAATCCAAACCATCCAAAACGAAAGCGCAAAATCAATCAGAAATGTTCAAAGTGTACTTAGCGAAAGTTTAGCAATTTTGATTCACTTCAGCTTACAAAATCCTGGGATGCTATATTGATATATTTATGCATCTCCAAGCTGCCTGAGGAAACTATGCGAGCATGGGAGAATTCATTATCTGATCACAAGAATTGGCCCACATGGCAAGATATGTCTAATTATCTGTCGAAAAGGATAGAAATGATGGAAACTGTCATTCCACTCTTACTTAGAGCAAAACAGCGTTAGATTGAATTGCAAAATGTGTAAACAAAACCATCCTTTACGATTTTGTAAACAATTTAAGGCATTGTCGGTAAGCGATAGGATCAAGTTCGTCTTTTCCAAAAAGTCTTGTGTCAACTGTCTATCCCCTAATCATTTTAAGTCTAAGTGCCAAAGTACGAGTCTGTGCACCTTATGCAATCAGAAACATCACACTATGCTACATCTAGAGAAAGACGAAAAGATAAATAAGGATATTAGAGATCGTAAATCATCCAAACAATTTCCAACCCATGAAGAAAAGCCAACGTCATCACGTGTTGCTAACACGCAGGTTTCTCTGCCCATTACCCCTAGCAGCATTCCAGGAGACTCTGTCCACACTTACTTTTCTCGAAATGAAGGAACAACTCTTTTACCCACAGCCTTGGTCGACATCGAGCATTTAGGAGAAAAATTTGTTATTCGGGTTCTGTTAGATGTAGGTTCAGAGAAAACTTTCGTTTCTACTCGAATTCAACAAAGGCTTTCTATACCGATAGATTACCATAACTCTTAAATATCTGGGCTCGGTAGAACGGTAGTAGGAAATTCACAAGGGAGGTGTTCAATAATTCTAAAATCTAGGGTGTCTGACTTTACTATCAACATAAAAGCACTTGTAGTTCCAAAGCTAACGCACTTTTTGCCCTCAAGACATATTAAAGTAAATAGCCTTAAAGAAATTAAACACATAAAAAAAGGCAGATCCGTACTTTTTTAAGCCAGCAACCATCGATATGATAATTGGCAGCGATTATTTACCACTTATTAATTTAGATGGTATCAAACCAAACATCGCAAATAGACTTGAAGCAAGAGAATCTCATTTCGGATGGTACCTTTCGGGTCCCGTACCCAATAATGAAATTAATTCATTTTCAACAGTGGTACAAAGCTCAGATGATATGGCTCTTCAAGAACAATTAAAGAAATTCTGGGAGCTGGAAGAGGCAGATCAAATATATTCAGAAGCAAAGAACGATAATTATTGTGAGCAGTTCTACCAGCAGACTACAACACGACGATCGGGCGGTAGATACGTTGTTCGTCTTCCTTTTAAAGAAGAATTTCCACAGGAAATATTTTTGGGACCTTCGCGAAATATGGCATTAGCCCAATATTATCGTATGAAGAAAACTCTTGAAAAGACCCCAGACTTAAAAACAGAGTACACAAAAGTTATTCAAGAATACAGAGAGTTAGATCATATGGAACCAGTAGTTCACTTCGAGGCTGAAACTGATAAGCAATCTTCATTTTATCTTTCCCACCATGCGGTCATTCGACCTGAAAATAAGACCACTAAATTAAGAGTGGTATTTAATGCTTCAAAGAAAACCAAAAGTGGCTATTCTTTAAATGATGTATTGCACCAGGGTCCGACCCTTCAAACAGATTTGGTACAAATCGTGTTAGGTTGGCGATTTTGCAAATGATTGCGAACTACTTCAGTACTTGCCCCGGGAGGATCTTCTGGACGAAGATTTTTTGAGATTTGATTGGTCAAGCGTGGTAAAAACCCTAGGTATCCGCTGGAACGCTAAAGCGGATTATTTCTACTATTTCTCAGATCCGATAGAAATTTCAACTTCCACTACGAAGAGAAAAATTTTGTCAGGCATTGCAAAATTGTTTGACCAACTGGGATGGGTAGGCCCAATTTTAATAAATGCTAAACTTTTGATGCAAGAATTATGGAAAGAAAACTCCGGGTGGGATGAGAAGGTTTCACCAAAAATCTTAATAAAATGGAACTTATTTGTCAAAAATTTATCCGACTTATCAAAGCTTAAAATTCAAAGGTGGATTAATTTTGCTCCGCATTACCGTATACAAATTCACGGGTTCTGTGACGCAAATGAAAAGGCTTATTGTGCTATGCTGTTTATGAGAACTGAGAGTCCAGAAGGCAATATTAATAGTAATTTACTAGTTGCCAAGACGAAAGTGGCTCCACTAAAAAGAACTACCGTACCCAAACTCGAATTGTGTGGAGCACTATTGCTAACAAAATTGACTCGAAGTCTGGGTAATTATGTCAAGCTCTCATATGAATTATTCTTGTGGACAGACTCTGCAATAGTGCTCGGATGGTTGCAAAAGGATCCCGCAACATTGAAAACGTTTGTGGGAAACCGAGTTTCACAAATTCTCAGCGTCTCTTGCACAAATCAATGGAAACATGTAAAGTCTAAAGAAAACCCCGCAGATTTAGGCAGCCGTGGATGCTATCCTCAAGATCTTATTCGGAGCACACTCTGGTGGAATGGGCCCACTTGGCTTAAACAACCTAGGGATGCCTGGCCAACACCCCGCACTTTTGATCCCACGGATATAGAAACAAAGAAAATTAAAAGCGTCTTCAACGACAGTCATAGCTCCAACTTTCATTTAAAGGTACAGAAAATAAATTCAAACCCAAAGACATTACATTTAGAGAAAAATCAACTGAGTGATGTGTTAGAAGAATTTTCTTCATTGGATCGAGCTTTCAGAATCCTCAGCTATAGGCTTAGATTTATTCATCGTATCATGAAGAAACCTACTTCCACTGAAAACTTTATAACGGCCGATGAAATCGCATCAACAAAAACCCCTACTCATCGTAATCTCTCAACAAATCTACTTTCCAAGTGAGTATCAACGTCTAAAAGAAAATAGACCTCTATCTTCAAAGTGCAGACTTTTATCTTTGAGTCCATTTCTCGACAAAAATTACCATTTAAGAGTTGGCGGACGTCTTAATAATTCCGGACTTATTCGCCGGCCCTTTTAAAATTAAATCATCAAACTTAAGAAATTAAAAAATTTTTAAGGGTTATGCTGCAGTTTTTGTATGCTTCTCCAGACGAGCGGTCCATTTGGAAACTTTTTCTGACCTTTCCTCCGAAGCCTTCATTGCCTGTTTCAGCCGATTTACAGGACGCAGAAGTATTCCAAAAGCCTTATTTTCTGTTAACGGAAGAAATTTCATCGGGGTTAATTATGCACTGCTTAAAGACCACAACCAGGTTCTTAAAACTGCAGTAGAGGCTTTGGTTAATAAATACAGCTCCTTAGGATTTACTTGGTCATTTATACCACCTTACGCCCCTCATATGGGCGGTCTCTGGGAGGCTGCCGTTAAAAGCATGAAAACTCATCTAAAAAAGATTACCAACTCCCTATGTTTTACATTTGAAGAATTTACCACGCTGCTTGTAAGAATCGAAGCCGTCCTGGCCGTCGAGACCATTGTCACCCATCACGGAAAACCCAAACGAGGTTCTGCCATTGACCCCTGGTTACTTGTTGCGTGGCGCTCCTATAATTGCTCCACCTGAAGCCCCATCAGAACCGTCGCTACAAAGCTTAACACACTTAAAACGCTGGGATCAGCTGAAAGCCCTACAACACATATTCGCAAAAAGATGGAAAAACGAATATATTACTGAAATGCAACGTCGCTATAAATGGAAAAAGGAAAGAAATAATATAAAACCAAATGATATTGTAATTATAAAGGACGAGTTGTTACCACCCACCGAATGGCGCCTAGGTCGCGTCAATAACGTAGTCTACGGAAAAGATGGTAAGGTAAGAGTCGCAGACATTTTAACACAAAATTATATAATAATTCGAAGAGCCATTGTAAAGCTCTGCGTGCTTCCTACCACTTCAAACCACTAATTGTCAAATGAACACCACTTTAAAACAAAAAAAAATTTTGTTTATTAACACAAACTCAACAAGTATCATAGCAAGTAGTCGCACAATTTATTCTTTAACACTGTATATATTTCTTTGTTTCCTTTCTTATGTTTCTTAGATGGAAGAAAAGCGCCCCCGATGCCACCTGTGTCGCAAAAACCATCCACTAAAGTACTGCAGAGTGTTCATGTCATGGAGTGTTAAACTTCGACGCATCTCCATTAAGAACAAAGGATATTGCCTAAATTGCAACGCCAAGCATCACACCATGCTTCACCACGGGGTAAGTGACCCCTGGTCATCCAGTTTATACGACCTGAACCACGACCACCCGTATCCCACAATTGAAATGGAAGAGTCGATCTCCTCTGAAGAGCCAGACAACAACAACAATTCCATCAACCCGATAAAGGCCATTGTACCTCGCCATGAGGAAAGGTTTCATACAGCCTCAGCACCACCATCTTCAATTCCTATCAGCCTAGTTTTGATCGCACCCATTATTCGGGTCAATCTCAACTACAAAGGAAACAAAATGTACACTACATTTTTTCTCGACCCAAATATTGATGAATCGTGCCTCCTTCATAGTGTGGCTCGGATTCTCCCGGAGTTCAAACCTATTGAAGATTTGGGAAGCTTTGTTTTGGAACCCGCTTTCCCGCATCATGATCGGGATAAAGTTCCTATGGTGTTACGTATTGTCGACCGGATAAAATCCCACATTCCAACCCCTCTTAACGATGAGAATATCGCTCAACATTTCGCATCGTATTAGCCCCTAGCTCACCCCGAATTTGCAAGTTTTCAAGAAATCGACGGCGTTTTGGGAAAAGACGTTTGTGCAAAACTCATTAAGCCACCATTCGCGAGAGAAGCTGCAACCTCTGTTAACGTGCAAAATTCCCCGTTCGGATGGATTATCTTCGGAAAATGGAAGGGCTACATATGCCACACTTCGGCGGCCGGAGTATGTTGAACCGTGTTCAACAGTTTTTGTTATTAATTTTTTTTTTCATTGTTTCATTTATATTTTTATAATTTTAACACTATGGCTTTGCCATCTCTGAATTGTTACTATTTTAATTTCTGGAAGAAAATATTTTTAGTAGGAAGAGGAGTTACCTCGCCCCTACAAAGTTTGCTAAGTTATAACTTTTTCGTACAGTCTTTCCAGAAAAAAGCTATATCATGATTAATTCGAATTTGTGTCCTGTATCGAACGTATATAGTGGTATATGGGCAAGCGGAATGGTTTTCGAGATATTAATGAAAAACTAAATACTTAAATTTTGACAATTTTTGTATTTCCAGAAAAAACATGTATCATGACCGATTCGTATTTTTGTCCTCTATCGAACGTATATAGTGGTAAATGGGCATGCGAAATGGTTTTCGAGATACTAGTGAAAAACTAAATACTTAAATTTTGACAATTTTTGGAAATTAAAAAAGTTTGCTGGGCTATAACTTTTTTCACCACGATTAATTCGTATCTTTATCCTCTATTAAACGTATATAGTGGTATATGTGCACGCGGAATCATTTTCGAGATATTAGTGAATAACTTATAAATTTTCACAATTTTTGTAAATAAAAAAAGGTTGCCGGGTTAATAACTTTTTTCGTACAGTCTTTTCAGAAAAACGGGATTCCACGATTGATTGATTGATTGATTGATTGATTGAAAATTTAGTTTGTTATCTTCTCCTCGACTAAAAAGTTTGTTTTCTTCTCGACGATTTTTTTTTTTTTTTTTTTTGTTTAAACAAACTTTTTCATAGTTGCTTAAAGAGTACCATTTGAAGTGCAAAAAATTGTAAGCAAACTTCTGCGAAAATATAGCAATATTGGCTTAAATCTAGTTTAGCGTAGCTGCCCAGTCCAAAAAAAATATGTAGGGTGATAGAGAATTGAAAAATAATAAAAAAATGTGAAATTTAAAAATTGGAGGTCGCCCTTACCTTCCGAGTTATGGGCCTCTGAACTTTTCATATAAAACTGTGATTGTGTACTACATTTTTAAACAAATTAGGTCAATATGGGTATCAATTTAAAGCTTTTGGAAATATCTATCAGGTGTTGCTAAAATTTAAAAAAAGTTGATCCATTAAGACCCGATGACATTTTTTGACGAACATTTATGCATAGTACGTAGGAAACCTTGAGTATTTTCCTCCAGATTGGAAGGTTTGGTTAATAACTATGATTCCTAAACCAGGAAAAGACCACACAAAAGTAGATTCATACAGACCTATTAGTCTTTTATCAAATATATCAAAGCTGTTTGAGAGGATGTTAATAGCTAAGCTGAACCCCATTTTAGGCGACAAATGATGTATTCCAAACCATCAATTCGGCTTCAGAAAAAAACATAGCACAATCCAACAAACTCACAGGTTAGTCAACGTAGTTAAGAAGACCTTTGAAGAAAGAAAATACTGCTCTGCGCTTTTTATCGACGTTTCTCAAGCATTCGATAAGGTATGGCACGCGGGCCTAATACACAAGGTAAAACTGAGTTTGAGCTGTTGGATAGTTACCCTGAAGAAAACCTGGGGACAAGTGTCTTCAAGTCACCACTTTTGTCAACTATTGTGGTGACTCTTTGGCGACATTGTCAACAAAGCCTCTACATTTATATATTTGCCTTTGATGAGAAAAAAATCTAATAACGTTCATGATTTATTATCAAATCTCTTTTAAACATCACATAACTTAATGTAATAACGTGATTTTATTACATATACTTCAAAAAAGTATCAAAAGTTTAGACTGGAATTACTAAAGAGTACTAGTACATCACTAGTTCCAATGTCTACATATGGTCCAAAAAGAACTACCTAGTCAATAGTACCAATGTCAGTAGTGCATATTCAATGACAAGCATATGTTAAATGTCTATATTAAATAGCAATGTCTGGGGTATTATAAGTCACTAGTATTGGTGACTGTGTCAATAGTAAGTCAGTACAGTTTCACTATTGATATTTCCTGCAGGGTATTTAACCGATCG
This sequence comes from Phasia obesa, assembly GCA_949628195.1. Taxonomy (NCBI): domain Eukaryota; kingdom Metazoa; phylum Arthropoda; class Insecta; order Diptera; family Tachinidae; genus Phasia; species Phasia obesa. The sequence goes on along the minus strand of OX451215.1, from coordinate 118,384,692 downwards.
AAAGGAGGAAATTTTAAAACCGGAGTTTCCCAAGGTAGTATATTGGAGCCCATTTTATATTTGTTGTATACTTCAGATATGCCAATTAGTGACCGAGTCCATACATCGACTTTTGCTGACGACTCGGCATTTTTAAGCGTTCACGAAAGTCCCGAAGTATCATCACGATATTTACAAGACCACGTATTTAATTTAGAACAACGGTTGAAGTAATGAAGAACAAAGGTGAATGAACAAAAATATACTCACATAACTTTTACGCTGCGTAGGGATTCGTGCTCCCCCATTCGCATAAATAACCAAACGATACTACAGATTTCAGACGTGAAATATCTCGGCATACATTTTTACCGGCGCCTTACTTGGAAACACCACATCGAATCAAAGTTAAAAAAATTCAAAGGCGACAAAATAAGATTCTACGGATGATCACAGTTGCTCCCTGGTATATAACAAACTCGAACATCCACAAAGATCTAAACATGCCATTAGTTAAAGCAGAAATAGCTAAATATTTAGTAACGTATTTGAAGAAGCTTGAGTTACATCCAAATCCGCTGGCCCGAAACTTACTAAAGGAACGTGGTTATATTCGTCTAAGAACGAGGGACATTGCTTCTCTCGTCCGAACATCAGAGGGATGACACGCAAATATATCCGTAACCGTGAAACATACAATTTTTTCTCTAGCACTGGCTGGACGTAACAAGTATATTTATTTTAGACTAAAGCCTGGTACTCTGTTAAATTTTTCATGCGGAGTGATGTCATACTACATACATAAAAAATTTGTATGAAAAAGTCATGAAGAAATGTTGCTAAAGTAGTACTCTGTTTTTGCTGTGAAAAAACATTGAAATGTATCTGGCAACATTTTATCAAAGCTGTGAAATAAAGCAAATGGTCATTATTTCATGCGGAATTTTTCAAACAACAGCTAATCACCTGGCTTTTATTAACATTTGTAAAACAATGTGGTATACTTAAAAGCAATAAAATCGTAAAATTCTTCCAAATCGCGAGATAGACACTACATTTTAAAGTCAAATTTTCCTAGCAATGTAGAAAAAATTCAAAGGCGCCAAAATAAGATACTACGTATGATTACATCTGCTCCCTGGTATATAAAAAATTCGAACATCCACAAAGACCTAAACATGCCATCAGTTAAAGCAGAAATAGCGAAACATGCAGTGACATATCTAAAGAGGCTTGAATCTCATCCAAACCCTTTGGCGCGTAACATGCTGAATGAACCTGATTACTTTCGACTAAAAAGAAGAGATACTGCTCTTCTTGGCCGTACATTAGAGGGATGACCCGCAAATGATTGCAAAATCCGTGAAACAAACATTATTTTTGTCTAGCACTGTCTGGACTTAAAAAGTATATTTTTATTTTAGACTTAAGATATGATTAATTATTGTTAGTTCAAATATATTGAAGATACAATAACCAATTTATGAAAAAAAAAAAAATTTCCTTGTGAAATAATAAATGTTGCTCAACATTTTTCACAAATTCGAACAGAGTACTAGGCTTTAAGCTATGAGTAATTATTGTTAGTTCAAATTTACATACTAAATCATCAATCGTTAGTTGGTGAGAATGAAGTCTACCACTACCTAAATCTACCCTTTTGTTTTCATATTTTTATTTTTAATATTTACCACCTTGTATTTGTTTTTGCTTCAGCCAACCTTCGGTTAGCAATGAAATCTACTTATTATTTTCTTCCAACATTCGTTTTTAGTTAATACTAATCTAGTATCAAACCTACCTTTGTTGGGTAAACATAATTGCGCGGTGCTTTGCGATTTTTAATATTGAATGTTTGAAATTTGTATTAGTCGAACTATTTATTTTACATACAGCTGAAATTTTAAATCAAGCTTAAGTTCGTTTTTATTCTCTCTAAGAAAGAATAAATTAATTTACAAATTAGGTGATATTATTAAAGAAAAATTGGGATAATTTAATTTTCAGACACCAGCAGAGCGGAATGCACATTTTCTAGACAGCTACGTTCGTCATCAGGACTCTTCGTATCTATCTACTTTGGGTAGTGTTAGATGTAAGCATCATCTATTTAACTAACCAAACTTAGATAAAGGAATACGATACGGGGCACACGGTGACAACTCTTCGTTTAAAAAGTGTGTGGTGGTCTACGGGGTCCGCCATCAAAAAGAACTCGCAACTTTGTAGTTGTGTTGCTTTCTCTGTGTACACCATGATGTGGGAAAAAATATGTTAACCATGTGATTTAGTAATTCACACTCTTTCATGAACTTTTTGTATCCTACAGCAACATAAGGATTTTCTTTAAAAGACAATTCTAACTGTTTAAATCTTTTCATAGCATTGTAATCCGTGTAGGAAAACGTTGGTATACCTTAACCTTGAAGTAACCTTTTAGATGAACAGTTTAACGTCCTGTTTCATCTCTAGTATGAGTTGTCTTAAACAGATTTTCACGCAGTTCCTCTTCTTTGGACCACTATTATCTAAAGTTGCTCTTGTTCCCAAAACAAGCGGAGTTGCTCATCCACACATCACAGCAATTCTAATTCTAATATTTTCCATATGCAGTTTGTTAGTCCCTGATATCCACCCTAAATGAGTTTCTTGCAAAAGCAGACCATTTTCTAATCTTTTTATCATAGAAGGAGATCGATTTTCTGCGGTTTCATAAAATCTGAATCTGCAAGAACAAAGTCTGAGATGTCTGGTATAAATTTAGGATTAATTTTATTTGGTGCATATGAAGTCACACTAAGAACCACTAGTGCATTAATTTGCAACTCAAATCGTTTTTCATATTGTGATAAAATTGATAATGGTACAGATTTTTTTTTACAGTGACCGCTTGATTTCCTTCAATGCCAGAAACATTTACACACGTTTTGTATTTTGAAACTTGCATTATAAGAAAATTCTGATAAATGAAAGCTGTGAGCCTTGGTATATTAAGGTTCTTACGCACTAATTTTTTATAGCAGTTTTCAAAATAACTTTTACAGTAGGAAGTAAATCCTGGTAGAGATTTTTAGCATTGAGATTTATAATATTTGTACTTACAGTAGAAATGTTGGCTGAAAAGTTTTCGATTGAGTTGGGTTGTTTAGCAAAGATCAAGTATTTTAATTTAAGTTATTTTTAGAAAATTCACTATGATTGTGTGATGAGGCTCCTGGTAAATATGACATCTTGTATTTAGTCTACAAGAATATTACAAATGTCCTGTGTTTAGGCAATTTCGGCAAAGAAGATACTGATTTAAGAAGCTTCTTCTCCAATGAAGAATAATTGATAAACTTGAAAAACTTGTAGAGAGGTTGAAGTTTGTGGCAGCATAGGCAGTTATCATATTTTATAGTTGAAGCAGTGTGAGCTCGTATAGTTCTTGTAGGTTTTTTACGATAAGTCTTTGAAACTGAATCTTCTTAAGATTCTAGATTGCTAAAGGTAGTTTCCAGGAAGCTTAACATTTCAGACATCGGTGGAATGGTTGTTGTAGCTTCAAGTGATTGCTCCCACTCCTTACGAGTCTGCATTTCCAGTTTTTGCGTAATTAAATATATCAAAATTGAATCCCATGTAGAAATATCTATGTTTAAACACCTTAGTTTTGATAGACAGGTTCGAGTAGTATCTAATAACCCTTTTATATTTTAATAGGTACCATCAGAAACCTGAATAGAAAATAAAAATTTTTATATATGTTCTACCACTTTTCTTTCGTTGTGGAATTTTTTCTCTAGAGCATCCTATGCTAAATCATAACTGGATTCCGCTGACGGATATTCATTGACAAAGTCGTGTGGCGTTCCAGGACTCGAAGACTATAAATAAAAATATTTTTAAACCTTGTCAAAGATCTATTCTGATGTACTAGTGTTTGAAACATATCTCGACACGCAATTCATTCAAAATAATCCCCTGAGAAGGTTGGTAGTTCAATCTTTGGAAGTCTGTCTCCAGCAGAGAAGGAATCTTTGCGGCCGGTTGTTGCGAATGTACTTAGGTGGGCGGTTGGAGTCTGTGGGGAATTAGAGTCTAAAATTGAATCAAGAATATTAGTTTTTAATGAAATATAGACATCAATATAGACATAAATGTGTCGGTACTTAAATACGGCACATCTTCTTCAGAAATTAAGTTTTCCCGAAGAATTTCAAGAAGCTGTTCGTGGCCCTCTTTGAATATTTTATAACTGTATTCTAAAACTTTCAAAATAGTTTAGGCATATCCTTTAGACAACTTGTTTTTAGGTTTTGTATTGAATGCATTGGTCACACGTGAGCCAAAGTCTTCTTTTGGTCTTCAATAGCTTGTAGTGTTGAAGTCATCTTTCTTAAATTTACTTTTTATTAATACGACAGCGTAGTCGAGACGGCAGTTGATGGCTGCAGATAGGCTATAGCTTGTACAAAGTTTTTAATAGTACCGTAGACGAGACGGCAGTAGTAGGAATTATCGTATACACAGTGTTGGGTTATTTGTCAGCACATCGTCAGTTCCCGGGTTTCGGCACCATTTATGTATGTATATGTATGAGTTTTTAAAGATTTTATTTAAATTCAATTATTGTTACTTTTTTAGGGTTTCTAGTAACTTATTTGGTTTAGAATTAGTTTGGGGAAAAATCCCAAACAGACACTCAAATTTAAATATTTATGATAAACGTCGATGAAAACAGCGAAATAAATAAAAACAAAAAAAAACGTATGTATTTTTAAATGATGCGCCAATCTACCGCGCACGTTCTTGTGCGGTAAATGTGAATAAATCAATGCTGCCTTCCGAATACAGTGCGACCAAAACAATAATGGACAGTGCACAAAAACCCAAGACGCAACTTGGAATGGATAGATACATGACTGTTTTAAAAGGAGGACAAAGTACACAAAGAAAGGGCCTCGAAAGGAATAAATTCCCAAAATCGTTTTGCTATCTTAGATAGCGAAACAACGCCGTTCAAATCACCTCCAATATATTTAAGGGATAAAAATTCGAATGAGTTAAGGCTATGATCAAGGCGAATTCATACCAGGTGGAGTCGATAGCCCAGCTGATTGTTTTTTCACTCGTTTTTTTGCTATTGTCTTGTCAAAAAATATATTGTTTCATATCTGCTAATCGAATGTCAAAGTTGTTGTTTTGTTGTAGTTGTTGTCCTACTGCTCACACCTGGTATGAATTCGCCTTGGCTATGATTCACTATCATACTCAGTCGTACGATCTGCCAAAAAATGCATGTGTGCTCAAAAAGTATGTTAGTGTGGCTTAGAAATGTATGTGTGTAACACACTTTTTGACAAGTCGTACGATTTCATAATCTTTTGAAAAATTTCATAAAATATTGTATTTCCATGCGATCAGAGTTGCAAAAACTTGTTTTGTATGATAGTGTGGCATCGAAAACGCCATTTTTAAACGATTTTTAAAGTAGGACCGAATTCTGTCAGATTTTTGGTTGATTAAATCGTTCGATTGTGTAGGATAGTGAAGCCTGGCCTTTAATAAATAAATTAATTTCACTGTTGTGAATATGCCTTGGTACTAGGCTTTTGATAAAATGTTCCCAGAAACATTTCAATGTTTTTCCACAGTAAAAACAGAGTACTACTTCTGCAACATTTTTTCATGACTTTTTCATAAAAATTTTTTATGTACATATGTAACTTGACAGCATTCCGCATGATAAACTGAACATCATACTGGGAAATAATAAAGAAAAAAATAGACGCTAGCAGACTGTAATGCATTTATCAATAAACCCCCGTCTCCATTTGCTATCAACATGTCTTAACAAAAGTCAAACTTCATATAAAAAAAAAACAGTATTAAAAATAATGTTTTTTTTCATTGAAGTTTGACTTTTGTTAAGGCATGGTAATGTATAATGAAGACGGGGGGTAAGTATCAGCCAAAAGTTTGTCTGGTAACTATCAAATAGTTACCAAGTACCAAATACTACTTAATTATACAACATTGCATAGTTCCGTTCCACACTTGCAATTTGTGTTTCTAAGTCCCCTTTCACAATAGACAGAATCAGGGCAGACAGACGAGATTTGTAGGCAAGGAGTTGAAAAGTGTGTATTTCATGACTATCGTACTGGAAATTTTTTCGTTTCCCTTGTCTGCTTTTCCGATTTTTTCTGTGTTGCTTCACATTTTATTTCTTTTATAGAAATTCTCAACAATGTACATGTACCATAGATTTTTAAACACACACACACATGTAAAGTAAATAAATCCGAAAGTATAATGTGCACAAAACTGTCCGTCTTGTATATGTCCAATTGTGAAAGCATTAAGACAGAGCAAAATAGAATTCAAAAAATGTCTGCCCTGTTTCTGTCTATTGTATAAGCCATGATATAATAATAGAAGGTAATTCCATTCTCTCTTTTTGTCACAAAGTACACAGAGATGTAAATAGTGATTGATAAAAATGGCTATAATCAGACTTTCCTAAGCTTGTCAAGAAAGGGACAAATATAGTAACAAATTTATACGAACATCGGAAAAATAAACAAAACAAAAACTAAAAATTTTGAAAATTTTCTTTTAAAGCGTGTTCGTTGTTTAAAACTTTGTACTTTAAAAGTTAATTTGTCCACAAAGTATAATTAAAACAAACAATCAAAACTCTTTGGTGTTGTGAAATAAGCTTGAGAAATATATTTAATGAAAGTTACGCACATTTACAGTAATAAAAAAAAAATAAATAGAAAATAGCAAAAAAAAGAAAACCAATGTTTACGAAATAACACAAAAGAAAACTAATCAACGTGTGAAAGAGAAGGGTTGAATTAGTATTTTTGCCGTCCTGTTTATACACCGTTTCACCTCTTGGGTTCTCTTTGCTTTTTGTCGCCATATTAACGTTCTGACATTTGCGGGAATTATTTAAATTTGTGCTACCATATCACATACTTTGTGAAATCCCAGTTTGCGTTTTTTTCCCTTTATTCGAAATTTTAAAAATTAGTTTATATTATATATGTTTATATATGTAAGTCAACAAACGAAAATTGTTTTAGTTTAAATTAATAGTAATACAGTTTTGCAGGATTTCACAAATAAGATTTTTAATATCCCTATATCTGACAAATGTGTCTAAGGCCCCTATTATGAGTTGCATTCGATTTTCGATCTTCGCTGGCTAACGAACATCGAAAATCGAATGTCAAATTCGTATTATGAGTTGGTAGCACTGTCGAAAATTTCGTTGCACAACGAATTTTCAATCGAACACAATTTTGCTTTCGATGGTTTGCGTCAGTTTGTAAAACTTATTGAAAATGTAAGTATTTGTGAATTTTTGTTTTTTATATTAATTATTTTTTTGTTTTTTATGTAAATTAATTTTATTTTTTATGTAAATTATTTTAATTTCATGCAGGTCTAAGGTTGTAAGTACAAAACAACAATTGGCAAAGCTCATTTTTCTAATGAAACAAAACCCTCAGCTGCCACAAGGAATATGCACAAAAGTTTAAGCGGCAAAAAAATGGGAAGAAACCACGTAGGAGCTAAATTGTATGGGGCCACCCGTTAGAACAACAGCAAAATGGTCATATTAATTAATAATTAATTCAATTTTTTCTTTTATAAATAAGCAATAAAATATCTATGTATTTGTAGTGCCAGCTGATAAATATGTACTATGGTGAATAATCAAATTGAGTCAAATTCACAATAGCGCTATTTTTATCGAATGTGCGCCATAATACCAAATGAAAATTCGTTCGATCAGTACTTTCGACTACAGTCGAAGATCGAAAGTTGCTCATAATAGGCACCATAGTAATAAGTAAGTAAATCTTGAATAAAAATAAACAATTTATTATTTGTTTTCTTGCTTAAAATTTAACATCGTGACCATTTTTCATATTAGCTTAAAGACACAGTATACAGATTTCATTTGGCGCTTTTAAATTTTTTATTCAAATTTCGATTATCACTATATCTTAATTCCAACATTAATTCAATTGACCTCGTTCAATTTTGATTACTAATAAATTTCAGTTATATTAAACAAATATAATAAAAGTAATTATTTAAAATTAACAAATTTTCGTTTTCTTTCTAATAACTAATTATGTATGTTGGTACTTGTAAATAAAAATGTAAATGAAATAATTGTGGGGTATATGATAAAAGTTATGAGCAGGACTGTGTACAAATAAAATGCTATATTTATATCTTTTGTTTACATGCTGACTTTTTATTCTTTATTTGTCAGCAAGAAAACTTTTCAAAGTGTCGAGTGTTTAGCTCAAAGTAGGGAATTGACGTTCATCATCAACTTTTAGTGCATTTGGAGTAGATCGTTTTTGTTGTCTGTCACCAAAGTTACGCTGCTGTCTTGGTTGTCTGTCACCTTCAGGGCGTGGTCCTTTGTTATCACCACCAGGGCGAATACCGCGACCACGTCCTCTGCTAAAGCCCCCGCCACCCCGACGACCGTCGTTGAAGTTAAATTGAATGTCAACAATACGCTGCAAACGTCCAACACGTTGTGGATACATAGACGGATCATACTCATATTCTTCTTCACTGTCGCCTTCCTTCTTTTTGTTTAATACAACCATTTTTTTCCATTGAGAAGTATCCTCGCCTTCATTTGGTTTGCGAATGTTATACTGCGGCTTAGCTCGTTCTCCACGCAATGCCTTCCATTCATCAAGTGTTAATTCCTTCACTTCTTCTTCTGTAGAAGCAGGTTGTTCTGGAGTTTGTTCATTTGACGATTCCTCTTTGTCTGTTAAAGTAGTATCAGCTTCAGTTGTAGATTTATTAATGTCTTCGATTTCTTGTTTAACAGATCCCCAATTATGAGCACCAGCGCCATCTCTTTTTTCTATGGCTTTAACACCTTTAAGCAAAATAAAAATGTTATACAGTAAAATATTTGATTTCATAATTTAATTTATTCAATTAAATTAATTTTTCAGCCTTAATAAACTTTATTATAAAGAGATAAAGTAATAAAAATATGTACATTTGTAAAGAGAATAAAAAAGTATGTGCTTGTAGTAGTTTGTGTAAAATAATTTCTAATCAACCTCACCACCTATAAAATATAGGTACAATAAATAATTTCCCGTATTCTTTTTCTCTATAAAAGTTGTTTAAACATAAAAAATGATGAAAATTAGAACTACCTTGCGAAAAATACAAAACCGCATCAAAATTAGGCAGTAAATAAAACAAATTACATTAAATATAGGTTAATAACACTAGATTTCAAGATTATTATCACGTTCAAATATTAATAAATCTAATTATTGCCTGCTAAAATTGGCTTTAAGGTATGACAATCAACAGCATCATTGGCTATGTTAAAGGAAATTACCCGATTAGGTAATTTATATTTTATTTGGCTTGGTTTTTTACAATTTAAAAAAATTGTATAAACATCTTACGTAGCTTTGGTTTTTACCATTGTATCACGTTTAGATTTTTTTTGGTAATTTTTATTATTTATTCCAGTTTAAATTTGTCAGAGCTAAATTCCGTTCCAAAGTGCAATTAATTCAGTATTTTCCTTCTATAAAAAAAATAAAACGAACAAAAACAAGTAAAAGATCTATATTCGGCCATGTCGAATCTTCTATATCCTTCACCACGGTGATTTTATTTATACAGACATGTACAGCATTATCCATATTGTTGACACTTTACATAAATTAAACTAAGTCGTATGAGAAAAAACTTATTATTCACGCTTTAAAGAAATAGAATACAGCGGCGACGCAGCTAAATAAAAACAACTTCCATTTTCTTTTAAATACAATGTAATTTTGTTCTGTTTTAATATCATTTGTAAGTGTGTTAAATAAAATAGTGATCTTTGCATTGTTGTCGTAATTGCTTTCCTTAACCAGAAGTTTTCTGCATTTCGCAATTTATATGGTTGTACTTCACCGACAATTTTATCTGTTCACATAGATATTCTGGAGCATTACCATGTTTAGTTTTATGTATAAAACTGAGAGTATTAAATTCAAATCGTTGTTTAATATTTAGCCATTTAAGTGTATCAAGCATAGCTTGTACCGATGTATGTCTATTGCATTTTAAGATTGTCGTCATCATATTGTAAATATTTATTGCAGTCATTGTATGCACTTTATTTCTAATTCTCTTGAACAAACCAATTTTTTTTACCAATTTTTTTACATATGTATTCTATGTGATCTTTGAACTTCATTTGTCGATCTATTATAAATCCTAAATATTTTTATTTTTTACTTTTTCTACAACTTCATCATTAATTTTAAATTCGCTATTCAAATTATTTATTTATCAAATCTTATGAATGAATTCTAAGATTAAAAACTAAATTTAACGAGCACTAGCTGCCAGGACTATCAGCTCGATTGGAAAAATTATATACATTGTTATAACGTATATATTAAAAATTATATTAAAAATTAAATATTTACATTATTTATACAAGGACTTTTCTCTCTCATATAAAATTATAGATACTATTAATATTTGTATTCGTGGATTTTGTAGAATGATGAAAGCTGTTAAGTTGTTGCAGTGTTTGAGCCTCTGGTTGTGTAAAAGCGGGCAGTCATTGATTAGGTGGTTTACGGTTAATTTGCAATTACAGTTGGTGCACATGAGACTGCTGTTCTTTTTTAATATACAGTCATGAGAGAAAGCTGAGTGGCCGATTCGAAGACTAGAAAAGGCTTTTATTTTGTTTTTACTCACATTCGTTGGGTACATAGGTTGCTTAAATTTGGGTTGATGTTTGTGTAATAAGGGTGTTGTATTTTGTTATTTTTAACCTTAGTGTTGATGCAGCACGTTATTTGTTGGCGTAAGTCTATTCTTTCCACAGTATCATCTAAGAGGACGGGTGCGTTAGAAGCATATCGCGCAGCAATATCAGCTTTTTCATTTCCTGCGATTCCTATATCGCTAGGAACCCAGTAAAGCCTTATTTTACCTTCGTTATTTATGAGGGCATCTCTAATTTTAACAACTTTGTTCCACTTGTTATTGAGTGGATTTTGTATTGATTTAAGAACCGATAAACTATCTGTGAAAATCATGGTTTTAAATTTTGTTGTAGCGGCATATTGTAGCGCGCGTAAAATTTTTCTATAACTTCATCATTAATTTTAAATTCGCTATTCATACTTATTTCTAGCATTTTAGTCTTTTTAACCGACTTCAAAAAAGAAGGAGGTTATCTATTCGTCTGAATGTTGCTTTTTTTTATGTATGTAACCGCAGAACTCAGCCATTTCTGAACCGATTTTAAAATTTTTTGCTTTATTTGAAAGGTTATGCTTCAAGGTTGGTCCCATTTTAAAAACAGTTCATTATATTAAAAATTAAAGGGTGTCCCCATACAACATACATGTTTTTTACGTGTATTAAGAACCGTAAAGGGCAGCAAATTAAAATTTAAAAAAACTGTGTGCCGCTATAGCTCCCAACAGCAGAAATTAATAAAAAAATAAATTTAAAATTTAAAGGGTGTCCCCATAGGTGACATAATATGACCTATTTGGGTCTATCTTTTGAACCGTTATAGACTAAACCTTGAAAATTTGACAGAATGTCGACTACTATGACCGTTATAATAAAATGTATAAATAATCAAAATTTTAAATTAAAGGGTGCTCCAATAGTTCACTTAATTTGATGTATATGGCCATACTTTTGAATAGTTGTACACAGACCGCTGAAATTTACAAAGAACCTGTAGTGCTAAGTCAGCTATAACAAAAGGTATAAAATTTTGAATTTGGAACTTAAAGGGTGTCCCAATAATTAATGTAATTCTATGTATGTGGCCAAACTTTTGAACTGTTAGAGACAGACAGCTGAAATTTACAAGGAACCTGTATTGCAAAGTCCACTATAGCAAGTATACAATTTGAAGTTAGAAATTAAAGGGTGTCCCCACAAATTACGTAATTTGATCTATATGACCCTATCTTTTGAACCGTTAAACACAAACACTTGAAAATTAGGCAGAATGTCCACTACTTTCTCTGGTATGATAACAAATATAAATATTTGGAATTATAATGTAAAGGGTGTCCCAATAGTTCATGTAATTTGATATATATGGTTAAACTTTTTAACCGTTATAGACAGATAGTTGAAATTTACAAAGAATCTTTGTGACCAAGTCCTCTATAACAACAGGTCTTTAATTTAACATTGTAAATTAAAGGGTGTCCGAATAGGTGATGTTATTTGATCTGTGTGCCCCTATCTTTGAAACCGTTATAGACAGAGGCTTGAATGGTGTCCCCATACAAGACGGATGCTGGTGAAAATAACTTAACTTTTAAACAGTAATAGGGAGAGGCTTGACATTCAATAGTCTTTATTTTTTCCCTCTAATTTTGGCGCATCTTTTATTTGGTTTAAATCTAATTCTTACAGATTACTTCTTACATTTTTAGTTTAGAATTGGTGCCCTTCTATCTGTTTTGAAGTCGGTTTTGTTTTGCAAGAATTATTTTCATTTAATTTTAATTTGTTCATTTTTAACCATGTATTAACATTGTTTATGTCACGTGTTATATTGTCCTGACACTCTTCAACTGATAATCCTTCTGTGTATATGAGCGTATCGTCTGCATATAGCACCACTTCACATTTATCCAGAATACTTGGCATATCATTAGTAATCTGCTTTCTGTTATCTGGGTAAGATTTAAAACATTTAAGCTCTATGCCATTTATGCCATACATATATAATTTTCGAATTAATATTTTTCTGTCAATAGTTTCAAATGCTCTTTTAAAGTCTAGAAATATTTAAGATATCTAAGATTTTTCTATTTTTTTCAATGTTTTTCCACCGATTTATGACAAAATTTACAGCCATTTCAGATGAAAAATTTTTCCTAAATCCCGATGGATATTTTTAGAAAAATTTATTATCTTCCATATATTTTACCAACTGTTCTTTTACGATTTTTTCTTATATTTTTTCACATGTTTTTAACATATTTATGGGACGATATTCTTACCATTTTTTCGTTCTCGCCACCTTTTCAACTGGGGTAACCATGGTTTCTTTCCAGTTTTCTGGGAACTGTCCTGTTACTAATGGTATATTTACTATTCCATGCAAAATTTTCCCCATTATATGGGGACGAGTTAACTAAAGATGATTTACGTATACAGGAAGAATTTAAACTTAAAGACGGTCGACTTTACAAGGTGGAGGGAAATGGTTATTATTTCTATATTCCCGACAATGCAAGATATAAAATTGTTCAAACGTGTCACGATGAATTAGGACATGTTGGTGTTGACAAAACAGTAGCAAAAATTAAGGAAAAATATTGGTTCCCCCGACTAAGAAATTATGTGAAGAGATACATTGGAGCGTGTTTTGAGTGTCTATACAACAAACAACCAGCCGGTAGGAAGCAGGGATTTCTTAATCCGATAGACAAGATTGGCATACCCTTTCACACCGTGCATGCTGATCATTTAGGCCCTTTCGTAAAAGGCAAACGCGGAAATATGTACATTCTGGTAATTATTGACGGCTTCAGTAAATTTTGTGTTTTAAAACCTGTACGTAATGTAAAGAGTGAGACAACTGCCCGTGCATTTAACGATGTATTGACTCTATTTGAAACACCTAGCCGAATAATAACTGATAGGGGCACGTCATTTACTGGTTCCCCTTTTCAAAAGTTTTGCAGCGAGAAACATATTATACATGTGCTGAATGCAACTGCCACCCCCAGGGCCAATGGTCAATGCGAAAGATTAAACCGGACGATAACCCCTATGTTATCAACTTTGTGCAAGAAACCAAACGGTAGTGACTGGGATGAACACATTGGTATCGTGCAGTGGAGTATTAATAACACAATACATCACGTTTTAAAAACAACACCATTTAAAGTACTTTTCAATTATGAACCGAGAAGACTTAATCCTAACAAACTTGATGATGATATTCTAAACCAAGACGGCGATAAAGATGTAATAGAATTACGACGAAAAATTGTTGAACGTATTAAAGAAGATCAAAATAAGCAAAGAATACAATTTAATAAAAGACGATGCAAGGCTCAATCATATGTACCCGGAGATTCAGTTATGATCCGTCGAGAGTCTGGTAGTACCGACGAGTCCACAAAATTATCACCGCTATATAAGGGTCCGTATATGGTAGTAGAGGTCTTGCCGAATGACCGTTATCGTGTAGCCGATTTCCCAGATATTCAGCGTACCCAACGAAGTTATGAAGGTGTAGTAGCAGTCGAGGATATGAAGCGTATAATACCTCCCCCTGAAGATGTCGTAGAGGATAGTGCTACTGATGAGGAGCGCATTCCATCAAGACCCAAGAGAAAAGTAACTACTCCAAGATACTTAGAAGACTTTGAGCATTGAGCGGATCGAGGGCGATCGCATAAACAGGAAGGTCGAATGTTAGCTATGTTAATGTTAGCTATTAAACTTTATGTTACATATTTCGTTCGAATGTGTCATTTTGACCCATCTGGCAATATTGATTCTAATATAATATACATACTTACTTAATATAAAAGCACGTTGTTCTAATTGAATTCGCGCTAGATCTTTCGAGAAACACATTAATCATTTTTCCATTTCTTTTATGTATATATATATTTAATTTAACTTTAAAACTGAAATAAGATTTAATAAATGAATTAAAACTATAACCCTTGCTAAATAAAAAATTAGTTGGTTAATATCTATTAATTCTTCTTTATAACAAAATTTGTTTTTTATAGCTTAAAAAGCTTAATTGAAATTTTTATCGTTAAGAATTGTATCGACATGTTATTTTCTCTCGAGAAAAAGTAGAGGTTTGTATTTATTTTATCAGCTGACAGTAGTTGTCACCTTAGTTATGAATTATGAATAAGATCTATTACTATCTATTAACAAATTTTTAGTTTCTGTTTAACAAGATTCGACTTTAGTTACGATTTTAGAATATGCGCCAAAGTGTTTAATGTGAAGAAAAATGTTAAATCTATTTTATGTATTTTTCAGTATCTCCATATGCGCCAAAGTGTTTAATGTAAAGAAAAATGTTAAATGTATTTTATGTATTTTTAAATATTTTTCAGTATCTCCTGAAAATGTCATCCAAAGGATGACGAAATATTGAGAAAATAATAAGAATTATAAAAAAAGATCTCAAGCTTAACACTTATTTTAATAAAATTATCTATAAAAAGGTCAACTAAAGATTTTATATATAGGGTAATTTTTATGATGTGACCTGAAACTAGATTTGTTCCAAGAAAAACTACGATGCATTACACAATAAGATTTAAATAAATCAGTCAAGTGCGTAGGGTTCCGTACTATGTTTAGTACGCCTTTAAAAACTCAAGTTGTTAATTTTTTCATGTCTTATAGGGCACCCTTTATTTTTAAAATCAAAGTCACATTCGCGAAAATTGCATCGCTATTGAAACACCCTTTGAATTTTAGGAATTGTTATAACGGCCATGGTAATACACTTTCTATAAAAATATCAGGCCTACCTATTGCGGTTCAAAAAATAAGGTAATATACGTGAAAAACATGTCACTGACGGATCACCCTTTAGTAATTAGTAATTGTTACAGCGGCCGAAGTACAACATATACTGTAAACAATTTAAGATTCTACCTATTACGGTGCAAAAAATAAGGCTATTTAAGTAAAAATCATGTCTCTGTCGGAACACCCTTGAATTTTGTTATAACGGCCATGGAAATTCTTCTTCTATGAATATATTCTTCTATGAATATAATATATGTACAGTGGTGGTCCATAAAATAGAGCCACCTTTTACTACATATTTCGATAATAGGCCCTGCTCCATAATATGAGAAACAGCCCCACAGCATAATATTTCTGCCACCGTGTTTAATGGTCTTTATGGTGTATTGAGGAAGAGAGTTAGGACGTTTGGTGTTTGGTGGTCTTCGTACACAGTGACTGCTTCTGTCAGAGTTAAAAAATTTGTTTTTAATTCGTCAGACCACAAAGTTTCTTTAAGGGAATTAAGGACAGTAAAATGTAAAAAGTGAGACTGGCTCTATTTAATGAAAGTGGGCCTATCGTATGGGTCGAGGAAAGAATGGATGCTATTTTTTACACAAATCTGCTTAACAGATATGTGATGCCTTACGCTGATTAAAAAATACCGCTTCAGTGTGTGTTTCATCAAGACAATGACCCGAAACACACATTGTAGTGGGCAAAAGATTGGTTTGAAAAAATGGTGTTGATGTTTGAAGTTGGCCTGCTCAGTTGCCAGTCTTAACTTAACTTGTGGCGAATAGTTAATATTCCGATTGAGCCATGACAAAAACTTGTTGACGCTACGCCAAAACGGTGCTTATCCGTTATCAAAAATAAATTATATTCCACTTAGTACTAAGGTAATAAAGATAATTAAAGTATATTATTTTATTCAACTCTTGGAATTTTGTGTTTTTTAGATAATTGAAGTAGATGGCTCTATTATTTTTCACAACTAAAATCTTGAATTTCGAATGTTTGTACGTATATATTTCATTTTAAGTTTTTTATCAAAACAGGTCTATAGCATTTTAGTAGGTCAGTTGTTCGGTCACACAAAAATAAAAGCCCTAAAATTTTTTATGACGATTTAGTATACTTTTTTCTTTTTCGAAATATGTAGTAAAAGGTGGCTCTATTTTATGGAACACCACTGTATATCAAGAGTTTACCTACCTATTACGATTAAAAAAATAAGTCACTATACGTGAAAAACATGTCATTGTCGGAACACCCTATAATTTTTATTAATTGTCATATCGGCCGTGGCAACATATCTCCGATACAAAATTTTAAGAGTCTACCTATTACGGTTAAAGAAATAAGGAGTTATACATGAGAATCATGTCACTGTCGGAATACCCTTTAATTTTTATTATTTGTTATATTTTCCATAGTAATAAACCTCCTGTAAAAACTTCAAGAGTCTACTTATTATCGTTCAAAACTTAGGCCATATACACGCAAAGCACGACACTCTCGTGCTTTGCGTGTATATGGTTTAATTTTATATTGTTTAGAAAGCGAACATAGAGTTAATTACTGTCTGCAAATTTTAAGTGGTTGCCTCCTATAGCTCAAGAAATAAAGACATAAAGGCAAATAACACCTCACTTAGTATTAGTATTTATTGCTGTAGTGGTCACAGTTATACACCTTCTGTGAAAATTTAAAGTGTCTATCTATTATGGTTCA
This sequence comes from Phasia obesa, assembly GCA_949628195.1. Taxonomy (NCBI): domain Eukaryota; kingdom Metazoa; phylum Arthropoda; class Insecta; order Diptera; family Tachinidae; genus Phasia; species Phasia obesa. Next base: position 118,367,421 of record OX451215.1, on the reverse strand, counting down.
AAACTTAGGCTTTATACATGAAAATCACACTACTATCGGAACACTCTTTAATTTTTAGGTTTATTTTTTTAGACTTGTTCATATAGCGAACTAAGTTTTAATTACTGTTTTTAAAAACAGCTCTCTATCGGAACACCTCTTAGAATTTTCTCGAAATAAAAGAATTACTTTTTTATTCTTTACACACTGACGCTTTTATTGAGAATGAATAAGAATGAAAAATACAAAAGGAATTCAAGAATAAAAAACAAAACAAAATAGTGATGTCAACGTGACAAAACAAATAGTGATGTTAACATGTGAGTTGCGCTTTTAGTGCACTTTTTCTAACTACACCCTAGAAGTTTTAGTATTTGTCGCTATAGCGGCAACAGCTATACATCATCTGTGAAAATTTCAAGAGTCTACCTATTACGGTTCCAGAGATAAAAGGAGCTCACAGACGGACAGACAGACCCTTTGGGTACGGAACTCTAAAAAGGATAGTGACGAGATGATAAACATTTAAAAAAAGTGCATAAAGGAACCTGGTGAAAAAATTACTTGACATAAAGTGATATAAAAAGGAACTACTCAATTGAATGAAAGAGGAGCGGAGATGGATCACTAAATTAAAACTTACATGTGAGGATTGTAACCTCACTACGTTGTGCCAGAAAAAATAACTAAGATCGATACTGGACCAACACAGGCTTCGCTTACTAAAGGTTTCCTGCATAGCCGGCCTTCGGCCGGGTGCAAGCATTTTCTCCTCTATGGTATGACCAACACCAGCTTTTCTTACTAAAGGCTTCCCGCATAGCCGGCCTTCGGCCGGGCGCAAAGGTTTTCTCCTCTTTGGTATAACCAACACCGACTTTGCTTACTAAAGTTTTCCTGGACGTAAGGATCTTCTCCTATATGGTATGACCAACACCGGCTTCCTTTACTAAAATTTTCCTACGTACTATGCACAAATTATCGGCAAAAAATGTCATCGGTTCTTAATGGGTTAATTTTTTTTAAATTTTAGCACCACCTGATAGATATTTCCAAAAGTTTTAAATTGATACCCATATTGACCTAATTTTTTCAAAAATGTAGTACACAATCATTTCATATGAAAAGTTACGAGGCCCATAACTCCAAAAGTAAGTCGACCGCCAACTTTTTTATTTTACATTTTTTTATTATTTTTAAGTCTCTATCACCCTGTATATTTTTTTTTAATTGGTCAAGCTTCACTAAACTAGATTTAAGCCAAATTTAAAAATATTAACATTTGAGTTACAAGTTATAACTTACGTATCTACATATATCTAAGTTATAACTAAACTTTTTGCATCATTTCGAAAATAAATCCTTTTCAAAACACTGTGCGCTTGTTATTAGTGCAATGAAAATGGCGTCTAAAACCGTTATCATTAATCACACATCAATTAATATATAGAGGAGGTTTTTTAACTTGCCTGTCTTATCGGACCCAGATTGGCGATCAAACTCACGTTTACCACTACGGAATACTCCCTCACGATTACGTGGTTGTCCTCTATTATCACGATCTCTAAATTGGCGTTGCTCACGTTGCTCGTTGCCAAATTCACCATCACGAAGGATTCGTCGAATATTTCTTTGTTCACGAGCTTCGCTATTTTGCGAACTAAAAGCAAGTTTGCGGGATTCTCCCTCGACCAAACGATTATTTAATGTACTTCCAGCTACAGATCCGCTTTTATCCTTACTTTGAATGGCAACAGACTTTTTGTTTACACCGTCATTTTTATTAAGTGCACCAGATTTATTTTCTTTTTCAACGTTAACATTTTTCTTCGCAAAGGTTGTATTTGGTTTTTTAATTGGAGCTGGGGCGTTTATCTTTTTTTTTGAAACGGCGGAAAATGCCTGCTCTGCTGAACCGGCAGAGTCGTCGTCCATAAATAATAGCTCATATCGATTGTTTCCAGAGATGTCCATTACTGAATGTTATTCTGCAAATTTGTTTTAGTAAAAAGATGTCGTAAAAATTCACGGATGAAAATTCTGATTTACGTATACGACTACTAAAGCAGCAAAGAAATCCAATAAATTATCAAAGAAACATGGGAAATATTCCAACCAGGGTTGTCGGATTATTTTCACCCTTTAAAAAATCTTTGTGAAAAATCGCTAAAACTTTTTTTTTTTAAATTTGCCTCTAAAACCCCGTCTTCAATAGACATTAACAAAAGTCAAACTTCATTTGAAAAAAAAAATTTTTAATACTGGTTTTTTTTTCATATGAAGTTTGACTTTTGTTAAGACATGTTGATAGCAGATGAAGACGGGGGTAAGATATTTGTCATCGTGTTCTTATTATGGAAATTAAATTTATTCAACATTACTTAAATTCAATAGATGTGTGTAATATTCATAAAATTTATAGCATAAAATTTAAAGCATGTGTTTCGAAGTCCAGTTTTGATGGAATTCATTATTGAAATTCATCTTTCCAGTACTTAACAGCATAAAAATTAAAAAAAAAAAAAAAAAAAACAATTTTCCTTACAAATTAACCACCTAATTTGTAAAAAATATTCTTTCAACTTAAAGAGAATAAAACGAACTTAATATCCTTACTTCTTTACTTACTTCTTTGTATGTAAGAAATAAGTGTAAAAAATTCATTGAAATTATCAGCACATCAAGTACGAAATTATTATAGCTATACATAATTAAATATAATATCACATTTTTAAACCTTTCTAAATTAAAAGTTAATATTTTCTATTATGTTTTTAATTGTAATTTTCATTACCGTTAATTTTTAAACTTTTTCCAGCTGATGCTTTACAATGAAGATCGAAAATAAAAATAATTAATGACCTATAGCTTAAAAAAATATAAATAATTAAATTAAAAATTTTCTATTATGGCTGATATCCAGGAGTCCACACCTGATCAATTTATATCATGATGAATGTCAAACTTCATTAAAAAAACTCAGTATTAAAAATAATGCTTTTTTATATGAAGTTTAACATTCATCATGATATAAATTCATCAGACTTGAACTCCGGGTAAGTATCCTAAAGTACGAGTATGTTAGGATTTCTAAAAATTTTTGAAAACAAAAAATTTTGTATGTGACAAGGAATTGCAACATTTTAAAATCGAAAGATGTTTATAAAATTTAAATAAAGTTTCCAGTATAAAATCATCTTTAGATACGAAAAACATTTTTAAATATGAAAATGAAAAGATGTTCGTGAACTTTAAGTAAATTTAATAAATGTTTCGAAAGTTTCCGGTTCCCAGAAGTAAAATAACACTTAAATATGAAAAAAATGTACTTTTCAAATTTCTATTTCTTTGTTATCCATTTTAATATTCCTTAATTGAGTTTCAAATTTTTTCAAAAGTCCATGAAAAATCGCAAATTATTCCAAAAATTCGCCATGTCGACAAATCCAATAGTTGAAATCCTAATTGATTGAAAATCGCCAAGTTTGGCTAGAAATCACAAAATTGACAACCCTGATTCCAATCATAAACCCCGACACCATTAACCCTGGACAACATTCAATGGGGTTTAACCTCCGACCGCGTTAACCCTTGTCTAATATGCTATAAAAATGTTTTAGCAAAAGTCAAACTTCATTTAAAAAAGCATTATTTTTAATACTGGTTTTTTATATGTAGTTTGACTTTTGTTAAGACATGTTGATAGCAAATGAAGACGGGCATTTACCCACGTCTCCATTAGGTATAACAATTTCTTAACAAAAGTCAAACTTCATATTAAAAAAACATTATTTTTAATACTGTTTTTTATGTGAAGTTTGACTTTATGTCTTAACAAAAGTCAAACTTCGTATAAAAAAACATTATTTTTAATACTTTTTTTTTGCATATGAAGTTTGACTTTTGTTAATACTTTTTTTTGTGTATGAAGTTTGACTTTTGTTAAGACATGTTGTCTAATGGAGACTTGGGATAATAGGCTTTTTACACTGACCAACATCTTAGAGAAACGTATGGAAGTGGTTGAAATTGTGATTCATCGGTTTACATTTACACCGTCTTCTTACATCTAACATATACCATCAACTCAACTGTCAAACAAACAAATATTTATAATTGGATTAATTTTTGCTTTGCAAGAACAACCAAGCATTTTGGAAAAAGATGTAAAATTTTAAGTGAACATTTGTATGACACTCATTTTTAGCCAAATATCGGTTTGTGTTTTTCCACATAAACAAGGCTCTCCTTTTGTGTTATATATGCTAGTAGAATTTCAAAGCTGTTGTTTTGTTGTTGTTACTGTTGTAACAGCTCTGCTATTGTCTGAAGTTCTTTCCTGAGGTTAAAACTTTCGGCTGGTACAGCTGTTGCTGAGTTGACAATCTTTGGCTGAGTGATCTTCGGGTCGTTCCGGAGCGAAGATCCAATTGTCGTGGTAACGCTGTTGTTTTGTTGTTGTTGTTGTTGTAACAGCTCTGCTGTTGGTGGAAGTTCTTTCCTGAGGAAAAAACTTTCGATTGGTACAGCTGTTGCTGAGTTGACAACCTTTGGCCGAGTGATACTCGGGTCGTTCCGGAGCGAAGATCCAATTGTCGTGGGAACGCTGTTGTTTTGTAGTAACTGTTGCTGTAGTGCTCCCACCTGATATGAATTCATCTTGGACATAAATGACATTTTTCAGTGCTGACACTAAATTATTCTAATTTATTGCTATTTTTTCAGTGATGACACAAAAATAATCGAAAGATGTTTTTTTTCAAATTTTATTTATTAAATCTTCAAATATATTTTTAAACTAACAAAAATTACACATATCTTAAGCCTAAAATAAAGATAAATATACTTGTTATGTCCAGCCAGTGCAAGACAAAAAAAGATGTATATTTCACGGTTGCTTCTATCATTTGCGGGTCATTCCTCTGATGTTCGGATGAGAGAATAAATGTCCCTCCTTCTTAGACGAATGTAACCACGTTCATTTAGCATGTTGCGGGCCAGCGGATTTAGATGTGTTTCAAGTTTCTTTAAAGACGTAACTGCATATTTCGCTATTTCTGCTTTAACTGATGGCACGTTTAGATTTTTGTGGATGTTCGAGTTTCTTATGTACCAGGGAGCAACTGTGATCATCCGAAGAATCTTATTTTGGCGCCTTTGGATTTTTTCTATTTGCTAGTTGAGGCAGAGCCCTAAATTGAATACCATAGCACCAAATTGGTTGTAAAATTGACTTGTACAATAAAAGTTTGCAATCTAAAGCGAGAGTAGAATTTCTGCCGATCAGCCAGTATAGTTGGACTGCTTTTAACTTCATTTGTGTTAACTTTGATTCTATGTGGCGTTTCCAAGTAAGGCGCCGGTCAAGATGTATGTCGAGATATTTCACGTCTGAAAGCTGAGGTATTATTTGGCACAGATAACTAACCAGATTACCCACTTGTGACGTTTAAAAAAGTACATTATCATTTGTACTTGCAGCTTTCGATAAAGTGAATAAAAAGATAACAAAAAATGTTTAAAGCAATGAGTAAGAAGTACCAGCTATATGTTGCCATTACTAACATATGTTTTAAATAAAGTAAACAAAAATTGGAAACAAAATTTTAACAAAAATTATATTTTCTTAATAATATTTAAAATAAACTGGTACAATAATTTCGTTAAAAGTTATTAAAATATATTACGGTAGTTGCAAAGCGTAGTTAAAAGTTACAAAAATACAACATGATCATAAAGTTGGAGAAAAATGTGCAATAAAAGTTTTTTAAGTAGCATTTGTTTAAAAAGTCTCAATGTTAAAGAGAATTCAAGGAAAATTTGGACAAAAATGCAGTCGGAAGCGGAGGAGTCCCGTTTAGATTATTTGATTCCTTATGGTAAACAATTTTATACATGTATGTGACTTCATAAGGGTTGTGCAATATACATAGATGCCTATGTGCATTACATGAATGGTTCTCCGGCGAAGTGCATGTTAGCAACCAGAACATAAGGAAATGTTCTTGTAGATGATAATGGCGGTGAGAAATAAAAAGATTATTCCGTCGATGCCCTATATAATGATACTTTATAATATTATTTCAAACCAAATCTAATGTTTTAAGGGATTCGTGTGGAATTGAGGACCTAAGAAACGAAAACCTAAAACAGTATACAAATATATTTCATAAATATAAATAAGAGTGTCTGTCAGCAAACGAACTAAATCATCTACAAGCAAACAAAATACTAGATTAGTAAAAAAAATGCAAAAATCTGTTACAAAAATTTATAACTACAACCGAAAATGTGTGTAGGGAATTTGGATGCATCTTCGTATTTATTTGCTTTTTTAGTAAAATGTGTTCATTGAAAAGTTGTAAAATTGTACATGAGCAATGATCCCTATGGTTATTGATCTTATTAATCAACCACGACCACCTTAACAGCAATGAATAAACGTTTATTTCTCGATAAAGAAAATAAGGTAAGCAAATCAATCTGAATATACTGTTATATATACGGAAAATAAATTGCATTTTAATTTTAGGTAAATTGTGCCACTAGTTCTGATAACTAGTCCACATAATGTTTTTGCGGGAGATCTAAGTCCTGAAATAGAAACCGAAAGCTTTACTTAACTGGACCATTACACGCTATTCTCAAAATATGAAATCAAATACGCCTTCGTATCGTTTGTGAAAAAAGCAGGAGCGAAAATGCCAAGGGATTGGTTCACGTTGCATTCGTACCAACATTCGGTCAACACGAAAGCTTGCTCCACCACGTAATCATTAATATTAAATGATGCTGCACTAAATTACATAAAAATACATATTTTTAGTTTAATAGAATTTAAATAGAAAATTTATTTTCAGTTTTCATATTTAGTTTTGGATTTTAAGTGAACATTTTAAATAAAGTAATTTATGTATTTTTATTTTCTAGTCTTATTAATGATTTGTTTCTAATTTCAAGTAACGTTAACAGCAGAAAATGGTGAACGTAATACATAATAGTTTGCAGTTGTTGGAGATATTTGTAGCATCTTTTTCAATTTATTATTATAAGTAGATAGTTAAGGAAGAAGATTACAATGAAAAGATGTCGTTTCCAGCACCAGTTTTTTTTTTTTTTTTGAAGGGAATGTCACCAATAGGTAATTTGGTTAGATTTAAATACGACTGAAATTAGAAAAAACAAGTTACATACATATATTAAAAAACTAAAAGGAAACTTGTAAAATATTTATTTACCTTGAGATTAACAAAACAACACAGGGTAATTATCTATCCAAATTAAGAACCTGCTTAAATAATATTAATCCAGCAAGACGATATTTTTGTAATATATCATTTTACGTAAATCAAAGTAAATAATTCCACTTGTCTTTAATTCACTTTAAAATTTAACAAATGTAATATGTACACTTGGTTGGATTTTTCGGGAACTGAAGAAATGTCTCCCCTTTTGGACAGCCCATTATGCATCGGCGACTCCTGAAGTAGCAAAATAATTTAATTAAAAACAAATTAATTTGAATAAAAAACATTTGTTATACTCACATTTTTTTCCTGTTGGATTCCTGTTGTTTTATTTCCTTTTATTTATTTGGCTGACTTCGGATGATATTTGTTCAAATTTTATTTTTGCCACAAATTATTTTAAAGCTATTTATAAAACAATTAATTTTACACACAAATCAAATTTATTAAAATTTTCCACCAGTTTCACAAATTATTTTGTAAACAATAAAATGTCAAATGCGGCTATAACCAGAAAGAGAGAGTAATATAAGAAAAGCATTAACTCTTGCTATCCCTTTCCAACGAAAGCTGTGATCTGGTAACACTCCAATATGCGTGACTTATCTGGTCTGATTTGTGTTATTTGGTTATTTATGTGAATAGAGGGGCACGATTCCCTACGCAGTGTAAAAGTTATGTGAGTACATTTTTGTTCATTGACCTTAAATTTCCATTTCTTCAACCACTTTTCTAAAATTAATATGTGGTCTTGTAAATATCGTGATGCTACTTCGGGACTTTCGTGAATGCTTAAAAAAGCTGTGTCGAAAGATGTAAAATGAAACAATCACAGTAGGAACATCTTGTAAAGATGTTGCATTTTAGCACTAAGTAAATCTTATACCATGTTTCCACTGCAACTTGAATTACTTAATTGGCTCTTCGAATTACTTTGTTGAATTACCCTGTTTCCACTACGCTTTCAATTAGGCAGTTGCTCATTTTGTTTACTTCTATTCAAAGGCTGCCATATTATGAGATTTTTCCATTAACTTGTCGATTTTCAAAATGAATTACTCCAGTTAAAAAAACCTTTCGAAGAGTTACAAATATGACAAAGCAAAAAATTTGCATAAACAAGCACAAACGATTATTTTTAAACAATATGAATAAAACGTTACAGCACAAAAACTACATATAACTTAAAATCTCACTGTTTAATTATTCAAAAAAAAAATGTAAGGTATATGATAGAAAAACGATAAAAATGTGTGATAAATTTAGATCCATTGTGCAGATTTTATTTCAACTTTTTTTTTATTTATATTCCCTGACTTCAAATATGATTTAAAAAATAAAATTGTATCTTTTACAGTGGATTAAGTATAGTATAATTCCAGTTCTATAATCGTTAGGAAGTTGAGTAATAGCTCATTTTATAGGGGATTTTATACGCTTTAATTTAATCAATCATGAAAAAAACAAGTTTTTAACAAATTTGTTTCTTGTAATAAAAAAAGGTTTTATTAAAAGTTTAAAAAAAACCTGGAGTGGTAAATGTTAAACCAATTTTTTGGTTGATTTGATATGGAATTACCCAATAAGAAGAACTTAGAAAAAACAAAGAAAATTAAAGAAAATGTAATCAAACTTTTTTTACGGCGCTATTTTCGGTAAACTCTTATGGATTTTATTTTAGAACAAATTTTGTATAAAAAACACTTATGATATAAGTGTTTTTTATTATGAATATGTATTATTATTCTTAGTAAATTTCATAGTATTATAAATATAATATCAAAACTAAAAAAAAAATATATTGGTGATTTTTTGCACTAATTATGATGAAATATCTCAAAATATATCCGACAACTCTATTCCTTGCATTCTCTTTTTTTTCGATAAAAATTAGAGAAGACACTGAATCATTCGTAATACAGAAGGTAATTCAAACTGAATTACCTACGAATGATATGATACGCTCTCAAAAATTTGTATGATGTATTAAGTAATTCGGTTTGTAATTGCAAGTTGAATTTCGAATGAGAGAGCGAATTACGAATAAATGCTGGAGTGGAAACATGGCATTACCCCAGTCTCCATTAGACAATAAAAGTTCGTAACTAAATTCAAAACTCATATACAAAAAAAACTTATTTTTAATACTGTTTTTTTTATATGCAGTTTGACTGTTGTGTGTACCTTCGTATGATGCTTATTTTTAAACATACATTGCTTTATATTTTTTACACATAAATGACATTTTTCAGTGATCCCACTAAATTAATCTAGTTTATTGCCATTTTTCTAGTGATGACACTCAAATAATCGAAAGATGTAAAATGGAATAAACTGAGATAGGAATATCTTGTAAAGATGTTGAATTTTAGGCCTGTGTATTTCTTATGGAAAGATGTCAACATCTTCGCAAATTGATGGTAGATGTTAATCAGTGTAAAAAGCCTATCAAGGAAAGATGTCAACATCTTCGCAAATTGATGGTAGATGATAGATGTTGATCAGTATAAAAAGCCTATAAGCTGTACCAAGGCGCGTTTACGATACACGGTGGCATCGCTAGAGCTAAAATACTACAACACAACACCAAGAGGCTGTTTTGTTTTTGTGATGAGCAAGAGAATGCCATAATAGTACTAATATAAAATAAAGAAATTGAAAAAATGTCTAAAGACTGCTTATACCATGATATAATAATACAAGGTTTGAAGTTTGCCGGAATTATTGAAGTATGTTTTTATGTAAACAACAAAAAAAGCGTTGCCACTAACAGAAAAAAATGTGTATTTTCTAAAAAATAACATAAAATAAAAACGTGCTTTGATTTAATAGTAAAACTTATGAGGAATAAATCTTGTTAGTCGCAATTTACATTAGACAGAAAAATGGGCAGACAGACGAGATTTGTAGGCAAGGGGTTGAAGAGGTAGAGTGTGTATTTCATGACTAGTGTACTGGACATTTTTTCGTTTCTCTTTTCTGCTTTTCGCTTTTTTCTTTGTTGCTTCACTTTATACACACAAACATGTAAAGAATATAACACAGAAAATAAAATGTGCAAAAATCTGTCTGTCTTGTTTATGTCCAATGTAAATTGTTTAAGCAAGAGCAAAAGAGAATTCAAAAAATGTCTGCCCTGTTTCTGTCCTATGTAAATTGCGACTTATAGATTATGATTTCCTTAAACTTTTATAGGTACACTTTTGTACTGAGAAAAAAAATTATATTTCAACCTTATTTAAGCTGCATGCTAATTGACCCTATGAGAAATCGCCACAAAATAAAAAATCGCCAAATCAATAATTAACGTAAAAAATAAAAAAATAGAAAAAATGGAAATTTGGCAAAAACAAAATTGTAAAAAAGTCAGTAGTGACATTAAAAGCATTGACTTTTTTATATTTTTTTAATTCTAATAAATCTTTAATGTTAACAATTCTGTAATTTAAGGTAAACAACGTAACTACTTAGCTAGTTTTTAGGACTTCAAACCGTTGTTTTTACACTCTTATTGATGCATTTCCTGAGAATCACCCCTATTCCATTTGGCGTCGTCCACACAATATAGGTTGGTATTCTCTTTGTGGACATAACATTTAACGATGAGTTTTTAATTTTATTTGTTATTTGTAAGAATATGTGACGTTAAAATTTTGTTGTATCGACGACGATTTCATCGCCTTGGTTTATAAAATTCAAAATGGAAAAGATTTAAATACAAGTTTGACCCAATTCGGAAAATTAGTTGAAGAAATAGAAAATTTCGACGTGATAGAAAAAACTTAGAACAGATTCTTATTAAGCACTTTCATTCCACAATATAAATAATTTTTTAAAAGAATATTTTTCTACAGAACAGTGTTATGGATAAGCCGTCGAAATCGTCATAAGAGCTTTAGGGAATGCAAAATTATAATCAAATTGATGTTGACGTCAATATAAAATGATGTCGGCTCGTCAAAGTGGTGACGAAGTTCATGGTGATAGTTATTAAAACATTTTGGATAACTGTCCATTTGTAAATTTTTCAAAAACGACAAAATATTACCAAATTTCGGATTTCTTAGGTTATTTTTCATTTTTGCTTTTGAGCAATTTTGCATAGAGTTATTTTGCATGTAGCCTCCTTATTCCCAATAAAATTAAACAAACTTTTTAATTTTAAGTTCCTATAATTGTGCAACTTTCAATTTTTCGTAATACTCCTGGCAGATTAGCTTTCCATCTAAGTTAAAAAAAAAATAATTTCTTAAATGGACATACCTTGCCTTGGGTAACTTGTACTTAATAAGAAAACGGGAACTTAGGTGCCTATTATGAGCAACTTTCGATCTTCGACTGTAGTCGAAAGTACTGATCGAACGAATTTTCATTTGGTATTATGGCGCACATTCGATAAAAATAGCGCTATTGTGAATTTGACTCAATTTGATTATTCACCATAGTACATATTTATCAGCTGGCACTACAAATACATAGATATTTTATTGCTTATTTATAAAAGAAAAAATTGAATTAATTATTAATTAATATGACCATTTTGCTGTTGTTCTAACGGGTGGCCCCATACAATTTAGCTCCTACGTGGTTTCTTCCCATTTTTTTGCCGCTTAAACTTTTGTGCATATTCCTTGTGGCAGCTGAGGGTTTTGTTTCATTAGAAAAATGAGCTTTGCCAATTGTTGTTTTGTACTTACAACCTTAGACCTGCATGAAATTAAAATAATTTACATAAAAAATAAAATTAATTTACATAAAAAACAAAAAAATAATTAATATAAAAAACAAAAATTCACAAATACTTACATTTTCAATAAGTTTTACAAACTGACGCAAACCATCGAAAGCAAAATTGTGTTCGATTGAAAATTCGTTGTGCAACGAAATTTTCGACAGTGCTACCAACTCATAATACGAATTTGACATTCGATTTTCGATGTTCGTTAGCCAGCGAAGATCGAAAATCGAATGCAACTCATAATAGGGTGTTACGTCGTTCATTTAAAATTGAAATCAGAAAGTAAATTTGAAAGTAACCGCTGAGTTAAGAGGCAAGACAAGATGACCGACTAGCTCACTGTAGGGTATATTGGTTCTCAACCCGGTTTCCTGAACGCGTGACATATAAATATATACTCTTGCCTAAATGAAAATACCACAGCACATATTTAAAATTTGAGAATAAAGGAAATCGAATAAAACGAATAATATTACCGGCTGTTGGATGTCGTGGTGTTATGACATCTAGGGTATAAGTTTCCCTCCCTACTGACTACTTTATAGCCAGACGCCTGACAGGATAGCTACCCTGTTATTTTAATTTTTCTGTCCCTAATACAACCGCTGTGGTTATAACTTACCAGTGCCCATTATTCTTCCCAGCATCCGTATAAAAAAAATTTAGTGCATTTCGAAATTCAGTTTAAAATTCATGTTTTATTTGACATAGAAAAGGGAGCGTATATTATTTGAATAATTAGATACTAACAGAGTATTAATATAATAATATGTAATAATAACTTAGCTTTAGAGGGAATAATAAGGTTTAATTCTACAGGTATGTCTATGTTTACGTTAAGAGATTCTTTTCGACGAGAAATCCAATCTTTCAGGCAATGCACTTTGCTTCCGCACATCAATTTAGTGCTTAATAAAAGAAATAATTAAACTAAGAATCGCTTAACGTTAACGTGGCACAAATTAAAAAATTAGAAAATGTGAACGTGGATTAATACAACTAGAAATATCATTAAAACTAAACTACAATACATCGGCTTACGTAAACATACTTCTTGTTTAAGACTGCTGCAAATCTCTGGGTAGTTGATTGAAGATACTTAGCGAAGTTGAGTCATACGTCGCGGGTGATTGTTTGCAGATGTTGATATTTTTGTTTATGATGTGTTTTTTTTTTCACAAATTGGTTGAAGATGGTTTCGTAGTTTTAATTTGTTTTGTTTCCATCACGAGATTTATTTTAGTCTCTTAGTTCTAGCGTTATGTCGAATCTGGGTTTTTTTTTTTATATGTTATGCTTTTTCTTAATTTTTTTTGTACCTTTTTTCTATTGTTTTTTTTTTTGCTTACTTTTTATGGCAATTTAAAATATTTATTTAATAATTTAGTTTAATAAATTTACTTGTCTTTAACTTTTTATTTAGACTTTGACTCTTTCTTTTATTTAATTTTGTAATTTTTTCCACATTTCCAGGTGTTTAGTTTAGAGCTGATGGGAACAGATTCACGGTGTATGCACTTGCTTTATTCTTTCTTTAAATTAGTTTTTTTTGTTAAAGAGAATTAGTGTTTTCCACGTTCTTATTGGTTAATATTTTGTTTTTGTACATATTTTTAGTTTTAATCTTAATTTTTTTTCATTTACAATAATGTTTTATAAATTTTATTTAGGCACATAGCGTAAGGAATTGTCTTTTTTTTTATACACGTTTTCTTTGTCAAATAAAGGATCTTTTATAATTTTGTTAAACAAAGGGAAACTTTAAACAAACTTAGTGGAAATTCTTGAACTTTAGATAATTTTAAAGTTTTTTCGATAAATAATATAATTTTATATAGTCTTTTCCCAATAGGATAAATGTTTCTTTTTTTTTTCATATTTCTTCATGATAAAAGAACACGCACACACTTTCTTTTTAAAAACTTATTTCTTTGATCTTTATTGATCGGAGTCCACACCACAACTGACTCAATTCTTTTCTTCTACATGTCACTTCTTTCAAATTTTACAATGAATTTTGGCAACTTTGCTCCTTTCTGATTGGCTGGATAAATAACGGTAAAACATCGAAATGTTAAAACCAAAAAGGAGAGAATGATAACTAGTTGAGAGTTCGAGCAGAGTTGTCATATAAAAAAAAACAATAAGAGTAGAACATTCGATAACGGATTTGCAAATTCCATTCAGCAGGTGCGTTATCGATGGAAGGGGTTTACCAACTAATTTTAAGATTTGGCGTCAAAATTTTACAAATGGAATACCATAAAGGATTGGCAAACCTTTTCCAAAGAATTTGTCCTGTATGGATGTTCATTTTAATAAGAAGAAGAATCATGGGGAATAGTGGAGGTTGTAAGATAACCCCTAAAAGATTATAAAGGAACAAGTGTCTGTAAGGGAAGCTGGCAGGAAAAAAAAATCCGTAACAAACCTGCTTCGCATCGATGTCTTAAGATCGAACAGGCAGGATTTTTGGGAAATGGTCAATTCTGTGTGTGTTTGTTACTAATGTCCGCCTATGGTACGACAAAGTAACGACAATTTATGATTCAAATTTTACAATATGTTTTGCGAAAAGGTGGTATAAGAAACGTGTGGCTCGACCCACGAAGCCGGGCAACAAACAAATTTGAGTAAAAGAAATTAAAGTGACTAATTAACGCGTATGTCGGAGGCATGATATTTCCCTACATAATTACCTTGTAAATCTTCAATTTCGTAAAGAGCATTCCCTATTTTCTTTCTTATTCGGCATTTAACAAATTTTGGACAGAACTTGGCGTTTAGGCCCTTCTTAAAGTCGCTCTGTACGTGATTCCTCCGAAATACTTCCTGGCCTAATATAAAGTTCACGGGTTTTGATCTGGTGTTATAGGTTTTTAACGCCTTTTCATGGGCAATGTTAAGGTTTTGAGTTATCTTGTCACGTATATGTTGAAGCTTATCCGTATGCTGCACTATTGTATCGTCTGTGGTCAGATTTAACTTGTACAGTAGTTCGTAGGTAGACCCATGCAAGACCATGTTTTGACCGAATGTGGCGTAGTAAGGCGTACATTGTATTGCCGAATGAAAATCGCTGCGCAAAATCATCAATATTTTGGGTATATCTCGGTCCCAGTTCGTATGATCTGGTTCATTTTTAAGAAAATAACGTATTTTGGAAATGACTTCCCTGTTTGCCCTTTCGGAGGCATTCGCCTGGGGTGAGTAATACCCGGTAGTGACATGCGTTATATTGTAGACTGAAAAGAACTCCCGAAGTTCCTTTGAAGTAAATTGTTTTGCATTGTCACTGTGGACATATTGGGGAACCCCGTAAGTACAAAAAAGTTCTTTTTGGAAAAATTCTATAACGTTATTGGACGTTGCGGATCTCATTGGCTTTAAGAATAAAAACTTAGTTAAGTGGTCGATAACTATAAACAACTGACAATTTTTTGATTTCGAGCAGGGGTAGGGTCCCAAGAAATCGCAGTACAATCTCTGGAAAGGGCGATCTGTGAGGATTTGATTCCCCATGGGTGGTCTCAAAACTTGGTTTGTGGGTTTTATGGTCTTACATTCTTCACAGTTCTGTACATATCTTTTAACATCGCGCGCCATCTGAGGCCAAAAATACTTTTTTCTAATCCGGTATAAAGTTTTTTGATAACCGCCATGACATCCCTCGTTGTGAGCAGACTCAATAAGACTTTCGGTGAGAGAATTGGGCAACCACAACTTCCACAAACTCTCCTCCGGGTCAGTACAGTTTCTGAATTTTACTCGTTTATATACCAGATCTTCGTTTATGCATATATCTGGTAGGGATTCACTATTTTGTCTGATTTTCTCTTTCAAATCATTGTACTGTGAGCTACTAAACTCAGGCGATTTTAGGTCAATTTCAGGCAGATTTTGGGACATTTTAATCTCATCTACGTCAAATCGGGATAATGTGTCTGGCACCACATTTAAGGAACCTTTTCTATGTTCAATAGTAAAAACGAAGTTTTGAAGCTTTAGGCTCCACCGAGCTAACCTGCCATGGAGGTCTTTCTGGCTCATGAGCCAACGTAAGCTCGAGTGATCTGTTATAATTTTAAAGGGCAATCCCTCAACATATTGTCTAAATCTTTTTAAACAAATCACGGCCGCAAGGCATTCTAACTCCGTTACCGTATAATTACGCTGTGCCTTATTTAGCTTTTGAGACACAAAAGCAATTGGGTGCTCCCTGCCCTCGTCATCCAACTGGTACAAGACACCGCCTACACCTATGCGTGACGCATCGCACTGGATGACAAATTCTTTGTTAAAATCTGGCTGTGCTAAAACGGGTGCACTCGACAAAGCTGACTTAAGTTTATTAAAGGAATCAATAGCTTCCGGACTGAGTCTAAACGGTTTTACGGACTTACGTAGACAGTCTGTAAGGGGGCCTGCGAGGTCTGAAAAATTCTTGATGAATGCGCGGTACCAGTTTGCCATACCAATGAAACGCCTGACCTGTCTAGGGGTTTTAGGTAAAGGAAAATTCACCATCGCTTGGACCTTGTCCGGGTCAACCTTCAGTGTGCCTCCACCAATCCGGTAGCCGAGGTACTTGATTTCACGCTGGCAGAATTTGCTTTTACCGACATTTATGGTAAGCCCAGCAGACTTTAAACATTGAGCAACCTCAGACAATAAATGAATGTGGCTATCGAAATCTTTACTACAAATGAGAAGATCATCTAAATAGATGAAAACGTTGTCTCTCAGTTTGGACGGAATGGCTTTGTCCATCAGACGGCTCATTGTCTGAGGCCCATTACAAACTCCGAAAGGCATGACGCGGTATTGGTATAGTGCCCTGCCAGGCACGGCAAAGGCGGTTTTCTCTTTAGAGCTCTCGGAAAGTTTAATCTGAAAAAATGCGTCTTTTAAATCTATTCCAGTGATATAGTGAGTATCACTGAGACGGCTTAGTAACCCATTAATATGGGGGAGCGGATATGAATCCTTTTTTGTTAACTCATTTAATTTCCGACAGTCTAAACAGAGTCTTATTTTGCCTGGTTTGCTAACAGCGACAATGGGGCTACACCACGGAGAATTGGATTCCTCTATTACGTCTAAAGCTAAAAGCCTATCAAGTTCTTCGTAAATTTCGGCTTGCTTGGGAGGAGACAATGGGTAATGTTTTGATTTAACTGGCGTGGCATCACCTGTGTCGATATGATGCTCTAGGAGGTGGGTTGAGCCTAGACCTAATTTTTCGTAGGAAGGGAAGTTTAAAATAACGTTTTCGAGACGCAGTTTCTGGTCAGGTGTAAGATCATGATACAGAGAATCAGGGCTTCGGTTAACTTCGAGGCAGTCAACGGTTGGAATTATTTGTGGTGCAAGAGCGTACGCACGCCAAAAATCGACACCAAGGTATCCCTCTTGGGATAGTGACGGTACGATATAAAAGACGATAGGTTTTGTAACTCCTTTAAAAGTTACTGGAAGGTTGCAGTGGCCTAAAACCTGATTCTTTGATCCATTTGCAGTTGAAATACTTGATCGAAACTTTTCCATTGGAATATTATGCGCATTTAAAAGATCTAAACTTCCTTTCCCCAAAACTGTTACATTGGCACCAGAGTCTAAAAGGCAATTTAATTCTATATCAAAGATTTTAATTTTAGCGTATGGCCTTCCATCGTCTGAAGTTGTTAAATTAGCTGATTCAAGTGTTTTCCTAAATTTCTTTCTAAGAGCATAGCGATTTCTACATTTCAAAATATGGCGTGAAATTGGGGTTGTAAAAGCAGGTTTAATTAAATTACTAATCTCATTGTTGGGGTATAGTCTTGAATTTACGTTGTATTCAAGCTGAGAATAGTCTGGTTGAGGTGGTACATCATGGTTTGATTGTGTTTGTGTCTCGAGGTCTGATGATGGTTGTACAGCAGGTTCTGATCGTTGACAGGAGAGTAAATCCCTCTGTGAAGGTTTACTCTCAGGGTCAAAATGAAACTCGGGCCTTACTTCGAGGAACGAGCATCCCCGGTCGCCCACTCGCTCCGACGTCTGTTTCCCGGATGTGTGTTACTGCAATCCGGAGTTGTAACACCACTTTTCCCGCACTTGAAACAGAAAAGCGATCGAGTGTCTTCTGGACAGTAAATATAACTGTGTCCTAATTTAAGACAGTTCCAGCATTTAATATTGGAATAGTCTCCCTTGACGTATTGTTTGGAAATTTTTAAAGTTTCTATCTGGGGGTCAAAGTCGTCATCCGAGTCTTCGTTTGTTGATTCGAGTGGAGATTCAACAGAAATTTCGTCTACTTGACGAGGCTTATTTGAATGTTTAAAGACATTACTAGATTTAAGAGAACTCTCTGCTTCTCTGAGCAAATCCCTGTACGAATCTAAGTCATTGGGCTTGGAGGTAAAAGTCATGTTTAGAAGTTCTGGCTTAATATTTTTCCTAATAATTTTGATAAGAGCATTATCATCTAATGGATTCTCTAATTTTAGGTTCATCTTACCTAACGACGAATGGAAGTCATCATAACTTTCTTTTGGGTGTTGCTTCCTAGATGACATCTTCATCAAAATATCTAGATTGCTCTCCAAGGTGCTAAACTGTTTTGTAATTGCTCTTTTTAATAAGGCATATGTCGTTCTAGGATTTTGCCTAATATAAGTCCAGAACCAAGATTCAGCTTTGCCTTTAAGAAAAATGTGAAAGTTAGCCATTAGGTAGTCTAGTGGACATTGGCTACGTTCGGTAAGGGTATCGATTTTGAAAAGAAAATCTGACACATCCTCGTCTCCGCTAAAAGAAACATTCCAGTCCTTAAGTTTTATGAAAAATGAGGTTGAAAAAGCCTGTGAATTGACGTTGGAGTTGAGGTTCGAGTTTTGGGAAGTGATTCCTGGAGAGTTGTGGTTGGTCCTATTCTCTTGAGGTTGACCTAAATATCTCCTAATTTCCTCGATCTCTCTCCTAAATTCTTCTTGAGTGCTCCGCATAGCATCTCGTACATATGATATTAAAGTGTCCATTGAATTATTTGTTAAAGGTTGTTGGGTTTCTTCTTGTGAGGTTTGATTGGCCGTATTGTCCCGCGTTGCCATTGTTAAACTTTCGTTTGAATTCGTTCGGTCGGTTGGATGTACTAAATTCCTCAAGTTAAGATCTGGTAAAGATTTGTCAAGTGATACACGATTTGAGTCTGTTCTATCTAAAAGGGTTTTATTTGATTCAGTGTTTGAATCTAAAGACCTAGGAACGGAAGATGTTCTTATAGCTCTTATGCTCGTACTTGAATTCAAACTAGATAAACTAAGGACACTACTTGAACGATGTGCGGGTGAGATTCGACCTCGTCCTCTACCTTCTCTTACGGATGTATTTAATATTCGCGAACTTAAAGGAGCTTTGCCTCTGCTACTTGTAGACGTTTGGGTTAAATTAGAATTAGTCGATTTATTTTGTTCTGTACTCCCCCTAGTGTTATATTTGTGCATAATGCACCGAACCAATCAGAAAGATACGCGATTGTCAATTTTCAAGGGTCAAGTTAAAAGTTGCAATAATAAAATTAAAGGGAAAAAAAAAATAAATAAAAAGGTTTACTTACTCCAAATCAGAAGGCAGTGATATGCAGATCTTCACAAAAGAAAAAAAATCAAGCGTTGTTGTAAAGTGGCGTTTTTTAAAAAAAAATTAAATAAGTTTTTATAAAATTTTTAGAAAAACTTATTTTGTTGGGTTTTCTTCAAGAAGCGTTTTAGGTATATATCATGAAATTTTTGGGATGCTAGGAAGATATAGACAATGGTAACGAACAACGATTGTGATATGAAAAGTTTTTACGAAGGCTTAGGTATACATCGAGTACCTGACTCTTCTTAGGTGCAAGTTTGGCCTATCAATTCTGTTTCCTAGACTGAAATTGATGCCTCAAACGTACACAAAAAAATGAAAGTAAAATGAAAATCAAATTTTATACCGGTAATATTATAGTAAACCTATGCAGTTATTGTGTGCCTGAATTCGTATCTAATTGTCTCGCAGACTTGTCTACCATTTGCCAAAATTGATAGTCAGACAAGGACTTAAACAAATTAGAAACCGAATCAATGTTACTTTTTGGAAAAGAAATCATCACCGCTACAATACCGACATACTTTTTGACATCAGTTTGGACTTGTGATGATAAAATTTCCTGTAAAACAACATGGGATGGAAAAGTAAGGTTAAAAAAATATTGCTTCAGTTTACCTCTCGTTTGCATCGCAATTGTAACTAGGGTTGTTGATCCCCAATAAACAAGACTTATGTCAAACGATAGGCAACATTCGCAAAAAAAAATTTCCCATTTTAAACTGAGGCTATCCCACAGAGATGCCTTTTCGTTGGCATCTGGAGGAATGCCTTTTCGTTGGGCGCCATATATGTTACGTCGTTCATTTAAAATTGAAATCAGAAAGTAAATTTGAAAGTAACCGCTGAGTTAAGAGGCAAGACAAGATGACCGACTAGCTCACTGTAGGGTATATTGGTTCTCAACCCGGTTTCCTGAACGCGTGACATATAAATATATACTCTTGCCTAAATGAAAATACCACAGCACATATTTAAAATTTGAGAATAAAGGAAATCGAATAAAACGAATAATATTACCGGCTGTTGGATGTCGTGGTGTTATGACATCTAGGGTATAAGTTTCCCTCCCTACTGACTACTTTATAGCCAGACGCCTGACAGGATAGCTACCCTGTTATTTTAATTTTTCTGTCCCTAATACAACCGCTGTGGTTATAACTTACCAGTGCCCATTATTCTTCCCAGCATCCGTATAAAAAAAATTTAGTGCATTTCGAAATTCAGTTTAAAATTCATGTTTTATTTGACATAGAAAAGGGAGCGTATATTATTTGAATAATTAGATACTAACAGAGTATTAATATAATAATATGTAATAATAACTTAGCTTTAGAGGGAATAATAAGGTTTAATTCTACAGGTATGTCTATGTTTACGTTAAGAGATTCTTTTCGACGAGAAATCCAATCTTTCAGGCAATGCACTTTGCTTCCGCACATCAATTTAGTGCTTAATAAAAGAAATAATTAAACTAAGAATCGCTTAACGTTAACGTGGCACAAATTAAAAAATTAGAAAATGTGAACGTGGATTAATACAACTAGAAATATCATTAAAACTAAACTACAATACATCGGCTTACGTAAACATACTTCTTGTTTAAGACTGCTGCAAATCTCTGGGTAGTTGATTGAAGATACTTAGCGAAGTTGAGTCATACGTCGCGGGTGATTGTTTGCAGATGTTGATATTTTTGTTTATGATGTGTTTTTTTTTTCACAAATTGGTTGAAGATGGTTTCGTAGTTTTAATTTGTTTTGTTTCCATCACGAGATTTATTTTAGTCTCTTAGTTCTAGCGTTATGTCGAATCTGGGTTTTTTTTTTTATATGTTATGCTTTTTCTTAATTTTTTTTGTACCTTTTTTCTATTGTTTTTTTTTTGCTTACTTTTTATGGCAATTTAAAATATTTATTTAATAATTTAGTTTAATAAATTTACTTGTCTTTAACTTTTTATTTAGACTTTGACTCTTTCTTTTATTTAATTTTGTAATTTTTTCCACATTTCCAGGTGTTTAGTTCAGAGCTGATGGGAACAGATTCACGGTGTATGCACTTGCTTTATTCTTTCTTTAAATTAGTTTTTTTTGTTAAAGAGAATTAGTGTTTTCCACGTTCTTATTGGTTAATATTTTGTTTTTGTACATATTTTTAGTTTTAATCTTAATTTTTTTTCATTTACAATAATGTTTTATAAATTTTATTTAGGCACATAGCGTAAGGAATTGTCTTTTTTTTTATACACGTTTTCTTTGTCAAATAAAGGATCTTTTATAATTTTGTTAAACAAAGGGAAACTTTAAACAAACTTAGTGGAAATTCTTGAACTTTAGATAATTTTAAAGTTTTTTCGATAAATAATATAATTTTATATAGTCTTTTCCCAATAGGATAAATGTTTCTTTTTTTTTTTCATATTTCTTCATGATAAAAGAACACGCACACACTTTCTTTTTAAAAACTTATTTCTTTGATCTTTATTGATCGGAGTCCACACCACAACTGACTCAATTCTTTTCTTCTACATGTCACTTCTTTCAAATTTTACAATGAATTTTGGCAACTTTGCTCCTTTCTGATTGGCTGGATAAATAACGGTAAAACATCGAAATGTTAAAACCAAAAAGGAGAGAATGATAACTAGTTGAGAGTTCGAGCAGAGTTGTCATATAAAAAAAAACAATAAGAGTAGAACATTCGATAACGGATTTGCAAATTCCATTCAGCAGGTGCGTTATCGATGGAAGGGGTTTACCAACTAATTTTAAGATTTGGCGTCAAAATTTTACAAATGGAATACCATAAAGGATTGGCAAACCTTTTCCAAAGAATTTGTCCTGTATGGATGTTCATTTTAATAAGAAGAAGAATCATGGGGAATAGTGGAGGTTGTAAGATAACCCCTAAAAGATTATAAAGGAACAAGTGTCTGTAAGGGAAGCTGGCAGGAAAAAAAAATCCGTAACAAGGGGCCTATATGTTATTAGGGTGTTTTCAGACTGCAATTCTGAGATTACGCATACATAAATACTTTTTTAAGTACAGGTGGTGTTCATAACACTTTTTCAAACAAAATAAACACTTTTTTTTTAAATGTATGTAGATACATATCTAATTTGTTTTTATTGAATTACTAAAACAAACAAATTAAGAAAGTTTGAAATTCAAATAAATAAAATTTGTAACATACTATTTGATCGCAGATATAAGTAGTTTTATATTATATTAACGAGGCTGGTTACTATAACTTGCCTTTAAAGTATTTTATAGTTAGAGATTATTTTTACTTATAATAACGAAAAACTACTTATATCTCCGAAAAAATCCGAAACTGCTATTGCCAAATTATAATAAATAAAAGCAAACACTGATTTTAACTTTAATAACGTTTTCTTATGAAATAATGCGGGCTCTAATGTATAGTGTCTCTGTTTAATTTACAGTTATAAATAAAAACTATTTAAAATAGTTAAAAACATAAACTTTTTATTTTTATTATAATCCTGCTTTTGATGATTTAGAATAATTTTATATCTTTATTTTTTCGGTATATATTTATATTTTATCCGTGGTTAATATACCAACAGGTCACTTCATTATACAACTGCTGACAGTTAGGCTGATTTTTTGTAAACAGATGCATTAGCTATGCTACACCGCTTTTACAATAAGATAGAAACAGGTCAGACATTTTTTGGATCCTCTTTTGCTCTGTCTTAAACCTTTTACAGTTGGACATAAACTAGATAGACAGATTTTTGCACATTCTATTTAGTTGCTTCAGCTTTACCTCAGGCAGATTACATTGAAACCAAGACTTGGCATCCTATAATGTCTTTCAAATTGAAAAAGGTTTGAATTTCATTTCGCGAGATTACTTGGACATTACGGAGATGCGTAGCGGCGATCTGATGATTAAGACAACAGATATGAAAGCTGCCCAAAAATTTCTTAAAGCGAAATATATTGACTGTGTGCCCGTAACTATAAGTATGCATAAGGCCTTAACTCAACACAAGGTCGAAGTTTTTCAAGAAAGATCATTGATATTTCTAAAGAAGTATGCTGAAATCATTGGATGATTGGCAAAAAAGAGGGTGAAAAATACATTCCAACTGTTGCTGCTATTTTAACTTTTGACCTCATATGACGACCTGAAAATATAAAGCTGGGATGGGAAAGAGAACATGTTGATGAATACGTTTCTAATCCTATGAGATGACTATACGCTAACTGTCAGTATAGGTACTTGATTGAATATTAAAACAATAAATAACTATATTTATAATAAAAAATGTTTAGTGCAGAACAGCAAAATTAGTATGTTTCTTTTGAAAGCGAAAACAATATTAATATAAAAAAGGAAAAACTATTTGACAAGAAAAAACTAATGAGTAATAAAAAATGTAAAGTTGATGATTTAAAATTTAGCAAGTAAAAAAGTTGCAGGTATGTAGATATCACTACATTACCACCTTTCTAGCGAAAGCAATACTTTTCTAACGGGTTTGTTTATCAATGGTTGGTAAATTTCAATATCGTGTCTTCCTTTTCCAAATAAACTGGTTTCAAACGATCTAAAGATACAGTGTCTTCCTTGTTGTTAAATATAATTTTGAAATACTTTGATCCTCGTTCAACTACTTTAAATGGTCCATTATATTTACTTGACAGTGCTGCATGAGTTGCATTATTTCTTACCCAAACGTATTCAGATTTAAACAAATCTTTGTTTATAAATGGCTTTTGGAGACTATGATTTAAAACTTGTTGGGATGGAAAATTCCCAATTATTTGTTTTAAATTATGTAAAAAATATTATAGTTATCAGCTTTAGTCGATGGATGAAAAAACTCTCCAGGAAGACGTATGGATTCACCATATACCATTTCTGCAGCTGTAGCTTTCATGTCTTCTTTAAATAAAGTTCGAATACCTAATAAAACAGAAGGCAAGACTTTTGTCCATTGAATATTATTTTGGCAGGCAAGAGCGCACTTAAGAGTTCTGTGGAAACGTTCGAGTATTCCATTGGCTTGAGGATGAAAAGATGTTGTGTGTTGACATTTTGTTCCGAAGAAATTAAAAAAATCGTGAAATGTTTTGGTCGTAAATTGCCGTCCTCTATCTGAAATAATCTTATTAGATCATCCAAATCTAGTTAAGTTTAATAGAAAGATCTGGGGGGCTACTGCGTATTTCGATTCGAATGCTGAAATTTTCCGAAAACAACTTCCGAATCGAAAGTTAAATCGTACTGCGTATCTCCAAGGTATATTTATTTTACTAGGTAGTGGCGTCCCTACAACAAATACAACAATACAAGAACAACATGGCATTTTGTTGTTGCTTTGTAGTTCGAAATGTCAAAAAACATAGGAGAAAATTGAGAAGGCCTGTATGTGTTTTATTGCCTTTTCACTTCTACACTATAAAATTTCTGAACACATACAACTTTTGACATGTCGAACTACTAAATCAGCTGGGCGGACGACACTACCTAGTAAGGTAAATATACCTTGCGTATCTCATTCGAAACGACATAGTTGTATTTTTAAACAAATGGGAAAATATGATAAAAAGTTGGTAGCACTGCAACTTAATTGTCAAACTTATAGCTAAATTACACGATGACATTTTTCATGAAATCAGTTGCATGAAACCGGTTTTGTGGTGGCAAGAGGTGTAGAGAGGCAAGGAAAAACAAGAAAGTTCAAAAGAGAATTGAAATTTCATGAAACGATTTCATGGTGTAAGTTACGTATTAGTAAAAATAACCCAAAACAAAAGAGGTGAAAAAAATAAAGTTTAAATATTATAATTTGCTGTATATTACATTTTATTTTTTAATATAATAATGGATTGTGTTTCGTTGTGGATTGAAGATGATGATTTAATTTCAGAAAGAGTTCAAAAAAAAAAAAAAAAAAAATAGTAAGTGACTCATCAAATATCATGAATCTTAATGATAAAAGGTAAGATACCATAAATATTCTTCTGGATTGTTGCTCATACAGAGCAACAATGTTGGTGCCAAATGGTAAAAAGCTGCCGTAAACACTAGTTTCTTATTTGCTGCAGCTTTTGGTCATGAAAACAATGTTTTATATATGTAAAATTTATTTGTTAATTTTTCGTGTGGTTTCTTTTTTTTTTGATGTCGATTTTTAATTTATTCAAACAATTTAGGTTATACACGATAACCCAAGCGATTACACGTGGCTGATTAATGAAAGCACGAATTAACTGTACCACGGTACAGCTAACCGTGGAAGCCAATCAGCCAGTGCGAGAGGGAGACGCAAACCACTTGAAGGACGGCCTGATTGACCTTAAACGGTAATGACAACGACGCGCGAACGTGTTCCTCAATCTAAAGCTACTTTACGACATACCATAATATTATTTTATAAATTATACTAACAGAATGTATCGTTTGGTTTTGTGGAAAACTTCAGACTGAGTAAGGATGCATTTACGTATGTTCTTACTAGCATAGACGGTCAATTAAAAAGAGCACAAAGATCCACAGCCATATGCGATCACGAAATGTATATAAGATCTGTGAATGGACGATTTGGTGTTGCTAGCCATGACTCCCATGTGTGGAATTTATCAAGCGAAAGGGAGTATTTAAAAGAAATTTTTGAATTAGTAATAGAAAATATTTATGTTTTATATGATTGCCTTAGGTGATTCTTGATATCCTTTAGAGTGTAGTGTGTTTGACAAGTCGTAGTTACCTTACCTTCTGTATGTAACACATGTACTTGTTGTTGGGAGAGGAAATAAAAACGGCTGCGGTACAATGTTTCATGTACTTGAAACTCTGCTGCGACTCTCTATTGTTGTTGTTGTTGTTTGCTCTTTTCGTCATGAGAATGACTGTATAAAAGTATACAGTCGTCAGAAACACAATTAGTATGGACACGAAAGCAACTTTAAAAGAGAATTAAAAAAATGTTTCAAAAACAAAAATTCCAAGTGTAGAACGGGACTTATAAGCTAGACTAAACAAAGTATCATAATTATGATACTTTGTTGTATTAGTATTAGTGTACTTTTAAGTTCTTAGAATGTAAGCATTCTTTGTACAACGCAATCTTAATTAAAACATTAAACAGAACAGTCGCACAAGCGGCTGTTCATTAAATAAACGTTCATTAAATAAATAAAATAAAAATAACTAAATAGTTTTTTTTTTAATATTACATGGCGATCCTGTCAATATACACAAGTTAAGTTGAATTTCTTGGTGAAAAAAAAAATCTACTATACCAATGTTAAGGAATCTGTGCGTGAAGGAGATATTTTGTCATCGTTGAAATCTGAGCGTGAAGCCAGAAGACTTCGCTAAAAATATACATCCTGAGAAATTAAAAGTTGGAATAATTACTTGCAACGAAGCTGTTAAATACATGGATATTAACATGTAATGTATTGAACATTATCTGTTAAATAATAAAATAAATTTAAAGTCTATGAAGGCTTGATAAAATAAAAAATGTGCATTCAATTCACAATCACAATCAAAAAGTTTATATACAAAAATATATATAAAATAAAAATTTGTGCAAAAATAAAATATAACAAATTTTGGATCTTACAACTAAAGAAATTCTTCTATAATTTTAAATGTTAATTATAGTTAGTAATTATTTATTTACAAAATACTCGTATAACAAATTTTTATCTTACAAAATCTAATAACCAAAGAAATTTTTATATAAATTTAAATGTTAGTTATACCTAATAATTATCAAATTTTTTCCAAACACTTTATCATACATAAAAAAAATATCTAACGAAAGTATGTTCTGGAGAAATCTTTTTTAATGAATTTCATTACTTTATTTAGATTTTAATTACATTTTTGTTTACTTTGCGTTTTCAAACTTAATTATTATTATTTACAAATTTCTACTATACAAATAAATTTAAAAAAATGTTGGATTAATAAGTGAAAAAAAACTGTTTTTAATTAAGAAAGAAAGGTTAATTTCTTATTAATTTTTAATACAAAATAGGAAATAGCATTAGAAAATAACAATAATAATTTAAATTTTTTTTTAAACAAATCATTTGAATCATTTTAACAATCAGTTTCAACAAATACATTCTTAATGGTTTGATCCTTTGATCCCATTCTATACAAAGGCTTATCAAGTGTCATTATAATGGGCGGTACCGAGTCAAAGATTGAAAAGCCTAATGCTAATGCCGTCAATGACGTGGTGATTAAAATTGACTTCCCTGCCATTTATTTCATAATATAATCAGTATTTTAGCCGCGCAACTCTTAGTAACGATCTACCAGTTACACAAAAGATCTTTGAGAAAAACATACACTAGAGCTGCATCCTTGGCTAATAATCTAGAATAAGTTTAATATAAAGATTAATGTTTTTTTGTTTTCCACTCGAGGAGCAAAAACACTGTTTAAGAGACATTTCAATCTATTAAAATTCTGAAAAACTTTTCTGATCAAAGTTATTTTTTTTTCCTCTTATTTTGCTAAGAAATTATACATAATGAGCGCTCTCCCGTTTTATTTACCAATTTCTTCTTTTATTTACCAGTTTCTTTACTGATGGAATGGGAGACAATAGTATCAAGAGCAAAGGCAATAAAAGACGAGTTCCTTAAATCGTATAAATGCTTAAACACTGACAGAGATACAAAACCTGAAACAGTTAATAAGCATATAAACATCCTCCAAAATCAGTTAGAAAAGCTCAGAGCATTACTAAATACAAATTATAATAGGTTAACTAAGGCTCATCGAACCTCTGCTGATTATTTTTATTCTGACCTACGTGAAAAATTAATTTCCGTATGTTATAGAAAAAATTTCAAAGTCATTGTTCCACACTCAATCCATGAACTAATAGTGTTCGAACTTTTACCCGAAACTGAACAAAAATCAAAAATGCCTCAAACTTTAATAGAATTTCTAAACATAGCGTCCAGGTTAATTCCAGACTTTAATGGAAATTCTGAAAACCTGCAAAGCTTTATCGACGCCATTAATTGTCAATTAAGGAAACGCACGAATCAGTAGCAATAAACCTTATCAAAACAAAATGGAAAGGAACAGCGAGAAATTTAATTTCATCAGAAACCATTTAACATTTAAAACTAAAAACAACGGTTAAGGGTGAATCCGTTGATGTAATTAATGCCAAGTTAATGAGCACAAGACAGTCCGGAAAAAATGTTAATGCCTACGCGAAAGAAGTGGAGGAATTAAAAAAGAAATTAGAAACCGCTTTATTACAGATATGTTACCCCATGAAATAGCCAACAAATATGCTACACATTAAGCTGTTAAGGCTATAATCAAAAACAGCTCTAACGATAGAGTTAAAATGATCATGCAATCAGGTAACTTTAAGAACATGAATGAAGTATTGACTAAATTCATAAGTAGTTGTACCGAAGCCTATGGTCAGGAAAACTCTATCCTAAGCTATGGCTTTAGACACCAAGGTCGTAATAATAACAATAGTAACCATGGCAGAAGTAACAACTTCAACCAAAACAGAAACTTCCATCAGAACAGAAGTAATAGGTTCAATCGAAATAGAAACAATAATAGCGGGTCCTATCGTAATAGCAGCACTAACAACCGTAATTATAATAACAATAATTCAGGTTCTTATCGCAGTAATAACGATAATAGAAACCGTAATAATTCACTAACCAGAAACATAAATGTAGCTGCGGAAAACAACTCGGGAAACGAGCAGCGACCCCTAAATACTTAGTAAATACAAAAACCTACAATATTAACTTGAATTTATGTAGCTATTTACGCTGTAGAACTACCCTTGATGAAACATCTTCAATTTTATTAATAGATACTGGGGCTAATATTTTAATTATCAAGCAAAATAAAAAATTCAAATGGTATTGGCCAAGGCATAGTTTCAACTTTAGGCAGTGTACAATCCGATTTAAAAATAGACCAATATCTAATAAAACATACTTTGTACACGTAGTCACGGATGATATCAAAATACAGGCTGACGGAATAATTGGAGTGGATTTCATACGAAAGTATAATTGTATCTTACAATATTCCAATGACAGGGATCTAATTATTATCCGATCAAATGAAATTGATCATTGGAATACCCCTTAGAAACGGTCCAACTATAAACTCAATATCACTCCCTGCCAGATCTGAAGTTATAAGATCCATACAATTTGAATTATCCGAACAAAATGTTTTGATACCTTATCAAACAATTCAAACGGCGTTTACGTCGGAAATACAATAACTTCCAAATCAAACCCACTAGTAAAAATAATTAATACCACTGAACAAGATTTGGTAATTTCTGATATTAAACTTGTTACCGAAAACCTTAAAGATTATAAAATTGTTAAGCAAAATTGTACACCTGCCAAGTCCAAAGAAAAAATGGAAGGCTTTCAGAAACTTCTCAACTTTTGTTGAAAAAGATCTAAAATCCTTATGCCATGAATTTATAGACTTTTTCGCTCTAGAATCTGAAAACATATCAGTCAATAACTTTTATAAACAGAAAATTAAAGTAAATAATACACAACCTGTTTACATAAAAAACTGTCGCATACCACATTCCTAAAAGGAGGAAATAAAAACTAATTAATTAATAAACTAATTAAAGACGATATTGTTGAACCATCCACTTCAGATCATAATAGTCCCATACTCTTGGTACCAAAGAAACCTTTACCTGGTAATACCCAAAAGAGATGGAGACTGGTAGTAGACTACAGGGCAGTTAATAAAAATTTAATAGCTGATAAATTTCCGTTACCTCACATAGATGACATTCTTGATCAATTGGGCAGAGCTAAATTCTTCTCTTGCCTTGATCTTATGTCAGGTTTTCATCAGATAGAGATTGAAGAGGAATCTAGAGATATCACAACCTTTTCTACAGATAAAGGATACTTCAGATTTACAAGATTACCGTATGGTCTAAAAATAGCCCCAAATTCCTTCTAACGCATGATGTCGTTGGCTTTTTCTAGCTCCAGCACAAGCATTCGTGTATATGGATGACCTTGTAGAGATTGGTTGTTCAAAACAACATATGTTACGAAAGTTAAAAAACGTATTTGTATTATGCAGGAAACATAATCTGAAATTACATCCAGACAAATGTTAATTTTTCCGCACTGAAGTAACATTTTTGGACCACAAAGGTACCGATCAAGGTTTATCGCCTGATGATAGCAAATTTTCTATAGTACAAAACTATCCAACACCAAGAAATGGTGATGAAGCTAACCGCTTCATAGCATTTTGTAATTATTACCGAAGGTTCATACCAAACTTTGCTGAATCCTCTCGACATATTACTAGATTGTCAAGAAAAAAACGTACCTTTTGAGTGGAACCAAGATTGCGAAAAATCTTTCCAATACCTCAAAAACCAATTACTAAGTCCTAACATTATACAATACCCTGATTTTTCTAAAGAATTTTTTATTACAACAGACGCAAGCAAACAAACTTGTGGTGCTGTCCTTAGTCAGAAAAAAGGGTATACTAACGCCAATTTCATACGCTTCTAGATCTTTCACTTAGGGCGAAAGTAACAAATCTACCATAGAGCAGGAATTAACTGCAATACATTGGGCTATACAATTTTTCAGACCATACATTTACGGCAGAAAGTTCGTTCAGGAAAATACCGTGGCAGACGCACTGTCACGTATAGAGTTTAAGGATATTAAAAATATTGAAGTCAATACAGTCCTGAAAGTTACAACAAGCCTTCAGACTAAAATAGGAGGAGAAAATACGAACAAAACTCCTAGACAACAAAGAGAATCAGCCAATTTTAAAATATATGAGGCTATAAATGCCCAGGAGCATCGTAAAATACCTAGATTGTATTTTACTAAGGATAAAGTAATTATCCATAAGGGAAAGCAAGTTCTTTCCGAATTTAAGCTGAAAGATCTAATTATTAATAGAAATGTCGACCTAGGTCAAATCTTGCTTGCAAAAATAGCTAATAATATTTGTCTCACAACATTGCTACTCTCATTTGATGACAGTATGCTTACTTACCTAGAAACAAATATGGAATCCTTCAAATGTAAAGGTAATATAATCTTGTAAGATTTTAATTTAACAATTATGCTCGTACCAAAACTTACTAAAGTTTCTACTGATTCTGAAAAACTGAGAATTATGCAAAAATACCATGATGATCCCATTACCGGTCGACATCCAGGCATAACTCGTATGATAAAAAAATAAAACTTCAATATCATTGAAAAGGAGATAGAGATATAGCTAGATATGTAAAACAATGCCTTCAATGCCAAACCAACAAAACCACGGTTAAAGGCAAGGAGCCCCTCGTTATAACACCAACTCCTCTAAAAGCATTTCAAAGAGTGATAATCGACACAATAGGCCGCCTTCCACGGTCTGATTCACAGAATGAATACGCTGTGACTATAATGTGCGATTTAACTAAATACCTAGTAGCTATCCCAATAATAAATAAATCAGCCAGAAATGTTGCGAAAGCCATTATGGAAGATTTTATTTTAATATATGGTCCAATGAACACAATAATTACGGACCTAGGTACTGAATATGTAAAGGTACTCACGGAACTATGCAAGCTAATGAGAATAGAGAAATTACACTCTACTGCTTACCATCATGAAACACTCGGTACAGTTGAAAGATCTCACAGAACATTCAACGAGTACTTAAGATCTTTTGTTTCGTCAGACAAATCAGATTGGGATAATTGGTTAAAATTCTTTGTATATTGTTATAATACAACTCCATCCACAGCTCATGGATATTGTCCATTTTAATTGATCTACGGAAAAATTCCAAGAGAGCTAGATTTTACCAATACCAATAGCATAGAACCTCTTTACAACGTTTACGAAAAGGAAGTTAAATTTAGACTCCAAGTAGCTCAACGTAGAGC
Organism: Phasia obesa; assembly: GCA_949628195.1. Taxonomy (NCBI): domain Eukaryota; kingdom Metazoa; phylum Arthropoda; class Insecta; order Diptera; family Tachinidae; genus Phasia; species Phasia obesa. The sequence continues at coordinate 118,334,864 of OX451215.1, read as the reverse complement.
TGCTAGCCTCATTGAAAATGCTAAACTTCTAAGACAAAATATATACAATAAAAATTCTAATCCTATTACACTCCATGTTAATGACTCTGTTATAGTCCGCAATGAATCAGGACACAAACTGGATGCGGTCTACAAAGGACCCTTCACAGTCCATGAAATTGATAATTCAAACAATGTCACATTAATGGACACTAATGGTAAACTTTTTACTGTCTATAAGAACAGAATTATAAATATGCAAATATCTGTGAACGCAGTACCATGTACACTTGCCATAGACATTATTCTTCTACTGTAGAGAATGGCTGGATAACTATCCTCAACTTGACTTCCTAAACCCTACTAACCTTGTTTTTAAACCAGGCACATGACCATAATCACAGTAAATACGAAAATCTGTATCCGATGGTATAACATGGACCTGGAAGAATTCCTTCAAATATATATGTTTCACTATTTGTAAACGATACAATAATATTCTTCTATTCTCCACGTATCCGATAAATAAATAAATAACACGGGCCTGAAACAATTCCCCTACTCTACTCAGTTGCTGTCTTATTTAATTCTAGGCAGCATCAATCCTTATCAATGAGATCAACACCATGCAACCATACCTCTACATACATCCTCAATCATTTTTTATTTTAAATTAGTTGTGACATTACACAATTAATTCCAACTTTCCTTAGTAATCGGGTCGGATGGTTTTAGAGCCCATCCATACTATAAAAGTGCTTGCACAAATTCTACTGTTACTGAAGGGAGGAACTTCCTTTTTCCTCCAATATAACTTCAGATACAGCGTCAATAGAACGCAGGGTAATATAACAGGGTAAAGTTCCTTCTCCCCGTACCCCGGTAAAAATTAAAATATCCAGTAAATATAATCCTGATCCAACCATAGGAATTACACTCTTTATCACAGATACCAAACTATTTGCAGTTGAAATATTCGCTGAAAATATTTCTTTCTTGAATAATGTTTCATTTTTCCCCCTTTCTTATCCTTTTTCAATAACCTTAGTTTTTACTTAAAACTTATAATAATTTAGTATACTTATTTAATTGAAAATAGCGCTAACTAACGCTGACAATTTTATTGGATAATGCTATTTCAGCAATTTAAAATTAATTATCCAAGAAGCCAATCAGCCAGTGCGAGAGGGAGACGCAAACCACTTGAAGGACGGCCTGATTGACCTTAAACGATAATGACAACGACGCGCGAACGTGTTCCTCAATCTAAAGCTACTTTACGACATACCATAATATTATTTTATAAATTATACTAACAGAATGTATCGTTTAGTTTTGTGGAAAACTTCAGACTGAGTAAGGATGCATTTACGTATGTTCTTACTAGCATAGACGGTCAATTAAAAAGAGCACAAAGATCCACAGCCATATGCGATCGCGAAATGTATATAAGATCTGTGAATGGACGATTTGGTGTTGCTAGCCATGACTCCCATGTGTGGAATTTATCAAGCGAAAGGGAGTATTTAAAAGAAATTTTTGAATTAGTAATAGAAAATATTTATGTTTTATATGATTTCCTTAGGTGATTCTTGATATCCTTTAGAGTGTAGTGTGTTTGACAAGTCGTAGTTACCTTACCTTCTGTATGTAACACATGTACTTGTTGTTGGGAGAGGAAATAAAAACGGCTGCGGTAAAATGTTTCATGTACTTGAAACTCTGCTGCGACTCTCTATTGTTGTTGTTGTTGTTGTTTGCTCTTTTCGTCATGAGAATGACTGTATAAAAGTATACAGTCGTCAGAAACACAATTAGTATGGACACGAAAGCAACTTTAAAAGAGAATTAAAAAAATGTTTCAAAAACAAAAATTGCAAGTGTAGAACGGGACTTATAAGCTAGACTAAACAAAGTATCATAATTATGATACTTTGTTGTATTAGTATTAGTGTACTTTTAAGTTCTTAGAATGTAAGCATTCTTTGTACAACGCAATCTTAATTAAAACATTAAACAGAACAGTCGCACAAGCGGCTGTTCATTAAATAAACGTTCATTAAATAAATAAAATAAAAATAACTAAATAGTTTTTTTTTTTTAATATTACATGGCGATCCTGTCAATATACACAAGTTAAGTTGAATTTCTTGGTGAAAAAAAAAATCTACTATACCAATGTTAAGGAATCTGTGCGTGAAGGAGATATTTTGTCATCGTTGAAATCTGAGCGTGAAGCCAGAAGACTTCGCTAAAAATATACATCCTGAGAAATTAAAAGTTTGAATAATTACTTGCAACGAAGCTGTTAAATACATGGATATTAACATGTAATGTATTGAACATTATCTGTTAAATAATAAAATAAATTTAAAGTCTATGAAGGCTTGATAAAATAAAAAATGTGCATTCAATTCACAATCACAATCAAAAAGTGTATATACAAAAATATATATAAAATAAAAATTTGTGCAAAAATAAAATATAACAAATTTTGGATCTTACAACTAAAGAAATTCTTCTATAATTTTAAATGTTAATTATAGTTAGTAATTATTTAATTTTTGTTTTATACAAAATACTCGTATAACAAATTTGTATCTTACAAAATCTAATAACCAAAGAAATTTTTATATAAATTTAAATGTTAGTTATACCTAATAATTATCAAATTTTTTCCAAACACTTTATCATACATAAAAAAAAATATCTAACGAAAGTATGTTCTGGAGAAATCTTTTTTAATGAATTTCATTACTTTATTTAGATTTTAATTACATTTTTGTTTACTTTGCGTTTTCAAACTTAATTATTATTATTTACAAATTTCTACTATACAAATAAATTTAAAAAAATGTTGGATTAATAAGTGAAAAAAAAAACTGTTTTTAATTAAGAAAGAAAGGTTAATTTCTTATTAATTTTTAATACAAAATAGGAAATAGCATTAGAAAATAACAATAATAATTTGAATTTTTTTTTAAACAAATCATTTGAATCATTTTAACAATCAGTTTCAACAAATACATTCTTAATGGTTTGATCCTTTGATCCCATTCTATACAAAGGCTTATCAAGTGTCATTATAATGGGCGGTACCGAGTCAAAGATTGAAAAGCCTAATGCTAATGCCGTCAATGACGTGGTGATTAAAATTGACTTCCCTGCCATTTATTTCATAATATAATCAGTATTTTAGCCGCGCAACTCTTAGTAACGATCTACCAGTTACACAAAAGATCTTTGAGAAAAACATACACTAGAGCTGCATCCTTGGCTAATAATCTAGAATAAGTTTAATATAAAGATTAATGTTTTTTTGTTTTCCACTCGAGGAGCAAAAACACTGTTTAAGAGACATTTCAATCTATTAAAATTCTGAAAAACTTTTCTGATCAAAGTTATTTTTTTTTCCTCTTATTTTGCTAAGAAATTATACATAATGAGCGCTCTCCCGTTTTATTTACCAATTTCTTCTTTTATTTACCAGTTTCTTTACTGATGGAATGGGAGACAATAGTATCAAGAGCAAAGGCAATAAAAGACGAGTTCCTTAAATCGTATAAATGCTTAAACACTGACAGAGATACAAAACCTGAAACAGTTAATAAGCATATAAACATCCTCCAAAATCAGTTAGAAAAGCTCAGAACATTACTAAATACAAATTATAATAGGTTAACTAAGGCTCATCGAACCTCTGCTGATTATTTTTATTCTGACCTACGTGAAAAATTAATTTCCGTATGTTATAGAAAAAATTTCAAAGTCATTGTTCCACACTTAATCCATGAACTAATAGTGTTCGAACTTTTACCCGAAACTGAACAAAAATCAAAAATGCCTCAAACTTTAATAGAATTTCTAAACATAGCGTCCAGGTTAATTCCAGACTTTAATGGAAATTCTGAAAACCTGCAAAGCTTTATCGACGCCATTAATTTGGTAGAGTCAATTAAGGAAACGCACGAATCAGTAGCAATAAACCTTATCAAAACAAAATGGAAAGGAACAGCGAGAAATTTAATTTCATCAGAAACCATTTAAAACTAAAAACAACGGTTAAGGGTGAATCCGTTGATGTAATTAATGCCAAGTTAATGAGCACAAGGCAGTCCGGAAAAAATGTTAATGCCTACGCGAAAGAAGTGGAGGAATTAAAAAAGAAATTAGAAACCGCTTTATTACAGATATGTTACCCCATGAAATAGCCAACAAATATGCTACACATTAAGCTGTTAAGGCTATAATCAAAAACAGCTCTAACGATAGAGTTAAAATGATCATGCAATCAGGTAACTTTAAGAACATGAATGAAGTATTGACTAAATTCATAAGTAGTTGTACCGAAGCCTATGGTCAGGAAAACTCTATCCTAAGCTATGGCTTTAGACACCAAGGTCGTAATAATAACAATAGTAACCATGGCAGAAGTAACAACTTCAACCAAAACAGAAACTTCCATCAGAACAGAAGTAATAGGTTCAATCGAAATAGAAACAATAATAGCGGGTCCTATCGTAATAGCGGCACTAACAACCGTAATTATAATAACAATAATTCAGGTTCTTATCGCAGTAATAACGATAATAGAAACCGTAATAATAATTCACTAACCAGAAACATAAATGTAGCTGCGGAAAACAACTCGGGAAACGAGCAGCGACCCCTAAATACTTAGTAAATACAAAAACCTACAATATTAACTTGAATTTACGCTGTAGAACTACCCTTGATGAAACATCTTCAATTTTATTAATAGATACTGGGGCTAATATTTTAATTATCAAGCAAAATAAAAAATTCAAATGGTATTGGCCAAGGCATAGTTTCAACTTTAGGCAGTGTACAATCCGAATTAAAAATAGACCAATATCTAATAAAACATACTTTGTACACGTAGTCACGGATGATATCAAAATACAGGCTGACGGAATAATTGGAGTGGATTTCATACGAAAGTATAATTGTATCTTACAATATTCCAATGACAGGGATCTAATTATTATCCGATCAAATGAAATTGATCATTGGAATACCCCTTAAAAACGGTCGAACTATAAACTCAATATCACTCCCTGCCAGATCTGAAGTTATAAGATCCATACAATTTGAATTATCCGAACAAAATGTTTTGATACCTTATCAAACAATTCAAAACGGCGTTTACGTCGGAAATACAATAACTTCCAAATCAAACCCACTAGTAAAAATAATTAATACCACTGAACAAGATTTGGTAATTTCTGATATTAAACTTGTTACCGAAAACCTTAAAGATTATAAAATTGCCAAGCAAAATTGTACACCTGCCAAGTCCAAAGAAAAAATGGAAGGCTTTCAGAAACTTCTCAACTTTTGTTGAAAAAGATCTAAAATCCTTATGCCATGAATTTATAGACTTTTTCGCTCTAGAATCTGAAATATCAGTCAATAACTTTTATAAACAGAAAATTAAAGTAAATAATACACAACCTGTTTACATAAAAAACTGTCGCATACCACATTCCTAAAAGGAGGAAATAAAAACTAATTAATTAATAAACTAATTAAAGACGATATTGTTGAACCATCCACTTCAGATCATAATAGTCCCATACTCTTGGTACCAAAGAAACCTTTACCTGGTAATACCCAAAAGAGATGGAGACTGGTAGTAGACTACAGGGCAGTTAATAAAAATTTAATAGCTGATAAATTTCCGTTACCTCACATAGATGACATTCTTGATCAATTGGGCAGAGCTAAATTCTTCTCTTGCCTTGATCTTATGTCAGGTTTTCATCAGATAGAGATTGAAGAGGAATCTAGAGATATCACAACCTTTTCTACAGATAAAGGATACTTCAGATTTACAAGATTACCGTATGGTATAAAAATAGCCCCAAATTCCTTCTAACGCATGATGTCGTTGGCTTTTTCTAGCTCCAGCACAAGCATTCGTGTATATGGATGACCTTGTAAAGATTGGTTGTTCAAAACAACATATGTTACGAAAGTTAAAAAACGTATTTGTATTATGCAGGAAACATAATCTGAAATTACATCCAGACAAATGTTAATTTTTCCGCACTGAAGTAACATTTTTGGGCCACAAAGGTACTGATCAAGGTTTATCGCCTGATGATAGCAAATTTTCTATAGTACAAAACTATCCAACACCAAGAAATGGTGATGAAGCTAACCGCTTCATAGCATTTTGTAATTATTACCGAAGGTTCATACCAAACTTTGCTGAATCCTCTCGACATATTACTAGATTGTCAAGAAAAAAAACGTACCTTTTGAGTGGAACCAAGATTGCGAAAAATCTTTCCAATACCTCAAAAACCAATTACTAAGTCCTAACATTATACAATACCCTGATTTTTCTAAAGAATTTTTTATTACAACAGACGCAAGCAAACAAGCTTGTGGTGCTGTCCTTAGTCAGAAAAAAGGGTATACTAACGCCAATTTCATACGCTTCTAGATCTTTCACTTAGGGCGAAAGTAACAAATCTACCATAGAGCAGGAATTAACTGCAATACATTGGGCTATACAATTTTTCAGACCATACATTTACGGCAGAAAGTTCGTTCAGGAAAATACCGTGGCAGACGCACTGTCACGTATAGAGTTTAAGGATATTAAAAATATTGAAGTCAATACAGTCCTGAAAGTTACAACAAGCCTTCAGACTAAAACAGGAGGAGAAAGTACGAACAAAACTCCTAGACAACAAAGAGAATCAGCCAATTTTAAAATATATGAGGCTATAAATGCCCAGGAGCATCGTAAAATACCTAGATTGTATTTTACTAAGGATAAAGTAATTATCCATAAGGGAAAGCAAGTTCTTTCCGAATTTAAGCTGAAAGATCTAATTATTAATAGAAATGTCGACCTAGGTCAAATCTTGCTTGCAAAAATAGCTAATAATATTTGTCTCACAACATTGCTACTCTCGTTAGATGACAGTATGCTTACTTACCTAGAAACAAATATGGAATCCTTCAAATGTAAAGGTAATATAATCTTGTAAGATTTTAATTTAACAATTGTGCTCGTACCAAAACTTACTAAAGTTTCTACTGATTCTGAAAAACTGAGAATTATGCAAAAATATCATGATGATCCCATTACCGGTCGACATCCAGGCATAACTCGTATGATAAAAAAAATAAAACTTCAATATCATTGAAAAGGAGATAGAGATATAGCTAGATATGTAAAACAATGCCTTCAATGCCAAACCAACAAAACCACGGTTAAAGGCAAGGAGCCCCTCGTTATAACACCAACTCCTCTAAAAGCATTTCAAAGAGTGATAATCGACACAATAGGCCGCCTTCCACGGTCTGATTCACAGAATGAATACGCTGTGACTATAATGTGTGATTTAACAAAATACCTAGTAGCTATCCTAATAATAAATAAATCAGCCAGAAATGTTGCGAAAGCCATTATGGAAGATTTTATTTTAATATATGGTCCAATGAACACAATAATTACGGACCTAGGTACTGAATATGTAAAGGTACTCACGGAACTATGCAAGCTAATGAGAATAGAGAAATTACACTCTACTGCTTACCATCATGAAACACTCGGTACAGTTGAAAGATCTCACAGAACATTCAACGAGTACTTAAGATCTTTTGTTTCGTCAGACAAATCAGATTGGGATAATTGGTTAAAATTCTTTGTATATTGTTATAATACAACTCCATCCACAGCTCATGGATATTGTCCATTTTAATTGATCTACGGAAAAATTCCAAGAGAGCTAGATTTTACCAATACCAATAGCATAGAACCTCTTTACAACGTTGAAGCTTACGAAAAGGAAGTTAAATTTAGACTCCAAGTAGCTCAACGTAGAGCTGCTAGCCTCATTGAAAATGCTAAACTTCTAAGACAAAATATATACAATAAAAATTCTAATCCTATTACACTCCATGTTAATGACTCTGTTATAGTCCGCAATGAATCAGGACACAAACTGGATGCGGTCTACAAAGGACCCTTCACAGTCCATGAAATTGATAATTCAAACAATGTCACATTAATGGACACTAATGGTAAACTTTTTACTGTCTATAAGAACAGAATTATAAATATGCAAATATCTGTGAACGCAGTACCATGTACACTTGCCATAGACATTATTCTTCTACTGTAGAGAATGGCTGGATAACTATCCTCAACTTGACTTCCTAAACCCTACTAACCTTGTTTTTAAACCAGGCACATGACCATAATCACAGTAAATACGAAAATCTGTATCCGATGGTATAACATGGGCCTGGAAGAATTCCTTCAAATATATATGTTTCACTATTTGTAAACGATACAATAATATTCTTCTATTCTCCACGTATCCGATAAATAAATAAATAACACGGGCCTGAAACAATTCCCCTACTCTACTCAGTTGCTGTCTTATTTAATTCTAGGCAGCATCAATCCTTATCAATGAGATCAACACCATGTAACCATACCTCTACATACATCCTCAATCATTTTTTATTTTAAATTAGTTGTGACATTACACAATTAATTCCAACTTTCCTTAGTAATCGGGTCGGGTGGTTTTAGAGCCCATCCATACTATAAAAGTGCTTGCACAAATTCTACTGTTACTGAAGGGAGGAACTTCCTTTTTCCTCCAATATAACTTCAGATACAGCGTCAATAGAACGCAGGGTAATATACCAGGGTAAAGTTCCTTCTCCCCGTACCCCGGTAAAAATTAAAATATCCAGTAAATATAATCCTGATCCAACCATAGGAATTACACTCTTTATCACAGACAAAGTTGTTGTTTTGTTGTAGTTGTTGTCCTACTGCTCACACCTGGTATGAATTCGCCTTGATACCAAACTATTTGCAGTTGAAATATTCGCTGAAAATATTTCTTTCTTGAATAATGTTTCATTTTTCCCCCTTTCTTATCCTTTTTCAATAACCTTAGTTTTTACTTAAAACTTATAATAATTTAGTATACTTATTTAATTGAAAATAGCGCTAACTATTTTGACAATTTTATTGGATAATGCTATTTCAGCAATTTAAAATTAATTATCCAAGATAATTTTTTTTTGCTATTATTCCTTTCTCTCTTTTCATTTTTAAAAGAGAAGGGAAGGCTAGCCATTTAAATATCAATTATATTAAATATCATTTAAATATCCTTTTATTTAATAAAAAATATATATATATATATATATATATATATATATATATATATATATATATATATATATAGTATAGATATATATATATATATATATATATATATATATATATGTATATATATATATATATATATATATATATATATATATATATATATATATATATATATATTATTTAATTTTGTTTAATTCTTTTTTTGTAAAAGATATTTATTACAAAAAACGGTCTTTATTCTATTTTTTTATTCATGTTTGTATTATATAAAAGAATAATCAAACTAGTATTGATTATTCTTTTCCGGAAAAGGGAGGTGTAGTGTGTTTGACAAGTCTTAGTTACCATACCTTCTGTATGAGAACGAAGTCAACCACTACCTTAAGCTTCCCTCTTGTTGAATATTTTTACTTTTTCATATTTACCACCTTATATTTGTTGTTCCTTCAGCCAACCTTCGGTTAGCAATCAAAGTGACTTTTTGTTTATTTGTTTTACTTCCAACATTCGTTTTTAGTTAACACTAATCTAGTATCAAACCAAACTTTGTTGAGTAAACATGATTGCGCGGTGTTAGTGTTACGGTTGGCTGAAGGAACAACAAATATAAGGTGGTAAATTCAATTTTTTAAACTTGAAATTCAATTTTATAAACTCCAAATTCAATTTTTTAACTTTAAATTCAAAGTTTATAAAATTGAATTTGAAGTTTATAAAATTGAAATTTAAGTTTAAAAAATTGAATTTGGAGTTTATAAAATTGAATTTAAAGTTAAAAACCTATATGTATGTAATTATTTACAGATAACAAATTCACTTTAAAAAATAAGTAAAAAAATTAAAAATAATAAATAAAATTTAAAAAAAAGGTAAAAAATATGAAATAAAAAACACTAAAAGATAAAAAGCATAAAAATCATTCAATGCTATTGAGAAATTGAATATAAAGCACTATTTTAAAAGTTACTTTTTTCCATCTCTATATCTAAAATAGTTTTCTTCATTTCAAGTTGTTGCAATTTCCGTTTTGATTTTTCAAATTCATTTCTCTTTTTGAATTCAAAATTTTCTTTTTTAAGTTTTAACTTTTCTTTTGCCAACTCAAGTTTTTCTTTTTTTAGCTCAATCTTTGTTAACTCAAGTTTATACCGGTGTTCTTGAGTGTCAGAGCTTCTCAAATATTTTTGAACTCCAGCAAGATTTTCAGTCACTTCCTTTAAGATTCTTGTTGAATTCTCATGGTAAGTCATTTGATTTTGAACCTGTTTTTCCAACAGGGCGTCTTTATTAAAGATTTTCTTTGGATGCCGATGTGGAGTTGAGTTTTTATTAATTACCTCTTGATTAAAAACATCAGAAGTAACATCTGCATCATTTTCATCATTAATATTGACTTCATTGGTGGAATTTTCAGTTGATGGTATGGTGTTTAAATAATTCTTCGCGCCGAATTCCAAAGTACCACTCATTCCACTAACTGCCTCATCAATTGAAAGCAGATCGCACGTTTGCTGTTTCAATGCTGTAAAGGAACAGTATCTACTGGGTCCGCCACCTGTTCCATAAATACTGCTTCGGTTTCGACGGCATTTACTTTTAATGTGGTTTTTGTAGTCTGCCCAAACCTAAAAGATGTTTCCAAAAATGTTATTCCAAATGCAATAGCCATATTTAAAGAAATTTTCTTTTTTCCACCCTTTAACATCACGTCCAAATGTGTTTAACAGGCCTGTCACAGAAATTTTTCGGAATGGTTTTGATTACGAATTTTCAATTCGATCGAATTTGTTTTGCCTTCTTCAGACCTTGCTTGATTTGCTCCATTCCGATAAATTCTAGTTTTGTGAGTTTTAAGTTAAATGTGGCAATATTGCTCACACATTAAAGAAGAAAAAAAAAATAGAACAGACAAATATTTATATTAAATTAAAAAAATAAGTTTCAAACAAAAAAATGCCTGAAGTTTCAATCGTTGCGGTTTTGACTGCACAAACACGACAACACACCGCCGAAAAATTGAGAAATCTTATCCAAACGTAGTGTAAGTGTTCTTATTTTGCCATAATCAGACATACTGCATATAAATGTAACTACATACATATGCGTTTTAAGGTTTATAAGTTATTATATTATTATAGCAAAGAAGCGTTTGTAATGGTTTTAAACAAACTGAGTCCTAATCTTAAAAATTCTTCAACTCCACCAATTATACAAGTGACGACCACTTGTATAATTGGTCGTTACTGTGGCGTTTTTTGACCACAGGGTCGTTTCAAGGTGTTATAGGTAAGTATTGTGTACATTTGTCACAAGAACATAAATGATTAAATATATTACTTTCAGCTAAGGACAATGATATTAATTTGGGGAGGAGTACGGTTTCAACGTTGATATGGAGGGTAATAAATGCGGCGAAGAATGTTTTATGCCCACACTGGATAAAGCTACAGATGACAGATGGCAGAAGAAATAGAAAATTCGAAGGCTCATTTTTTTCAGAAATTTCAAATACCGGGCACATATGTCAAGCTCTGTAAGCCATCTGAAGATGAATCTCTTTGGCATATGAGCAGATCACGAAACGCTATTCTTGACAACTATTCAAATGGCAATAAAAATCTTGGCTATTGGGTGATTCTGGCTATGGTTTAGAACCATATTTCTTTACCATATTGCTTCAATTATTTCAAAATAAAATAAAAAATTTAGCTAAAAGCTTAACAAATTATTTTCTTTATTGAAACAAGAAAGTTTTAAATTTGTTTTTGTACCATCACATACAAAAAATACGAATTCGATCATGAAATTAAAAGTGGTTTCATTTCGAGGAAATTTGTCGATTTTGATTTTCTAAAGAAGCTTTTTCGGAATTGAAAAAACTTTCGATCGAAATGAATTTCTGTGACAGGCCTGTAAATCTGTGCACAATTTCTGCCACATATTACTCGATTTATTCTTAGCATCTGGAACATTAAGATGACCTTTTGCTAAGTCTGAATACTTGCACATAAATTAAACCATTTCTTCATACTGCTTTTTATTATATATACACTTATACACTTTTATTTATCTTTAAACGTTCAAATATTTACATTTTTTACTTTTTAATTTGTCACTAACAAAATACCTTTCGAACAATTTCCTAACCCTTTTTGCCTAACTGACTCTCGTTTTCGTACTACAGAGTTGACCTTTCGAAAGGGATTTTTTGCTTTTCGTAACACAGAGTTGCTCTTTAGAAAGGGATTTTTATTTTTCGTTAGAGTACAAAAAACATCCGCACTTTCTTAAGAAAATCGTACATTTTTTTTTTCGAATCGAAATACACTGCGTAGCCCCCCTGAATGAAATATTTTGTAACAGAATATCTTCAGGCCATCTTGAAAATCGATCAATCATTGTGAAAATGTATCTGTATCCCAACGAAGTTGGTAAAGGACCAACTATATCAATGTGTACTTCGGAAAAACGGTATAAACATTGCCTAAATTCACCGTATGGAGATTTAGTGTGACGAAAAATCTTACATTTTTGACACATTAGACAATATTTTGACCATTCGCTACAGTCTTTTCTCATAGAAGGCCAAACAAAACGTTCAGAAATAAAACGTTCCGGGATGGGAGAGGTTGTGGAGTAAATTAAATGCTGATTTCCTAAAAGTTTCTGGAAGATAAGGACTTACACGACCTTGCGAGACATAGCAGTATATTTTAATATTAGAGCCAGGAATCGCTATTTGTTTTAGTTCAAGTCCGGAAACCGAGGACAAAGAATCCTTAAGTTCTTTGTCAGAGTTTTGTGCATCTACAAGTTAACATAATCAATGGAATCAATGTCTTCGATTCTGGACAGAGCGTCAGCGACAGTGTTATCTTCACCAGATATGTGCATGATTTTTGTTGTAAACTGCCCAATAAAATCTAAATGGCGGTATTGGCGCGGTGATGCTTTATTTTGATTGAAAACATATATTAGAGGTTTGTGATCGGTGTACAAAGTAAAATCACGGCCTTCAAGCATATATCGGAAATGTTTAATAGCGGCGTATGCAGCTAATCGTTCACGATCATACGTACTATACTTTATTTCGGCATGACTTAATTTGGAGTTAATAATTTGTTCAACAACTCCAATTGCAAAATTGGAAGCATCTACTCTTAACGCAAGTTCGGCATCTTCAACAGGGTGAGCCAAAAGTGTAGCTTTGACGATAGCTTCTTTACATTTAAGGAAATCATCTTCAGATTTCTTTGTCCAAATTACTGGTCGCTTGTCTTTCTTTTTAGCACCTTTCAAATATGCATTCAAGATAGCTTGAAGTTTTGCTGCATTAGGTATAAATCGTCGATAAAAATTAATCATGCCAACAAATTTTCTTAACTCCATAATAGTTTGTGGTTTTTGAAAATCCAAAATTGCTTGAACTTTTGAAGACGTTGGTCTACTTCCAAATTCATTGATATGGAATCCCAGAAAATCAATTTCAGAGGAACCAAATTCACATTTAGATGCATTTATTACGATACCGTATTCTCGAAAACGATGTTCTAGATATTCCTTTTCAGTTCTTGAGGCAATTAAAACATCATCGATATAAACAAAAATAAAATCTAAGCCTCGAAGTACTTCATCCATTAAACGTTGAAAGCTTTGTGTCGCATTGCGAAGTCCGAATGGCATTCAAAGAAATTCGTAAAAACCAAATGAAGTAATTATGGCTGTTTTGCAAATATCGTCAGGATGTATTGAAATTTGGTGGTATGCACGAACCAAATCTAGCTTTGTAACAAATTTGCAACCATGAAGTGCAGTTGTATAACTTGTGATAAAGGGTATTGGATATCTATCCGGTACTGTAATTTTGTTTAAAAATCTATAGTCACCGCAAGGTCTCCAGTCACCATTCTTTTTTAAAACCATATGCAATGGGTTAGACCAGTTGCTTCAGCATAAACTGAAATTATATTTTGGCAAGGTTAAGTCGTTTTTTATCTAAGGGCCTTGCTTTAGCATAAACAGGAGAACCAATTGTCGCAATACGATGATAAACATCATTTTTTTGCCTCCTAATGACAAAGTAGCATTGTGAATCTCTGGAAATTGTTCCAAAAGCTTATGATATAATGACTCGTTTTTAACAATAGTGGAGACGCCGAGCGAAGGTTCTTTTGTTAAACGTGCATTAGCAAATAAAAGTGTTGTTCCGTCACTAACATTTTATTTTTTAAATCAGGTAGCAAATTGAAATGGTTTAAAAAAGCTAAACCAATAATGCATTTATTAAAGTCTGCGATAGTAAATAACCAAATGTTCTTAGGCCGAGAGTTAATTGTAGAACGACAATGCTAAATGTTTTAATTGGTGTATCATTTGCGGCAAAAAGTGTGTGTGAAAAAGTAAAATTGTTACCTTTGAAACAATGGTCCTTAGGGATCACAGAAATATCGGCCTCGGTGTCTATTAAAAAAACTCTGTTTGACAATAAATCTTTAATAAATAGGCGGCTTGAGGTTGTGTCATCGGTAGCCGCGTTTTCCGGTGTCGAATTTAGTTTTATTGGTAAGAACAGGGATTAATGCATTTTGCTGCTTTAATACCGAACCTGTTGTGATACCAGCAGTAAGCAGGATTTATTTCTCTTGATTTCGATCTTGATTTACTTCTATGTGGCGTTTTGCTTCGACTACGGTATTGACTTAATTTCTTAAAACTTCTTACTAAGGCTTCGACTCTTAAGGAAATGGGAGATAAATTATCGATATCTATATTTGAAACTGTTGCAGGCTGTGACATGTCCATGATTTTATCCGCTTGAACTGCCAATTTATTAATGTCTTATGGCAAAAATAGCACGAACATTTTCAGGCATTTGGTCAAGAAAAATTGATCGAATAACTTTTTCTCCGACCTGTCCTTGTCCCAAATTTTGAATTGTACGTAAAAAATGTGAAGGTTTTCTGGTTTCCTAAGGATTGACTACTCAAAAGTCGTTTGAGTTTACGTTCATCTGATTCAGAAAATAATGAGATAATTCTCGACTTCAGTGTCTCATACCTGTTTCCTGGCTGGGCATTTTCTAACAAATCACCTACAAGATCAAGCGTAACTGGATCAATGTTAGCCACTAAATAAGGAAATTTTGTTTCATTTGAAATAATTCGCTGCAAACTGAAAATGGTTTCAACTTGAAAAAGCCATACTTTTGGATTTTTTTTGCCAAAAGGGAGGAAATTTGATAGTTGAAGTTGCATCAATTTGAATATGTGATGAATCATTATCTCCTACATTAGCTCCTAAATTAAATCCTATTGTTGACGATGCAGTTGTCTGCATTGTCTGTCATGGTTAGCGGAGTCTCCTGTTCCGTGCGTTGGTGAGCAAAGCATGTTGACTGTTCCTTTTAATCGGGGTCACCAATTTATAGGTACTTGATTGGAAATTAAAACAATAAGTAACTATATTTATTATAAAAAATATTTATTGCAGAACAGCAAAATTAGTCTGTTTCTTTTGAAAGCGAAAACAATATTAATATAAAAAAGGAAAAACGATTTGACAAGAAAAAATTAATGAGTAATAAAAAATGTAAAGTTGATGATTTTAAATTTAGCAAGTAAAAAAGTTGCAGGTATGTAGATATCACTACAGTCAGATTATGTCATACAAAAAAAGATGTTAAAATATTGAGCTATGCAGAGTTTGTGTTTTTGATGATCTCTGTTCTAGAAGATTCTGTGTTAATGGCAATGTAAATGGCAACGAAAATCATCCATCATTTGATTCAACTTGCCCTTCATTTCTAAGACATAAGTCAGTAAACAAAATCAGAGCAGATAAAAGATGTACCATTCGTGAAGCATGGACAATATTTAACCGTAACTACGCTATTGAGAAATTAGTATCTAAACCAACAATTATTGCGCTCCAAGAGACCCACATGGTTCCCAAAATTTTAAAATACTTACATTTACCCGGTTACAGAATTTTTCACCCTAATATGCCAAAGCAGGGATTGCGCTTTCAGTGCTTAATAATATGTACGTCACCTAACACATTAAATCTGGTGATTTACTATTCCATACGATTACAATTAAAGGTAATACTAACTTACACATTACTAACATTTATAAGGAGTGTGATATTACATTGACTAATCATATGATTGACGCTATAACAATCAATATCATTTGATCGTTGGTGACTTTTACTCTCAAAAACCCCTTTTGGAGTTCTCAAAACATATCACCTAGTGGAGCCCTATGGGAAGAATTCGCAGATGATTTGGGACTAGTCATTCTTAATGATGGCTGCCCAATTTACTTAACACAAGACACGTTTACATCTGTTGATGTTTCAATGACAAGTTCCGTTCAAGCTTCATGTTTATCCTGGACAACACTAAGTGCTCCTGAAACAGGAGACATTATAACTAATACACCCCAATCACGAATAATTATTCCCATGAAAAACTCCCAAATTTTTCTATCGTATATGATTTTTCCGTATAATACAAGTAAATTGTTATTGGAATCATCCACGATAGAAAAATTTGAGAGTTTTTTCATAGGAATAATTATTCGTGATTGGGGTGATAGGTTAGGTTAGGTTAAGCAGGCAGCTTGTATAGAGGGAAGAAAGAGAATGAAATAGCTCACTTGGGTCCATTATGTTGGTCCCTTTGTGATACCTGCAGATAAGAGGAGGGATAGACAGAGAAAATAGAAAACAAAATTAGACTGAGAAATTAGAGAAAGAAGTGAAAGAAGTGAGAAATTAGAGAAAGAAGTGGGTAGAAGGTGGGAAGGTGCTAGCCGTGAAGGCACTATTGGATGTGATATATGTTGATGAGCAACTATGTCACTTCAGTTGGGAGAGGGTTGGAAAACCAACCACAGTTCCTTAAAAAGGAGTTAATCCTGATTGGTTCCAGAGATGAAACACACGAGAGGCTTTCAAAACATCGTCGTCCCAAGTATTGTAGGCGACAGAGTTCTAATGCAGGGCAATGACAGAGAAGGTGTTCAACCGTTTCCTCCTCTTCTTCATCCTGGCAACTTCTACAGAAGTCATTATAGGGGATACCCATCCTGCTTGCATGGGCTCCAAATAAGCAATGCCCAGTGACTATTGCTATTAAGTCGCGTATCTGCATTTTCTGCAGCCGAAATAGCGAGACCGTTTTCTTTTAGTCCATCGAGGGCCAGATTGTCCTTGCGATCGAGCAAGTCGACTCATTGGACCATCTGGCCTGAGCTGTGTTGTGAAGGGCAAAGTTGATGCGGTGTAAACAGGCCGAGAGGGGAATGCCACAATAGATGTCTATGGCATCATCGTGAAATAGTGTTCCCTTCTTGGCTAGTTCATCGGCAGCACAGTTGCCTTGATTAGTCCCATGTCCCCTCACCCATTTAAGGGTGACTGTCGAATTATCCGCCATCTCATTTAAGGATGTCCGGCATTCAAGGACAAGATTTGATGTGTTATACACACCTATAAGTGACATGATAGCGGCTTTACTATCAGTACAAATCCAGATATCTCTGTCTGATATCCTGTGCTACTTTAGCCAGTTAGCCGCCTTTTTAATAGCAGATATTTCTGCTTGTATGACATTGCAGTCATTCGGAAGTCTGAAACATATCCTAATTCCAAACTCCTCTATATAGACTCCACCTCCCACTCTCGTTCCCATTTTGGAACCATCTGTGTAAACCAGTAAAGTTCGGGGAGTTAGAGAGTATCCCTCCATCAAATCAAAGTGGAATCTTCGTGTGAAGAAGGGTGACGGGGTGCAGTAGTCTAAGAGCTCAGGAATAACATTCTTTGTTCCTAGAAGATTGGCATGTCCCCATGATCTATGGTTCCATGCACCTACAACATTTAGTCTAACAGCTGTCCTTAGTGCCACATACCTGGCCAGTAGATCTACCGGTAACCAGTTAAGTATTGCAAAAAGTGCCTTCGTTGGTGTTGACTTGATGGCTCCAGTTATAAGGATCGCCATAGTGCGCAACACCCTTTCTATAATATAGACGTTTGTCCTAAATTCTAGTGCTCTCCACCAGACAGTTGCACCATAAAATAATATTGGTTTGATTACTGCTTCAAGCAGCCAATTTACATTCCTTGGGCTCATCCCCCAGGTCGTGCCAATGGCTTTCTTACATACATATATTGCCGTCATAGCTTTGGACGCTCTAGCCTGAACATTCATTTTCCAGGAAAGTTTGCTATCTAATATTATGCCTAGATATTTCGCGCTATCAGATAGATTTAGTGTTACCCCATTTAATATAGGTAGTCTGAAGGTTGGAATCTTGTATTTCCTTGAGAATAATACAAGCTTCGTTTTAGATGGATTCACACCCAGCCCGTTCTGATCCCCCCAGGAACAGATTGCTCTGAATGCTTTTTCCAATCTTTGTGTCATTGTATCAACATGAGCTCCAGCAATTGCAACCGCCACATCATCTGCGTATGCAATTGTCTTAAAGTACATGGAATCCAATTTTATTAATAGCTTATTAATTGCTATATTCCAAAGCAACGGAGACAGTACCCCTCCTTGAGGGGTGCCTCTTATTGCTATCTTGGTGATTTTAGCTAAACCAAATGAGGATGATATTTCCCTATAACCTAACAGATTTGTTATAAACCTGATGATTCGCAGATGATTTGGGACTAGTCATTCTTAATGATGGCTGCCCAACATTACTTAACACAAGACACGTTTACATCTGTTGATGTTTCAATGACAAGTTCCGATTAAGCTTCATGTTTATCCTGGACAACACTAAGTGCTCCTGAAATAGGAGACATTATAACTAATACACCCCAATCACGAACAATTATTCCCATGAAAAACTCCCAAATTTTTCTATCGTATATGATTTTTCCGTATAATACAAGTAAATTGTTACTGGAATCTTCCACGATAGAAAAATTTGAGAGTTTTTTCATAGGAATAATTATTCGTGATTGGGGTGATAATAAATCAACAAACAAAAAACGTTTTCATCCAAGAGTCATTGAAGAGAAAGCTGACTGGTCCTTCTTTCAAACTAGGTAAATATTGTTATGACAATTTTCCAGAATCCTCAAAAACGGCTAACGAAACCATACCACAAACCAAAAAACCAAAATCGTTTAATTCTCCTGCTTGATTTAATTCTTCAATTGCCAGACTAATAAAAGAAAAAACACCGCATTCAATCAATTTAAAAGGCACAGATGCAGGGAGAATTCTATCAATTTTAGAAGAATGTGTGCATTAGTAAAACGGGAGTCGAAAAGTGCTAAGCGACAGACATGGGAAAACTTCTTGAATTCACTCAACCCAATGTTGGACATTAGAACTCTTTGGTCTAGGATCAGAGGTATCTGAACTGAAAGACAATGTAAGTTTCCTACAATTATTGACAATGTTATTATTTATGATAATGTTATTATTTCTGATCCTGTTGATATATCTGATAAATTTGCCCAAGTTTGGTGCTCAGTGAGTTCCGATAACAATTTGAATTATAATACCATTCTAATAAAATATAATTATATCGAAATTATTGAAGCAGATGTAAGTAGTCAGAACATGCTTCTCTTTGAATCAATAACATGGGATGAGTTTGTACAAGCACTAAATAAAATAAAGGATAAAATACCTTATCATATTCTATGATTAAAAATTCACCACACTATTTGCAGCTTCTAAATTATATAACGAAATATTAAAAACCGGTTCATATCCACATGATTGAAAGATTGCCTTATTATCACCATTTCCAAAGCCGGGAAAAAATCCAAATAGTACAGATGGTTATAGACCAATATCTTTGATTTCTGTCTTATCCAAATTATTAGCAAAGATAATTGCTTCCAGATTTTGGAAACAGACTAGGGATAAAATATCCGAACTGCAACAT
The DNA here is from genome assembly GCA_949628195.1 of Phasia obesa. Taxonomy (NCBI): domain Eukaryota; kingdom Metazoa; phylum Arthropoda; class Insecta; order Diptera; family Tachinidae; genus Phasia; species Phasia obesa. Next base: position 118,314,788 of record OX451215.1, on the reverse strand, counting down.
GCTTTTATACCCAAATATGGTGTCCACACTTTAGCACATCAACACGAAGAACAATTTCGCCAAAACCTATTAAAAAAGCATCACAGTTTACTATTGTATGAGGGGTTTGATCGTGTAGTTTCAATTTTTGTTCTTGAAGAATTACGAGGGTGGGGCATATCACATAATGTTATTAAATTAATTTACTATTTTCTATCGAATCGTCAAATTAAAGTAAAAATTTATGGCTATCTTTCACAACCATACTGACCCCTATTTTCGATTACGTTCCCGCATTCAGTTACGCACGAATCGAAAAAAGGTATTCCTAACAAAAACTGAAAGAAAAAGAAGAAGAGAAGAGTATGTTTAATACAACTGTTTTTCTATGAAACAAATGAAATAGGAACACAAAATAAAATAAACAAAAAATTATTAATAAACAATTCTGTTTGTCATTAAAAAAAAGTTAAATTAAGTGCGCAAAACTTTTGCTAAAGGCAATTACATAATTACTTTTTACATAAAGGAAATTATGCTGAACGTGTTGGTGACGGTGCTCTCGTATATTTAGCTGCCGTTAAGGAGTATTCATGTGCTCACATTAAAACCTCTCGTGAAGACCATCGTTGTAGATGTCATGTTCTTGTTCAAACAGCATTGTTCGAACATTTGTTCGCACAACGATGTCTGCCATCAAATGTTGTTTTTATTAGGAAAGTTTGATTTTTAAAGAACGCCATCTGTTGATCCAGCGTGCAAATCCTATTTGCTGTGCTATAAGCATTCGAACAACATTGACGACAAACAGAAAATTATGTTTAGTCGGAACATGCACATCGTACGTTTTCTCCACACAGAAAAAAGTAAACAAATTATTGTTCCTTATTCTGCCGACGCTTTGCTCATGTGCAAACAAATCCATGGCTCGTCAAGACGTAGTGTAATGACGAAGAGTTAAACAAATTATTGTCTGGAGTACCATTTGCCCAAGGTTTACTTTTGCCAAAGAAAATTTCAAACGATTAGAAAAAAATTACATACTGTCATCAAGTATCAAGTATCAAGTCCTTAAGCAACAATCAGCATCAATAAAAGGGAAATTCCGGGAGAACATGCATAAATTTATATTTTTAGATCTTATAAATATTGAAATAAAAAAAATTTACAGTAACTAATTGGTATTTGTGCTACAACTATTCCAGTGTGAATAATCCTGTAACGCCGGCGGTGTTATTTAAAATTTTTATATGTACATCATTAAAGCACAAAAATAAAGTTTTCATTTATGGATCCACCCGTTAAATTATAAATCTTTCGTTGCCATTCAATTCGTCAACTTTTCATAATGCTCATGTACTGTTCCACCAAGAAATTAAATAAAACTTACAAATTTCAGCACAAAAGCAATTAATTCTTAAAAAAACTATTTATTGTATTACATATTTACATCTGTTTTAATAACACGCTCTTTTAAACTAAGCAAACAAAAATCGAAAAACTTTCCGTTAACAAATTCACAACTTACAAAAACGTAGCTACGATCGTAATGCAGAATACATACATACGAAAAAAATTAAATGAAAAGGAACACAGAATACCAAGGTTGACAAACGGAGAAAATTTCCATTCGAATCAAAACGCAGAATAGGTGTGACTATTTGTGCTTTTTGCTGTTTATGTAAATTCTTTAGCCAAGTCTATTCAAAATCCACCAGGAATAGGATAATATATTTGCAGTTGCATCGGGAAATCATGAAATCGTATCTAATAATTTGGAAGAGCTAAATAAAAAGATCCAGAACTGGGCTTCATCACGTGGCGCTACAATACCAGAAAGTAAATCGGAATTGTTGCATATTTGTCGAAGAAGATATTGTAACTCCACTAGTGTAAAAATTGGAAACACAGAGTTGACTTGCAAAAATCAATTAAGAATTCTTGGAATCATATTTACAAAAAATTTGTTATGGAATTGTCATATCAAATATTTGATCTACAAATTAAGAAAGATTAATAAAAGGGTCCCCATATTGATACAGCAATATATATATGTAAATTATTGGCCCATGGTTTAATTCAGCATGGTATATTATTATATGGATGGACTTCGAAAACTAACATCAACAAAATAAATGCCGAATTGAATAATTGTTTTCGAACAGCAACAGGCCTTTTAAAAGTAACATTTTTGCCAGCTTTAGGAATTGAATCGAAGTCACCTGTAGTAAAGGGTGTTTTTTATAGAGCTATAGAACTTTAAGTTGGCATTACTTTTCAAAATGGCGACCGATTTAACAACTGTCAAGTGATTTATTCTCAGTTTGGTTTGGCAATTTATCATGAATAGACTCACGCCTAAACAACGCTTGCAAATAGTGTTTGCAAATAGTGCAATTTCACGTTTTGGACCTGTGAATTGGCCTCCAAGATCTTGTGATTTAACACCGCTAGACTGCTTTCTGTGGGGCTATGTAAAGTCATTTGTCTATGCGGATAAGCCACAAACGCTTGACCATTTGGAAGACAACATTCGCCGTGTTATTGCCGATATACGGCCACAAATGTTGGAAAAAGTCATCGAATATTGGACGCCCATATTGGACTACATCCGCGCCAGCCGTGGCGGTCATATGCCAGAAATCATATTTAAAATGTAATGCCACAAGATTATCTTTCGGATAAATAAAATTCATGTTAATCGAATAATCCATCGTTGTTTTATTGCAACTTAAAGTTCTACACCTCTATAAAAAACACCCTTTACAATTCACTAACTTTTAACAATACGACAATCGCTATAATAGTCAACAGCTTTTGTTGTTTGCAGTAACAACTGCAGGATTTACTAATTACTTTTTAACGATAGTAGTCAACACTATTTTTCTACCTACACAAATAGTAACATGTGGCATCTCTGTTCAAAAAAGCGAAAAGCACAAAGAGGAATAGAAAAGAAAACAAATTATTATTATTAAATTGTGTTACTAAAGTATGTATGTATGTAGTTATTATGTAGACTTTGATATATTCAAATAAATAAATAAAACTACTATTTGCGTGCTGTATAAAAAGAATTAATTTAGTTTTAAAAACTTTCGATAACATAAAATGTGAATTTATTTTGCGTTAATTTATAGTAAATATGTATGTACATGTTATGTATGTTTATATTATTTTAGCATTTTAACGAGTATGAAAACCAGACTTATTTTGCAAAAATTTATTTTCCAATTATACAAAAGCCATTACAAATAAAAACGTTCTTGTCGAAAAAATAAACAACTCAAAAATGATGTCCGTTTATTTAACGACAATAGACTTGTCAACAATAACAGCTGACTTCAAACAATAACGAGTATTGTTAAAAAGTGCTGCTGCGTAGCAAAATCGATAATTTTGTTGTTTATTTTTTTTATCGATTCGATATTCGTTAAAACGGGTTAGTGCATTGCACTACTGATTTTACTTCACTATTACATAAGAGATCTGTTAATATGGCAGCTAAATCTGTTACTGATCCTAAAGATGGCTTACGTAATACTTTTTGTCAAATCGTTTTATCTGGTAGAAATAAAGGACAATGTGCTCTACACAATATATTTTTTTACTTAAAAAACTTAATATATCTTTCCTTATTATAAATATCTTTACCACATAAAACAGAAGTAATAATTGAAGATACGAAATTAATACAGATTGATTTAAGTTTACCAAAAATAACAAATTCAGTACGGACCCAGTATTTTTTAAAGAACGCTAGCATAAAAATTATCCGAATTCTCGCGTGATATTGATCTATACACGTCTTACTCAGTGGTTCAACATCAACCCAGATCTAACTGGGTAGTGGTTAAACAGAGCCAGTTACTTCCATCTTTTTGTATTTTTCAGCTGAACTTGCTGCAATTGTTACAGCGATTGATCATGCTGTCAAAAGTAATCAGAAGACAATAATATGCACGGACAGTCTTGGTGTAACTAAGGCCCTAAAAAACAACAAATACGTTGCATATGATACTATCATCAAGAATCCTAATATAAATCAACCTATACTTATTATGTGGATACCATTGCATTTGGGTATTACTGCCAATTAATTTGCGGATAAAGCAGCCTAGTTGCCTTTAGTAATGAAAATGCCATGCTTTAACTTAGTTATTTCCAACATCTTTAAAAACATTCAACTAGAAAATTTCTAAGAAGAATGGGATAAACGCGTCTGCTTTTTGAGGCAACATAATCCCTGTTTATCCAGGCCTAGATACCATAATAGCTATTCAAGAATGCAGTATCCAGCTTGCTCGTATTAGAACGGGAAAATGTTTATTCAACTCTCGTCATTACTTTGATAATACTGATGCTCCACTTTGCAGTTACTGTCAAATTATAATCTATATATTTCACATTCTTGTTGATTGTCCAGTATCCGGTTACCTTATCCACTTGAGCAAATTTTAGATTGTTTCAAACCTCGTCACACAACAGTTATATTAAAGTCTTTTGCCAAGTAAAATGTATCTGATATTTAAAAACAATTAAGTATATGTATAATTAGAAATATAAAATGAATCTCGCCTTTTTTGTTCTTGTAAATATGTATGTACATATTGCTTATAATTCACTTTGCAATGTCTTTGTATTTAACTGATTTAATTTATTTTTTATTGCTTCACAATGAACTGTTGCCTTTATGTTTCAAGTTTAATTTGTTATCCAAAATACTAACTTTTTACAATTAAAAACGCGCAATATGGTCTTAGATACCCTGTGCATATTTTTAGTTGTATAATATATAAAATATTTATATATAAAATATATATTTAATAAATAAACATTGTAAGAGAAAATTCCCGAAAAGTTAACCTATATTTAAAAAAACTTCAAGCGTCAAAAATGTTTATACATGTTATTGATAAAAAGTGCAAAATGTCAAACAAAAATCTAAAAAATTTTAGCTTAAAAATGACATTTCAAGCTTAAAATATTACAGTGATACTAACTAATTAGTTTCATTGCCGAATATAGCGATTTCAAATTGTATTTTTCTTCTTGGCGTATTTTGCGGAATGAAATGATACACCATTGAAAGATAATAAAAAATGTAAACAATAATAAAAACGTTTTTGTTTTCATTTTATATATTTCTCTTCTTCTAACATTAGCTATTTCACTCTTTCAATCTTTGATTAAGAAAAGACGAAAATAAGTGGGTGTCATTACGGCTTAATAAAGCTTTTCAAATATTTTCTGATTTAATATCCGTCAACAAAATATTCATTGTGTCAACCTCTACCGTTGTTACTTTGATTTCACTTAAGTACGTTAAAGTATAACGTATGACGGATTCTATGTTGCCCGGCCCTAAGTAACGTCGGCTAAGCCGTCGGAATGAAGTGCACTTGCGTACGTAAACATTTTAGTTTTTTTATATTTTCAAAATGGCGACCGATTTAACAACTGTCAAGTGATTTATTCTCAGTTTGGTTTGGCAATTTATCATGAATAGACTCACGCCTAAACAACGCTTGCAAATAGTGTTTGCAAATAGTGCAATTTCACGTTTTGGACCTGTGAATTGGCCTCCAAGATCTTGTGATTTAACACCGCTAGACTGCTTTCTGTGGGGCTATGTAAAGTCATTTGTCTATGCGGATAAGCCACAAACGCTTGACCATTTGGAAGACAACATTCGCCGTGTTATTGCCGATATACGGCCACAAATGTTGGAAAAAGTCATCGAATATTGGACGCCCATATTGGACTACATCCGCGCCAGCCGTGGCGGTCATATGCCAGAAATCATATTTAAAATGTAATGCCACAAGATTATCTTTCGGATAAATAAAATTCATGTTAATCGAATAATCCATCGTTGTTTTATTGCAACTTAAAGTTCTACACCTCTATAAAAAACACCCTTTACAATTCACTAACTTTTAATAATACGACAATCGCTATAATAGTCAACAGCTTTTGTTGTTTGCAGTAACAACTGCAGGATTTACTAATTACTTTTTAACGATAGTAGTCAACACTATTTTTCTACCTACACAAATAGTAACATGTGGCATCTCTGTTCAAAAAAGTGAAAAGCACAAAGAGGAATAGAAAAGAAAACAAATTATTATTATTAAATTGTGTTACTAAAGTATGTATGTATGTAGTTATTATGTAGACTTTGATATATTCAAATAAATAAATAAAACTACTATTTGCGTGCTGTATAAAAAGAATTAATTTAGTTTTAAAAACTTTCGATAACATAAAATGTGAATTTATTTTGCGTTAATTTATAGTAAATATGTATGTACATGTTATGTATGTTTATATTATTTTAGCATTTTAACGAGTATGAAAACCAGACTTATTTTGCAAAAATTTATTTTCCAATTATACAAAAGCCATTACAAATAAAAACGTTCTTGTCGAAAAAATAAACAACTCAAAAATGATGTCCGTTTATTTAACGACAATAGACTTGTCAACAATAACAGCTGACTTCAAACAATAACGAGTATTGTTAAAAAGTGTTGCTGCGTAGCAAAATCGATAATTTTGTTGTTTATTTTTTTTATCGATTCGATATTCGTTAAAACGGGTTAGTGCATTGCACTACTGATTTTACTTCACTATTACATAAGAGATCTGTTAATATGGCAGCTAAATCTGTTACTGATCCTAAAGATGGCTTACGTAATACTTTTTGTCAAATCGTTTTATCTGGTAGAAATAAAGGACAATGTGCTCTACACAATATATTTTTTTACTTAAAAAACTTAATATATCTTTCCTTATTATAAATATCTTTACCACATAAAACAGAAGTAATAATTGAAGATACGAAATTAATACAGATTGATTTAAGTTTACCAAAAATAACAAATTCAGTACGGACCCAGTATTTTTTAAAGAATGCTAGCATAAAAATTATCCGAATTCTCGCGTGATATTGATCTATACACGTCTTACTCAGTGGTTCAACATCAACCCAGATCTAACTGGGTAGTGGTTAAACAGAGCCAGTTACTTCCATCTTTTTGTATTTTTCAGCTGAACTTGCTGCAATTGTTACAGCGATTGATCATGCTGTCAAAAGTAATCAGAAGACAATAATATGCACGGACAGTCTTGGTGTAACTAAGGCCCTAAAAAACAACAAATACGTTGCATATGATACTATCATCAAGAATCCTAATATAAATCAACCTATACTTATTATGTGGATACCATTGCATTTGGGTATTACTGCCAATTAATTTGCGGATAAAGCAGCCTAGTTGCCTTTAGTAATGAAAATGCCATGCTTTAACTTAGTTATTTCCAACATCTTTAAAAACATTCAACTAGAAAATTTCTAAGAAGAATGGGATAAACGCGCCTGCTTTTTGAGGCAACATAATCCCTGTTTATCCAGGCCTAGATACCATAATAGCTATTCAAGAATGCAGTATCCAGCTTGCTCGTATTAGAACGGGAAAATGTTTATTCAACTCTCGTCATTACTTTGATAATACTGATGCTCCACTTTGCAGTTACTGTCAAATTATAATCTATATATTTCACATTCTTGTTGATTGTCCAGTATCCGGTTACCTTATCCACTTGAGCAAATTTTAGATTGTTTCAAACCTCGTCACACAACAGTTATATTAAAGTCTTTTGCCAAGTAAAATGTATCTGATATTTAAAAACAATTAAGTATATGTATAATTAGAAATATAAAATGAATCTCGCCTTTTTTGTTCTTGTAAATATGTATGTACATATTGCTTATAATTCACTTTCCAATGTCTTTGTATTTAACTGATTTAATTTATTTTTTATTGCTTCACAATGAACTGTTGCCTTTATGTTTCAAGTTTAATTTGTTATCCAAAATACTAACTTTTTACAATTAAAAACGCGCAATATGGTCTTAGATACCCTGTGCATATTTTTAGTTGTATAATATATAAAATATTTATATATAAAATATATATTTAATAAATAAACATTGTAAAAGAAAATTCCCGAAAAGTTAACCTATATTTAAAAAAACTTCAAGCGTCAAAAATGTTTATACATGTTATTGATAAAAAGTGCAAAATGTCAAACAAAAATCTAAAAAATTTTAGCTTAAAAATGACATTTCAAGCTTAAAATATTACAGTGATACTAACTAATTAGTTTCATTGCCGAATATAGCGATTTCAAATTGTATTTTTCTTCTTGGCGTATTTTGCGGAATGAAATGATACACCATTGAAAGATAATAAAAAATGTAAACAATAATAAAAACGTTTTTGTTTTCATTTTATATATTTCTCTTCTTCTAACATTAGCTATTTCACTCTTTCAATCTTTGATTAAGAAAAGACGAAAATAAGTGGGTGTCATTACGGCTTAATAAAGCTTTTCAAATATTTTCTGATTTAATATCCGTCAACAAAATATTCATTGTGTCAACCTCTACCGTTGTTACTTTGATTTCACTTAAGTACGTTAAAGTATAACGTATGACGGATTCTATGTTGCCCGGCCCTAAGTAACGTCGGCTAAGCCGTCGGAATGAAGTGCACTTGCGTACGTAAACATTTTAGTTTTTTTATATTTTCAAAATGGCGACCGATTTAACAACTGTCAAGTGATTTATTCTCAGTTTGGTTTGGCAATTTATCATGAATAGACTCACGCCTAAACAACGCTTGCAAATAGTGTTTGCAAATAGTGCAATTTCACGTTTTGGACCTGTGAATTGGCCTCCAAGATCTTGTGATTTAACACCGCTAGACTGCTTTCTGTGGGGCTATGTAAAGTCATTTGTCTATGCGGATAAGCCACAAACGCTTGACCATTTGGAAGACAACATTCGCCGTGTTATTGCCGATATACGGCCACAAATGTTGGAAAAAGTCATCGAATATTGGACGCCCATATTGGACTACATCCGCGCCAGCCGTGGCGGTCATATGCCAGAAATCATATTTAAAATGTAATGCCACAAGATTATCTTTCGGATAAATAAAATTCATGTTAATCGAATAATCCATCGTTGTTTTATTGCAACTTAAAGTTCTACACCTCTATAAAAAACACCCTTTACAATTCACTAACTTTTAACAATACGACAATCGCTATAATAGTCAACAGCTTTTGTTGTTTGCAGTAACAACTGCAGGATTTACTAATTACTTTTTAACGATAGTAGTCAACACTATTTTTCTACCTACACAAATAGTAACATGTGGCATCTCTGTTCAAAAAAGCGAAAAGCACAAAGAGGAATAGAAAAGAAAACAAATTATTATTATTAAATTGTGTTACTAAAGTATGTATGTATGTAGTTATTATGTAGACTTTGATATATTCAAATAAATAAATAAAACTACTATTTGCGTGCTGTATAAAAAGAATTAATTTAGTTTTAAAAACTTTCGATAACATAAAATGTGAATTTATTTTGCGTTAATTTATAGTAAATATGTATGTACATGTTATGTATGTTTATATTATTTTAGCATTTTAACGAGTATGAAAACCAGACTTATTTTGCAAAAATTTATTTTCCAATTATACAAAAGCCATTACAAATAAAAACGTTCTTGTCGAAAAAATAAACAACTCAAAAATGATGTCCGTTTATTTAACGACAATAGACTTGTCAACAATAACAGCTGACTTCAAACAATAACGAGTATTGTTAAAAAGTGTTGCTGCGTAGCAAAATCGATAATTTTGTTGTTTATTTTTTTTATCGATTCGATATTCGTTAAAACGGGTTAGTGCATTGCACTACTGATTTTACTTCACTATTACATAAGAGATCTGTTAATATGGCAGCTAAATCTGTTACTGATCCTAAAGATGGCTTACGTAATACTTTTTGTCAAATCGTTTTATCTGGTAGAAATAAAGGACAATGTGCTCTACACAATATATTTTTTTACTTAAAAAACTTAATATATCTTTCCTTATTATAAATATCTTTACCACATAAAACAGAAGTAATAATTGAAGATACGAAATTAATACAGATTGATTTAAGTTTACCAAAAATAACAAATTCAGTACGGACCCAGTATTTTTTAAAGAATGTTAGCATACAAATTATCCGAATTCTCGCGTGATATTGATCTATACACGTCTTACTCAGTGGTTCAACATCAACCCAGATCTAACTGGGTAGTGGTTAAACAGAGCCAGTTACTTCCATCTTTTTGTATTTTTCAGCTGAACTTGCTGCAATTGTTACAGCGATTGATCATGCTGTCAAAAGTAATCAGAAGACAATAATATGCACGGACAGTCTTGGTGTAACTAAGGCCCTAAAAAACAACAAATACGTTGCATATGATACTATCATCAAGAATCCTAATATAAATCAACCTATACTTATTATGTGGATACCATTGCATTTGGGTATTACTGCCAATTAATTTGCGGATAAAGCAGCCTAGTTGCCTTTAGTAATGAAAATGCCATGCTTTAACTTAGTTATTTCCAACATCTTTAAAAACATTCAACTAGAAAATTTCTAAGAAGAATGGGATAAACGCGCCTGCTTTTTGAGGCAACATAATCCCTGTTTATCCAGGCCTAGATACCATAATAGCTATTCAAGAATGCAGTATCCAGCTTGCTCGTATTAGAACGGGAAAATGTTTATTCAACTCTCGTCATTACTTTGATAATACTGATGCTCCACTTTGCAGTTACTGTCAAATTATAATCTATATATTTCACATTCTTGTTGATTGTCCAGTATCCGGTTACCTTATCCACTTGAGCAAATTTTAGATTGTTTCAAACCTCGTCACACAACAGTTATATTAAAGTCTTTTGCCAAGTAAAATGTATCTGATATTTAAAAACAATTAAGTATATGTATAATTAGAAATATAAAATGAATCTCGCCTTTTTTGTTCTTGTAAATATGTATGTACATATTGCTTATAATTCACTTTCCAATGTCTTTGTATTTAACTGATTTAATTTATTTTTTATTGCTTCACAATGAACTGTTGCCTTTATGTTTCAAGTTTAATTTGTTATCCAAAATACTAACTTTTTACAATTAAAAACGCGCAATATGGTCTTAGATACCCTGTGCATATTTTTAGTTGTATAATATATAAAATATTTATATATAAAATATATATTTAATAAATAAACATTGTAAAAGAAAATTCCCGAAAAGTTAACCTATATTTAAAAAAACTTCAAGCGTCAAAAATGTTTATACATGTTATTGATAAAAAGTGCAAAATGTCAAACAAAAATCTAAAAAATTTTAGCTTAAAAATGACATTTCAAGCTTAAAATATTACAGTGATACTAACTAATTAGTTTCATTGCCGAATATAGCGATTTCAAATTGTATTTTTCTTCTTGGCGTATTTTGCGGAATGAAATGATACACCATTGAAAGATAATAAAAAATGTAAACAATAATAAAAACGTTTTTGTTTTCATTTTATATATTTCTCTTCTTCTAACATTAGCTATTTCACTCTTTCAATCTTTGATTAAGAAAAGACGAAAATAAGTGGGTGTCATTACGGCTTAATAAAGCTTTTCAAATATTTTCTGATTTAATATCCGTCAACAAAATATTCATTGTGTCAACCTCTACCGTTGTTACTTTGATTTCACTTAAGTACGTTAAAGTATAACGTATGACGGATTCTATGTTGCCCGGCCCTAAGTAACGTCGGCTAAGCCGTCGGAATGAAGTGCACTTGCGTACGTAAACATTTTAGTTTTTTTATATTTCAAGTAAAGGATTACACTCAGATTGTAACTTATTAATTGTGGTGTTTAGTGTGTATATCTGTAATTTTGTGTCTGTGGAAAAATGAGAAAAAACGCGTTTCTGTAAATTTTTATAAAATTATTTTTTTTCTGGTGCAAGTTGCAATAATACTTGTTGGAAAAAGGAATTGGCTTCGAATTGGAAAATGAATCCGAGACGTCGATCATTTTATCACAATTTGATAGTGATGACAAATACTCTTAGAAAAGTTATGAACAAAAAAATAATGGCGCGTAGCAAAAGGAACAATAAGGTGGACAATTTCTTTTTTGGGGAAAGAAAGCAAGACAGAATTAGAAAAAATGCATATATCGGCTTTACAGTGAATTGCAATACAAAAAATATGCATAACAACATATAATCAAGCGAATAAAATAATTCTGACAACGTTGGAAAGAGAAACAACGAAATTAATAAAATGGCGCCGAACATGAAGTTGGTAACTGAAAATGAAATGGTAGATCTGGAAGTAAAAAAAATTGGAAACGGACTTTATCTATATGAAAATACCAAAGATTTAAATTGTGACGGAATTAAAAATATTAAAGCCATTGGCTTTATATAAATTGTATTTTGATAAAATTGACGCAGCAAACAGATTTGTAAAAAATGAAAAATTAGCTGAAAGGGAATTGAGATCCTTCATTTCAAAAAGCTTCGTTGAAAGCTATGGTGTAAGGGATGCTCCCAAAAATTTAGGCGATGATGAAATTATAGCCAATATAAAATCACCAATCGAGGTAACCTATGTTAAAAGATTCCAAAAAAGATTCAAAAACATCGACAAAGAATTTGTCTACATCCCAACATATACGGTGAAAGTAGGTTTTAGAGGAAATGAAATTCCTGAGGAAGTTATTCTAAATTATACGATGTTGAAGGTTGATGTATTCCTCAGATCCGGCAATGCCACAATTGTGTTCGTCTGGGACATACCAGTAACGGATGTAGATCTGTTTGAGATGTGGTAAGGGTATTGAATGTGTATCATTAAATTGCATTTTGTGTAGACAAGCTGGACATTGTGCTAGAGATAAAAATAAATGCCCAAAACTAATGAAAGAACAAGAAATTAATAAAATAATGACGGCCAAGAAAATTTAAAAAAAATAGAGGTTTTGAATACTTATATACAAAAAAGGACAAACAGGTTTGATGAACTCTCGGATAATGAGAATTTCCCAAAACTGCCGAGTAGGAACACTAAGACCACAAACAAAGATGAAGAAGTAAATAGCACCAAAAAGATATAGTTACATAACAAAAACCGTTCCAAAAGCACCGGTAATGTGGTTATTTCTTGAACTGTAGGAGGGATACACTTGATTTACAAACAGTAATTAAAACTTAGTTCATTATATAAACAAGTATAAAAAAATAAAACTAAAAATTAAAGGATGTTCCGATAGTGTTGTGATTTGTATGTATAAGGCCTAAGTTCTGAACCATAAAGGGTTCACTCTTGAAATTTCCATTGAAGGTGTATACCTGTGGCCGCTATAATAACAAATTCTAAAACTTATAGGGTGTTCGGATAGAGAGGTGTTATCCACGAATATCTGCTTATTTCTTGAACTGTAGGAGGAATACACTAAAAATATGCAAGCAGTAATCAAAACTTAGTTCGCTATATAAACAAGTCTAAAAAAAATAAACCTAAAAATTAAAGGGTGTTCCGATGTGGTGTGATATGCATGTATAAGGCCTAAGTTTTGAACCATAATAGGTAGACTCTTGAAATTTTCACAGAAGGTATATAACTGTGGTCACTATAGCAATGAATACTAAAACTTATCGGGTGTTCCGAAAGTGAGGTCTTATTTGCCTTTATGTCTTTATTTCGTGAGCTATAGGAAGCAACCACTTAAAATTTGCAGATAGTAATTAACACTATGTTCGCTTTCTAAACAAGTATATGAAATTAAACCTTAAAATTAGAGGGTGTTCCGAGAGTGACGTGCTTTGCGTGTATATGGCCTAAGTTTTGAACAATAATAAGTAGACTCTTGAAGTTTTTACAGGAGGTTTATTACTATGGAAACTTTAACAAATAATAAAAATTAAAGGGTGTTCCGACAGTGACGTGATTCTCATGTATAACGCCTTATTTCTTAAACCGTAATAGATAGACTCTTAAAATTTTGTACAGGAGATATGTTGCCACAGCCGATATGACAATTACTAAAAATTAAAAGGTGTTCCGACAATGACATGTTTTTCACGTATAGTGAATTATTTTTTTAATCGTAATAGGTAAACTCTTAATATATTCATAGAAAAAGAATTTCCATGGCCGTTATAACAAATAATAAAATTAAAGGGTTTTGCGACAGAGACATGATTCTTACTTAAATAGCCTTATTTTTTGAACCGTAATAGGTAGACTCTTGAATTGTTTACAGCAGATGTTGTACTTCGGCCTCTGTAACAATTACTAATTACTAAAGGGTGATACATCAGTGACATGTTTTTCACGTATGTTACCCTATTTTTTGAACAGCAATAGGTAGGCCTGCTATTTTTATAGAAAGTGTATTACCATGGCCGTTATAACAAAAATTTAAAGGGTGTTCCAATAGCGATGCAATTTTCGCGAATATGACTTTGGTTTTAAAAATAAAGGGTGCCCCATAAGACATGAAAAAATTAACAACTTGAATTTTTAAAGGCGTACTAAACATAGTACGGAACCCCACGTGTGTGAGACTAACTCGCACTTGACTGATTTATTTTTATATTCCTTTTTTTACATTTTTCAACCCTCACAGTACTGGATATTTAAATATGTTCACATATACAATGTAAAAAAAAACTAATTATTTTTTTTATTTTTATTTACAAATACATAATTTGTTCACATGGATTATAGCCAATAAATTTTGGATTGTTTATAGACAGATATAAATTAAATGTTTTTGTTTGTTTTTTTTTTTTTGCATTTAAAGTAATGAAGCAGATTTTCAATATTATATTTTTCTTCTTTGAGGTAGCATGTTGATCATGTCGAAGTAATTTTCTTTAATTGTTGATGTATGGTGTTGTGGAGTGGGAGGAAGTATTTTTGTGTTGAAGGCGAAAAATAAGATAGACCTAATGGACAGTGACATAGAATTTTACTAGAAAAAAATTGGACAATAGTTTTGTATATGGGTATTGTCTTAATGCGTATTTTAGGGCCAAAAGGCAATACAACGGCTACACAGATTGCAGAAGGGGTAGTAGGCCCAGACAGACGGACGGACAGACGGATACGAAAAATATTAGGTATATGATTTATGTGTGTCTTGTGGTGAAAGAATCTCCCTATAGCTGACTGGTAGCCGGATGAAGCCACCGTATCGAAATCTCAACCCAACCAAACACATTTCATTATCATCAAAAAATAATCATAACAGATGGCACGTAGGTCTTTTGTGGCAGCAATTTCCAAAACAATCCGGGTTCGTCAGCGTTATAAAGCTAGTCATTGACTAATCCCAACTCTTCAATTTTACTTTTTAGCTTCATTTTGAAAGGATCCACCAAGTGCGGGTATGAAGAAAGTTTTGAAACCATCCATCGCTGGCATTAAACTTGAAAGCATTTTCTTTAATTTTATTGTAAACATCTTTGGCCTTTTCTTTTAACATAAGTCCATTTATAGCAAACTTTTTGTCTCTCATATCCAGAAACCCAGGGGTAAAACATATTCCATTTTTGGGTACTCGGAAGGCCGCACAATCTTTCTTTTTCCAGGTCCACAGAAGGTATTGTTGACACATTTAATAATAGAACTTATGTTTTTTTTATTCCACATATTGTATATTTTTTTTTACCCCAAATTTATTCGCTAAACTTGTAACACTTGCTCCTTTTTGTAAATGCTCCAAATCTTCGGACTTTGCTTTTAAAGTTAAAAACGTATGCTTTTTTATATGCATATTTAAAAACTTTTAAATTTATTTTTATACAAAAATTAATACAGCTGAATGAATGCGAACTAAAAGTGTATGTAAGAAATTTTGACTTACAGCTTAAAAAACAATTCAAAAGCAAATAGCTAGGGAAATCCCTAAATTGTTGTGAAATTAAACCAGAATTTATTTACAACCCTGTTTGCAAAGATTTCATCACTGTTTAATATCCCGTTCAGGCTGCCACGAAATTAAGTAATTTTGTGATTTCGGCCGAAATCAAGTTGAAATTACGTAATTTCGCATATATTTTACCATTGCCCAAATTAACTCATTTTACTTAATTTCGTCGAAATTAACTTGAAATTACGATAAACAACGCTGGTTTTGTAGAAAAAGCTACTTTTTTTGCAACTATAACCATATTTACAACCTAGAAAGTCTGTTTTGTTTGAAAAAAAAAATTAAAAGCCAAATGAAATAATGGAAATGTACATAATTGTACATTAATTTTGTTGTAGTGTTGTTTTTAATATTCGAGTATATTTTAAATCAATGCGAAAGTGTTGTGCGAAAGCTTTTTGCAAAATAATTAAATTATACAATTGCAACTACGCGTGATCAGCTGTTTGCGAAATTAACTCAAATGTCAAAAAGCCCAGTATGAACACTTTAGATTTCGTTCGTAATTTCAGCTCGAAATTACTTAACTTCGTGGCAGCCTGAATGGGTTATAAATAAAAGTCCGGTAAGAAATTCAAAAATAAGTTCACATTTTAAAGCTTTCACACTAAGTTCATATTTTAGAGTAATCAATGGAAGAAAAAAAATTTTCATATTTTGGGGCGTTCTGTTCATAGAATACGGTATATATTATCGCGAGTATACTGCATTTGTTTTTTATTTCTACAGTATTTAACAGTATTTGTTGGTCCGTCTTTACTTCAGTATACCATTTAAAAAATATGCCATGTCTTGATTTTGTGTTCAAATGGATTTGTGCAGGCCTCTGATGCAGACGACTTTTTAATTATATCGCATCACAAGATTTTTGAAAATGTACACACTTAAAAAACAGTGTCTAAATATCTAATAAAATAGAACAAAATTTATATGATATATCTAAGGTTTTTTCAAGAAGAAAGTCTTATTATTTTAAAAACTTTTTGGAAAAAAACAAGAAGAAAACTTTGGGTTTTTATTAGGTATTCTACTTTTTCTTCAAAAAGGTTTTCTTCTTGATTTTATTAGGCTATCTTGTTTTTTTATAAAAACAAAAAAAAAATTAACAAACAATTTCCGAAAAAAACTGAAAACAATTGGTATATTGCTTTTTTGACATCTCCTTTGAAATTTTTTTGCTATTTCTTTGATTTCTTCCTATCTTTTCTTTTTATGGTGGAGGATGCCTGACATTTTATTTTGCCATCATATTATCCTCAATTTTTCCAGTGGATGGAAGATCAGTGGAGATTCTTCTAATGGATTGTCTAGAGAGGGTTGAAGCCACTTAATTTCTAAACCCGAAAAACCATGGTGAAAATGTTTTCGTCCTCTGCCAGGGATCGAACCTGGTGCGCTTCGTTTTGTAGGCATGCACTTTACCACTACACCAAATGTATATTTTATGTTTTAACAAGCAGTTTCTATGTTGATTTCTATAAACGAAATAACAAGAAAGCTAATATAATCAAGAAGATAACCTTATTAAGAAAATTAAAAAGATGATTTACACATGATCATATAGGAACCTAATGAAATCAACCCTTTTTGAAGAAATCAATAAGAAATCCATTTTTTATACAATTTAGAAGAAAACCTAATAGAATCAAATAGTTTTTCTCTATGGATTGTTTTTTTTTTGTGTCAAAGAGTAAAAAAATTGTGAATAACAAGTTTTCTGATTGATTTAATGGGATTCCCTTCTTAATAAAATGAAAAAGATTTACCACGTGAAAATAATAAGGAATCTCTTCGAAAAAAAAACCTTCCCTTCTTTCTGCCTAAAACCTTCCCTTTGCCTAAAAGCATTTCATAGAGAAAATCTTTTTGATTCTATTAGGCGTTTTTGGCTCTGTGTAGTAACCAATTTAAACAACAAAGCTAATTTTTTTAAAACTGTATGTTTAAACCTAAGCTTGTTCTCTAATCCGGAGACTGAAGGTCAAAATCAATATTGATGGTACGGAATTGGCACAAATGAATACGATTAAATTCCTAGGAAGGTACATCAAATCATCGCTCACAACAGACGGGAGACAGAAATCGGCTGATGAAATGTCTAACAACAGTGAAATCAGCTCTGTTCCCAAATGTAGCAGTCAACACTGAACAGTGTTAACAAAAAAATTACAGCTTTTCAAAACTCAATACTTCGTAGATGTCTAGGATTAACTCCTTCAACACCAATACAAATAATTTACGCCATAGCCAATGAACTATCATCATGAGAACGAATATTTATCTCACAGCTAAGGAAATTATCAAACTAAAACTAAACAATTCCAACATGTACAATAGCATAGCCGTCCACCCATACGTTAATTCCTCCAGTTATAGCCACAATATACCACAAATTTAAAAACCTTTTTGACAATCTCAATGAAAAAACGTCCTTCAGAACTAACAAAAATTTTAACCTAAGATACAACATGTTAGAAAAAAAAGGAAATGTGTCAAATGAAGCCATAAAAAGGATGTATTACCGAGAACTAACAAGAACAAACAAGATGGATATTGTGTCTTTGCAACGGATGTATCATTATCTGCAAATGCGGCACCATTCTACTTCAGTATTAATTTTAAATGTTCTAGCATGTTTGCTGAATTATGGGGCATCAAAAAAGCCCCGGAAATTACAAAAGAATAAAATGTTGAAAAATAGCTATTTTCACAGACAGCATGTCTGTATGCAAAAGTCTGGCAAGAAATGAAACTGACGACTACTGTATAGCGGGTATACACAATTTGTTTAGTCTGTCAGTAATTGATAAATGTCATATAATATGGATACCTAGCCACACTGTTTGTTTGTTTGTTTATTAATATTGTCACCAGCGCAATAAGATATAAAATCTTTTAAATTAAGTACTGGACATTAAATAGGCATATACAATAAGAAAAATAATTTTCTAATATTAATAAATGATTAATAAATAATATAAAAAAGAACAATACAATTTAACTGATTAGACATTAGAATTGTAAACTTTAAGTCTAAAAAAATTAATATTATATTAATAAAATAATTAAAAAAAAAAAACTTTACATCATTGTTGGTCAAAAAAATTAAATATAGCTTTCTTAAAAAGTACTGCGTTGCTAATGTTTTGGATATTATGTGGAAGTGGGTTCCAAATTCGTATGGCATATATAAAAAAATGTCTTTCTGAAGCTTGATAATGATATCTGATGTGTAGTATAACCTTCCCTCTATTCGATCGTGCAAATATTAATTTTTTAAACAAGTATTCAGGTTCCTTGGTGTAAATGATCTTTTGTAGAAAAATTAAACACCGACATTTTAAAAGGTTTTCAAAGGAGATGTTAAATAATTGTTTTGAGAACTGGGAAACTCGATCATATCTTCTTAGGTTATATATGTATCTAGTAACATTGTTAAAAGCAGTTTTTAATTTTCGCTTGTTATCAGCATTACATCCAGCAAATAATTCACAGCCATATAAAAGTGTTGGTAATAAGTAGGCTTTGGCTTATAACATTCTAATCCTTATTGGAGTAAAGTAATGTGTAGCCCACAATGTTCTTAACATTCCATATACTTTTCCTGTAGCATTGTTAATGTGATCTGTCCAAGAAAGAGTACTATTTCAATTTGTGAAGTTCCCAGCACAATATTAAGCTGAAGGCTTTCCATTCGAACCCTTGAAATTTTAATACATTTAGATATTAAAGGATTTAAGCTCAGACCATTTGAAATGGCTCATTTATTTATTGCTAAGAGGTCCAAATTTATCTTAGTTATGCAACTCGAGATATTTGAAAAGTTACAGCCTATAAAAAGTTGCACATCATCAGCATACATTTGGATTTTCATAAATTTTAACTGAGTGGGAAGATCATTAGAGTACACGATATACAACAAAGGACCAAGAACTGATCTTTGAGGAACTCCCCTGGAAACTGGTAGCCACGATGAATATTCTGAGTCATTAAAAACAGCCTGGTATCGGTTACTTAAATAAGTAGACATCAGCTTAGTAGATGTCGCTGAAAAATGAAATAAGTGTCTTTGTTTGTTACACAATATTTCATGATGGACAGTGTCGAACGCTTTGAAATGGTCAAGAAGGATTAAAAATGCAGTATTACCTTTATAAATGATATACCGGATTTCTTCTGCAACTTCAGATAGTGCTGTAATGCATCCAAGTCTTGGTCTAAAGCCGGACTGATGGTTAGTTAAAAGATTTTTGGAAGTAACATATTCTAAAATTTGTTTATGCAAGAGTTTTTCAAAAATCTTTGATAGATATGGCAATATTGCTATAGGTCGAAATTCATTGGCAGATTTGGGAATTGGTACAATCTTCGAGTATTTCCAGTTAAGGGGAAAAGTACTTGTTGTAATAATTGTATTGGAAACGTACATATGTTATGAAAGGAAGCAAGACAGGTAGTAGTATTCTTACAAATTTTGGATTTATATCGTCATAGCCAGTTGAATTAGACTTTACTGATAAAAAACCTTGAATAACATCTGATTGGCTAAATATCCGAAAGTTAAATTTGTTAGTTTGGTTTTCCTCATAGTCCAGATTCATTTGGCGATAGTCGATATTGTGATGTACATCAGGTATTTTTAAGTTAAGAAAGTCTTTATTTAACTCTTCAGCAGCCAGTGCGTAATGTAGGACACATTACGCACTGGCTTATTCCAACCAATTTTCTTTATTTCTTTACAGGTTTTATTGCCACTTATAGCTGAATTAAATGTACATTCATAATAGACGTACTTGTCTTTTCTTATCCTTGATACTACTGCACTTCTTTTCCTGCAAAAAATTTCGTGAAGTTCACGTGTTCTGTATCTTTTCCATCTGACATATGCAGAATCACGATTCCGGATTAATTGTGCAGCTTCATTTGAGAACCATGGATTATCTCTGTAATGAATTGTCTTGTTGTATAATGCTTATTGTATAATTTTAGAATGTTTTCCTGAAGGAATTGTAATTGATCGTCAATGTTAGGTATATTGTAAAATTGTTCCCATCTTACTAGCTGTGTGTCTATTTGCAGTGTATTCATATCAATGCTTTTGAAATCGCGAAAAGTGAACGTTCCGGCTGCACGTTATAATTAAGGAAAATAAGATCGTGCTTCGAAAACATTGCAGCTGATAATTGATCATAGTGCAATGTGTTTTGCTTATTATTAACAAAGAAAACATCTAAAATAGTATTGCTTGTATTTGTAAAGTAAGTGGGCATAGTAGTATTTACAGGTGTTATTCCAATTGACTTCATAGGATCAGTTAGTTTTGTTTCAACAAGAATATTACTAATAAAATCCCCAGCAATAATTATATCCGAATATTTTATACTTTGTGATTCCAATTCTTGTAAGAGTATTTCGTTGTTAATATGCTTATTTGGTCTATAGACACATCCAAGAAGCATTTTATATTCAGGGGTCGATATATCTAAAAACAAATACTCCATATCTCAAAACCATTACCGAATTTTACTAAAATTTTTAACATAGTGCACAAACTTTCTCTGGAGCCCCACTGTCTATTATCAAGGTGATTCATTAATATATTGATTTAAAGCAACGCAATACATAGTTAAAAACATGAAAATTTTATAACAAAATGTTATATGTGCATAAACTTTTTTACTACAGTAATGAAATAATACTATAAAAGTAACATTAGGTAAACATATAAAACTATTAATAAATGAACATTTAAAACTATTAATTAAAATACTTGATAACTCTTCATCGTTAACAACAATGGTATTATTGATCAGCATATGGTTCACGAAATAACTCATCCAACTCTTCAAGGCTATCTATACGAACGGATGCATTAATGTTATGATGTTTAATGTAAACAATGCCGCGTAAGGTCTAGGTGCTCTGAATTTGGTTATCCTTTTTTAATATTAAAGCATTTTCAAAAAGTTTATAATTAAATGGTGTAAGGTTTTCGTTCACACAAAATAATTTTTTATTTTGGATACCAATATGATTTAATCGCAATTGCGTTTTACTTAATCTTTTGAATTCTGCACATTTTTTTGGTAAGACGTATTTAGACGTACTATAATTGGAGGATCAGAAACATTACGATCATTTTTAAAACGTTTGACACGAAAAATAGATTTAATATCAGGAGTATCAGTATTAACAGTACGGCAAAGGTTTTCAAATATATCTGAAAGATTTTCATTGTTTTCATATCGAATGCCGGTTATGCGAACATCACATGCAACCGCAGAGTTTTCTTGTAAATTTATTTTTGATTTCAAAAACTTAATTTCCTTCTTCATCTCAACAAATTCGTCTGCCACTGTTTCAAGTTTATTTACTTTATCTCTTATTAGAATTAAATCATTGTTAACTTGATCAATTCTCTTATCGATTTCAGAAAAAACGCGCACTTTAAACTCTTCCAACATCATCATAATTTTCTCAGTTTGCTTTCCTAAACGTTTATCTAAAATTTGCATGTATTTAAATTAAGAATCACTAATCTTGGTGTTGTAATCTTGGTCTTTATAAGGAGAGATTTGCAATAATTCTCTTGCTCTTTTTGTTGACGAAGCTGAGGACATTGTTGTTGTATTATTTTTTGTTTTATTACGCGCAAGGCATATTGAACTAGGTGGCATTGATACGACAACAAATACAACAATACAACAACAGCAGGGAATTTTGTTTGTGTAAATCCCCAAAAAGCTGTCAAAAACATGTGTAAAAAGAAAGAAAATGAAAAGAAAGAAAATGAAGAAATTTTGTTTGGTAAGTTTTATAAATTGTGTGTATATTTTAAAAAATTTGTAATTTAAAAAGTGTAATTATTATTTTTATAGCACATACGTGGATACATTAATACATGGATATTCGTCATGTATTAATCCAACAAAAGAGGAAAATTTGTAATACAAATACCATGGAAATGTATATACAGCCAGTTGTGGCACATATAGAAGATTTATTTTTGTTGGTATCACCTCAGCAAACCGTGCCCCATGACGCTGAGAAAGAAGAAAACCTGGAATTAGAAGCAAAGCAAGCTGCTTTAAAAGCAGTCGATGAATCATTTCAGAGAGAATTGGAAAAAGGTATGTAAACGTTGATTTAATTCTACAATTTTAAAATTTTAATTATTTTTTTGTTGTCTTTTTTTTAAAACATAGACGTTAATAAAGCTGATCCAACTTATGTGGAAAAATTAGTAGCACATGTCATAAACAATATCCAAGTGAAAATTGCCAATGTTTATGTGAGGTACGAGGATGATACGAGAAGATGTGTCAACATTTTTTAATACTGGAGCTGATATCATCGGTTGCGAAACTGCTATTAAATTCCGAACCTAGCGGAGATAGCCCTCCCTTTTCTATACCAACAGATCTAACGCTGGAGATGAAAAAGATCAATGTTGGCGTAACAAGTTTCAGTTTATTGTAAGATTGGTGGATAATATGAACCAATTCAAGCTGGCCTTACCATATCGCCAATACAGGCCTTATAATAAAAGTGAGTATTAAACTGTTGAGATGCAAATCACACACCTTAATAATGTTTTTGCTTTTAGCCTACAAAGGCAATGCCAAGATATGGTGGAATTTTGCTGGAAATTCAGTCTTGGAAGAACAAATTCGTAAAAAGAATCGAGAGTGGACTTGGGATTACATAAAACAGCATCGAGAATTGTGTAAAACGTATGCCGAAGCTCACAAGGAGCGTTGTGCCGCCAAGAAACTCTACTCAACGATTGGATCACATTGCGATACATAGAAAAGAAGCACGAAATGCATGAATATTGCCTAATTTTTAACCATAATAGTTAGACTCTTGAAATTTTCACAAATTTGGTATTACTATGACCCCTATAAAAAATAATAAAAATTAGAGGGATTTCCGGCAGTGACACGATTTTCATTTACTTTAAATTAAAGGGTGTTCTGACAGTGACATGTTTTTCACGTATAGTCACCTATTTTTTTAATCGTAATATGTAGACTCTTAATATATGTACTAAAATAGCATAAAATAAAATATTCAAAAGTTAACATTAAGATTTTTTTTTAATTATCACTTAATTTGTATCATTTTAATTAATTTTTTTCTCATTAAAACATTCGTTAACTATAACGAATTAAACATTTTATTTATTATTTATACTCTTCAACAGTTCATAATTTAAAAAAGGACAAAATCGTTTTAAGTTTAGAAATTTTTGTACTTTTCTGTTTTTGCTCCTTACAAGCATACAATTTGATAGCATGTGTTTGGGTAACACTGTTTTAAAATTTCAATATGTTTGAAATTTAAAACCTCTTTTTAAATATTTTTGGTGGTCCTGAAAAGAACCGATTGGTGGTTGACAGTAAAGAAACGCAACCCATGCTGCGAAGTCACCGGTGGCGCCAACACGAATGGTACATTAGTATTTATTGGACATAAGGGCATTTCATTTGTATGCATTTCACTAATGTGCATTGTTTGCATTTCAGTAGTATGCATATTCTCCTGCTGTTGCACTACCGGAATAGATTTGGGCATTAAAATACGTCGTCTTCCCGCGGTTATTATATGCTCCTTAGAAAAATGATCTATACATATGCGGGTGCTTTTAGAAAATTTTTTTTGCACACCTTGCCCCACAGATCTCTTCTTTTTTGGTCTTGTGGAACACTAAAAAACGTACCACTACCAGGACCAAATTTCTTTCCACACAAAGGACAATTACAATGCATTTTTTCAATATTATTATATACCTACACAAATAATTATGTTGCGATGACACAGTTTTTTGATAATTTATTTTTTGTTTTTAATTCACTTTTTGTTTATTTATTTGTTTGTTTCAATTTTAAGTTGATTCACTTTTAATTTATTTATACACAACTTATAAAAAACACTAAGGCACTTGAATCAATGAGACTTGAATGTAAATTAATTTTTTGGTTATTCGTAAACAAAACAAAATAGTTTGACATTCAACCCGGGAAACAAAGGAAAACGAAAATTTAAGAAAAAATTGTCACCTGCAATAGTGATGCCACCTGGTTAAATATGCCTTGATTACGCGTTATTGGAGGCATAAAAAATATAGAGTGCTATTTTTAAGAGTTTTGTTTTCTTGTGTTTCTTTACTTCTTTTTATAAAAATGATATTGTTTGTTTCGTTACAAATTTAGATTCACTTTGTCTTTGCTATTGTTTTGTGTAATATAATTTTTATTATTAATTTGGCTGCTATTTATGTTTTATAAGTGCATTTATGTTTAATATGCAATTTTTAGGTTTCTTTATTACATGAAAACAACTCAGTAGTATTTGTTTATTATTATCATTTATTATCATCGACTTTGTAAGTAAATTGTTGAGAACAAAGGAAAAACTCGTCCGACTCTCTCGACACATAAAATTGTCTTGTGTATGGTATAATGAGGAGGTTGATAAAATGTCAAAAGTTGCGGTAGAAGTGGGTGCCCAGTTCCCAATTTTACACCAAAAGAAACCTTGCGCATGATTAATTGCGAAATCAGGATAGATTGGAATGAAGATTTTAAGGGAATCTCCAAAAGGAAACGAAAACCGTTTGCGTAAATTTTCTTAACAATACCACTGCAACATTGGTACAAATGTTTGAAAATGAAGCCAAAGGATATTAAGATTATAAATAGACTAATGTTTGCCACACTTGACAAATGTACTGAATGTAAGTGGAAGAATCCGCACAACATTTACTTTTCACATGAAAAAATTCGCAAGAAATACAATTTATTAAAAAAAATCGATAATATAATAAACTAGTGTTTTTTACCCGGCGTTGCCTCGGTCCACTCTTAGAGCCCTTTTAAGTGCTTGCGAAATGATTAATCTTTATCGGTATTGTCTCCCTCTCAACAGAGGAGAAACAGCATCACATTGGATTCAACCAATCAAGGAGGTGATTAACGAAACGCAAAGAAAAAAGTAACACATACCTGCTAAGAAGGAGTTTGTTGATATATCGGAGCATAACTCGAGATGTACTGCTCTTGTGCAAAAGCAGACGAAAATACATACATATCCTTTGTGATAGGGTGCATTTCGCACAATGGAGGTCTTTATCGAGAAAGGGCCTGCGAAATCTAAGCCAGTAATTGTAAAGGGAAAAGAGAATGAACTTCGATCCTTGGGGAGGTCTCCGATTATCTGCGACTTTACTCTTTGCTTGTAGCGTACACAAACGACACATTTTCTTATACAGAAGCAAATAGCTGATCTTAATCGAGGAACAAAATACTCTCCTCTAACTGCACGTAACATTAAATTGGGACCACCATGCAGAAGGAGATTATGCGAAAATTCAATAAATAGTTTGCAAACAATAGAGTTGGCGGGTAAAATTATGGTATGTCGTTTATTATATGACAGGTTCGAGTTAGAGATCCTGCCATTTGTCCGTATGATATTGTTTTCATCTAAATACGGGTTTAGAGGATATAACGAACTTTTCTTAGGAATATTTTTAAATTTTAGAAGAGAATTAAACTCTCTATTGAAGTGCATGAGCTGAGTTAAGTGAATAAGTCTGTATTTTGATTCAGAGAACTCCTTGTTGCTAATAGGTTCTGTTTCCTTTAATATGATTGGAATTGCTTCCCCGGGAGCTATATTTTTACTTTTAGAAGTGAGGATTGGACTGTAAAATCGAAACACATACGTCATTATTCGAATTGTCTTATCCCACTTAGAGAAACGGTTTAAGACGTCATCATAATTAGGGAACAAGTGGAGCACTTCAATCTTACGCTTCTTCTCAAGGTTATTTTCTTCAAGATTTATTGTCTTTGGCCATTCTTCCAGGGTCTTCTGAAGCCAAACTGGCCCATTCCACCACAAGGAATTGTCGATGAGATATTCAGTGTTGCAGCCTCGAGATCATAGATCGGCTGGATTGTCACTCGAGCCTACGTGACGCCAAGTGACGTTTCCTACATTATTAATGATTT
Source organism: Phasia obesa (assembly GCA_949628195.1). Classification (NCBI taxonomy): domain Eukaryota; kingdom Metazoa; phylum Arthropoda; class Insecta; order Diptera; family Tachinidae; genus Phasia; species Phasia obesa. The sequence goes on along the minus strand of OX451215.1, from coordinate 118,287,921 downwards.
GCGCTGTGCGATTGGCAACGTATGTTTTCCAAGTGTTAGGGGATTTCCCTAACCAACTGAGAACAATGGTAGAGTCAGATCACAGAAAAAGTTCGTAATTGCGACACGGTAGAGTTCGTTATTTGTTTAGTTAGTTTTGATAAGAGAACAGCCCCGCAAAGTTTGAGACGAGGGAGACTAACCGGATTAATTGGGGCTACCTTCGTTTTTGAAACCATGAGATGGCTTTCAATAGCTGATTCAGTCTCTATTCGAAAATATACTGCAGCACAGTAAGCTTTCTCGGATGCGTCACAAAACCCATGTATTTGGTTTAACAGAGATGGAGCGAAATGTATCCATCTGGGAATCTTTAGAGTAGAAATCAGGGAAAGATTTTTTACAAAATTGTTCCAACATAAAAGAGTATTAGCTGAAATTTTCTCATCCTAGTCGGAGCCCTCTATCCAGAGCTATTGAAGAATGATCTTCGCTTGTATAACAATTCGAGAAATCCAACCGGCTGGGTCAAAAAGTTTGGCTACGTTGGAAAGAATTTGTCTTTTGGTAATAGAACTGACGGGGAAAACGGGTTCTATGGTATATGAGAAACAATCAGATAACGCATTCCATTGGATACCTTTGGTAGTACTTGCTTCTGTAAACTTGAGAAAATCTGAATCTAGAATGTCATCTTTAGGAACTGACGCTAGAACTTCTGGGCAATTGGAGGTGATTTTTTTCAATGGGAATCCTGCAGATTTTAAAGTTAGAATTACTTGGGACAGCGAATCAATAGTTGATGGTATATCATGTGAACCAGATAGAGTGTCATCTACGTAGGTTTCGTTTGTGAGAACATGAGATGCTTGTGGATACACTTCTTTTGCGTCATGTGCCAACTGAATAAGAGTTCTAATTGCTAGATAAGGGGCGAACTTTACTCCAAAAGTCACCGTCTTTAATGCGAAATCTTTAACGGGAGAGTTTGGGTTTTGGCGAAAGAGAATTCGCTGAAAATCTGTATCTTCGTCGTACTCAAGTATCTGACGGTATATTTTCTGTATGTCACCATTGAAGACATATTTGTAGAGTCGCCACTTTAAAATCAAAGTCATCAAATCAGCTTGTTAAGTGGGACCTACATGAAGGACGTCGTTTAGCGATATTCCAGAGCTAGTTTTCTTAGAGGCGTTGAAAACTATTCTCACCTTAGTGCTGCGGCTTTCGGGCTTAAAAACGGCATGATGTGGTAGATAAAAGGAATTACAGCCATAACTTGTTATAATTTCAGATGGAGCTGTTGGGCCCATGTGTTTTAGAGATATGTATTATTTTAAGATATTACTATAGACATCAACTAAATCACTTTTTCGTTTAAGAGACTGTTCCAAATTGAGATACTGTGCCATTGCAGTAGAACGGGAGACGCCGAGGCACATTTCTTGTGAGAATTCCAACTTGAAGGGGAGCTTCACCACGTAGCGATTCTCAGAGTTGTTTTTTGTATAATTCCTCACAGAATTCTTCTTCTTTAGATATAGGCATAAAACTTCTTCTTCTTCCCAAAACTTCCTCAACTGATGACTGAGGGAGTTTTCAGTAATGTCAGTGGCGCTAATCGAATAAGCAGAGATAGATTCAACCACAATAGGACCACTAATTATCCAACCGAAAACCGTATTTTGGGCAATGAGGGAACACCCAATATTTTTAACACCTTCGAGAAGAACGTGAGGTATGACATTGCTGCCAAGGAGCAAATCAAGATGACTAGACATAAAAAAGTTTGGATCAGCTAGATCAATGTCTTTCAAGTCTTTAAAATGAGTACGAGATTTTGGTAGACAGAAGCTGGGTAACATACGTGTTATTTTTGGGACAACTATCGCTTGCACCTGAATATATCGATCATATCTCTCCGAATATAGAGTTAACTTGCATGAAGAGTTGGAGTTTGCTACCACTTCGCCCGATACCATGAATTTGGAAGTTTTTTCTCTGTTTTTTCTGTCCCTGAGGGCCTCCCACGCAAGTGAGAAATTATTGGCACATAATTCGTACTTTCTAATAATACTACCAGCCTGGCCCTGAACTTTTAACCGGAGGTGGTATAATTTCTGTACGGGAGGAATCCTGGGATTATCTATATATACGGCAGTAAACATGTCTCTGAAACATGGCCATTCTTCGTACCCACCATAAAAGATATCTGTGTCACATGGAGGGATATTTATGTGCGCAAATTTATCTTCACTAATGGAGTCATGTTGGGAATCGGAGGAAATTTTAGCTACTAATGCCTTCTGTAAATCCAACATTTTCGACTTGCACTTGTGATATGCTTTCGTGCAGGCTGAATACTTTCCCCTGGCTGACTCTAAAAAAGCTTTTTCAATAGCCGTTTCCTTATCAGTGCAGACCGATCTGTAGGATTTTTGAAGACTAACCCACCGATCGTTGAGATCTTGGAGGTTCACCTCGAGAAACGATTCTGTAATTTCGTAGACAGGGATATCACCAAATTCAATGCAGAAAGTGACTAAATCGTCGGAGTTAAAAATAAAATCGCTTGACATTTTTGAGAAGGTATGAAAATATCTTGTCTTAATAATTTTGAATAAATGCCGACAGCTTGTTGAGGAAAGAGTTTTTTAGTTTTTTTTTTATATGAAATATCCGCTAGGGATAGCGAAAATACAATTATTTATATTAAAAAATATTTATAATTAAAAAATTAAAAAATATTTATTTAAAAAAAAAAAAAAAATGTTCGCTGGGAGTAACGAAAATATTTCCTTTATTCTTTATTTAAAAAATATAAATTTCAATTATTCAATTATTTTTTGTTTTATTCGCTTGGAGAGCGAAATTTTCCTTTATATATATATATATATATATATATATATATATATATATATATATATATACCAACTGAGAACAATGGTAGAGTCAGATCACAGAAAAAGTTCGTATTTGCGACACGGTAGAGTTCGTTATTTGTTTAGTTAGTTTTGATAAGAGAACAGCCCCGCAAAGTTTGAGACGAGGGAGACTAACCGGATTAATTGGGGCTACCTTCGTTTTTGAAACCATGAGATGGCTTTCAATAGCTGATTCAGTCTCTATTCGAAAATATACTGCAGCACAGTAAGCTTTCTCGGATGCGTCACAAAACCCATGTATTTGGTTTAACAGAGATGGAGCGAAATGTATCCATCTGGGAATCTTTAGAGTAGAAATCAGGGAAAGATTTTTTACAAAATTGTTCCAACATAAAAGAGTATTAGCTGAAATTTTCTCATCCTAGTCGGAGCCCTCTATCCAGAGCTGTTGAAGAATGATCTTCGCTTGTATAACAATTCGAGAAATCCAACCGGCTGGGTCAAAAAGTTTGGCTACGTTGGAAAGAATTTGTCTTTTGGTAATAGAACTGACGGGGAAAACGGGTTCTATGGTATATGAGAAACAATCAGATAACGCATTCCATTGGATACCTTTGGTAGTACTTGCTTCTGTAAACTTGAGAAAATCTGAATCTAGAATGTCATCTTTAGGAACTGACGCTAGAACTTCTGGGCAATTGGAGGTGATTTTTTTCAATGGGAATCCTGCAGATTTTAAAGTTAGAATTACTTGGGACAGCGAATCAATAGTTGATGGTATATCATGTGAACCAGATAGAGTGTCATCTACGTAGGTTTCGTTTGTGAGAACATGAGATGCTTGTGGATACACTTCTTTTGCGTCATGTGCCAACTGAATAAGAGTTCTAATTGCTAGATAAGGGGCGAACTTTACTCCAAAAGTCACCGTCTTTAATGCGAAATCTTTAACGGGAGAGTTTGGGTTTTGGCGAAAGAGAATTCGCTGAAAATCTGTATCTTCGTCGTACTCAAGTATCTGACGGTATATTTTCTGTATGTCACCATTGAAGACATATTTGTAGAGTCGCCACTTTAAAATCAAAGTCATCAAATCAGCTTGTTA